>CM021105.1:115730975-116330975 GCA_007115665.2 Sequoiadendron giganteum | reverse complement strand
AGTAGATTATCTAGGAAATGGATTTTGATACATCCAACATTACTTCTCAAGAAGGGAAGGGAATAGTGAAAGACAGTGGAATCCTTTATTACCTTGATATGTGATAACACCACAAAACCACAAGCAACCAAATTAGTGCTGCACACTATTGTGTTTAGTGTTGAGTCTACTCAAAGGGAAAAATAATCACATGAGGATTTAAATGCTAAGCATGAAAAATTAAAGGATACGTATAATTTATTGGTTGTAAGGATACCACCACCATTGGATTTAGCTCCACCACATCCCCCATCTATATTTGATGAATTATTAGTGTGAGATAGAGAAAAGGTATCTTTAAGGGTAAATGAATTAAAAGAACAACCAAAATAGAGCAAGGATAATGAAAAGAAAGCCAAGGAAGAAGAAAATAAGGTTTCCATGGCTATTATTGATTATCTATTAGGTCATATATTATCACGTGTGTTGTACAAAATTAAAGGATCTTAGATTTATTTTTATGGGTTGAATAAGGCTTATGTTGAGCATAAGGAAATTTAGAATAACGTCCAAGAAGATTTGAGCAAGTGGATACTTAAAGCCAATGAAATAAAATAAATTATAAATATTACAAGATTTGATGGAAGTGACCCGAAGAACTTGTCCCAAGTTCTTAAATGAACTAAATTATTGGCAAATTTGTTTTCCTTCCAAACAAAATTGGATAAACAATTCAAGTCAAAGTTGAATATGTTTGAAGGCATGGAGCAAGGAATAATGCCTAATATAATGTATGATTCAAGGTCAATCAAGCCTTTGGATGTTTGGAAGGTTGAATTTGCAGGCATCATTCCCTCATTGTCATCTTTTATTTACAAAGATGGAAATCTAGAGTTAGCTCTCCTTAACAATTCAATTGATGATTTAATCAAATTGGAGACTAACTTGGATAGTTTTGCTAGAGAAACAAGAGATATTAGAGATGCAAGACACCATGCACATAATAATAAGGTGAAAAAACTCTTATGTTTTAATTTTCCATCAAAATAATAGTACAACTCATGGCTTGAAAAATATGTCGAGTAAGATTCTCCCATGCTCTTCTTGTTCTCCTTTTCAATGGTGGGGCCTATTTTTGTCTCATATGGCCTATTTAACTATCTCCTTAAGTATTTTAAAGTTGTTGAAGGTGATTTAATAGCTCAAAAAGGTACATGTACTTCCATCTTCTTCTTTCATCATTTTGGGATCGACAACCATCTTCTCCAATGACACATGCAACTATTTTTATCTTATAATAGAATATTTTCTTCTCTCATGAAGTAGTTGTAACTTATATTTTATTTGATCTTAAAGGAAAATATTGTCAAATGAAAATGTGGCATCTATCCTATAGCTTGAAGCTTGTTCACTCCCTTGTTCTTATAAAAGGGAATTTTGGGCTATTTTACAAAGATCTTTGAAAATTTTGTAAGAAAAGAATTTTTATAATTTCAGTCAATATATACCCAAACTAGGTTTTGGTAGAATAGTTTGTCAATGTTATTGATAATTTTTTATAATAGTACTAGCATATAGAACTAAATATAATTGAAATTTTTGTAGTCAATTGTATCTTGATTGTATATGTCTCCAACATTTATGAATAAAATTGATCAATGATCTTTTCTATTCATATTTGAAGTCTTTCCTATGAATGGATATTTATTTCATGGATTTTTCTCAAGAAGAAAATTAATTTTTCTTGTGATGTATATTGAATGTATTAGTTATATACAAGGATTGATAAGTAGAATTGATTTCAGAATTATAAGGGATGATAGTGTCATTATCATTAAAATTTAAAGTTAGAATCAATACTATTATACAAGTTCTTAATTATGTTACCTTGACTCCATACCCTAGGTCTAAGGCACCAGTCTGTGTAAAATTTTTGGTCATGTTCTTCGTGATCAAAAAATTTAGAGAACATATTTCACCTTCAAGCAATATTGATTGAATAATGTTATTTCCATACTCTCAGACACATAAATACATTAAAAACCAAGAAAATAGCCTTTTATTTTGTTAATTTACAAATATTGGTAATAAAAAAGAGGGTATATATATTCTAAAATCAATACCTGATGTTAGTTGTATGAAATCTTAGTTGATATTGTCCCTCATAGGTTTTGCAAAGCTTGAAGTGTAAAGGATAAAATTATGAACATATTTCTCCTATTCATTGGTCAACCCCTAAAAAAATTAAGCATAATAGGATTTAGTTGGATCTTTATAAAATTAAAATAAACCAACAAAATGGTGACTCTTCTGAGGAAAAACTACTATTTCAAGAACTCTTAAAATATATCTAGTTATGATAAGCATATCTATGTGAATTTCCTTTTCTTCTATCTCAAATTTGGTTTGTTGCTTCTATTACTACAATTTTCTCTGAAAAGAATCTATAAATATTAATTCCCTAAGTGGGCGGTGACTCTGAAAGTCCCCTTGCTAGTGTAATTGAAAAGAAACATTTCATCAAGAAAACATGGATGGTAGAAGATCCCTATTAAGCGGAAAAACCTAGAATGAAGTTGGAATTTGAAGTGCCTCCTAGGAAGCAGTTATGGAGGATGAAATATAAAAGTATGCTAGTTCCTCCTCTTGTTACTTGTAATGTTCATAAAGATAATGAAGATAATTTTTTAGGTTCACTTATTAGATTTTTTGCACCTAGAATCCTTGAGTTGAGTGTCAAAAATTTAAAGAAGAAATAACTTTGGGAGAGTTTAGAAGCACAAAAGGATTTCCTAGAAAATACTAAGAGAGAAATTGAACAACACCAGAGAGAATATGATCTCAAGAAAAGTATTTATAACCAAAATAATGATCTTATAGGGTCTAAGAATATTTCTCAAGTTGAAAATATATTTTTTAGTCCCCCTGTCCAAGAGAAAACTCATTTCTCTTATCAAAATATTTCCTTATCAAATGTTACTTCTACTACTTAATTTATCCTACAACCTTCAAGATCTGTAAGTATGCTTGATACTGGAGATGAATTGATGAAAGAGGTAAATGAATTGCTAGAAGAGTTTAAAGAACTTGAGGAAATGAAGCTCAGTGATGCTATAAGGATGAGGGATGAAATGAGAAATAAAATCAATAGTATGAAGTCTTCCTACCATTCTAATAATGCTTCTACATCAGTACCATCAAACTTTGCAAGAAATAGAAATATCTTGAATATTCCTCTTGGTATGTCCCATTCCAACACATGGAACTTGATTCTGCAATATTTAGTACATTTCCAATTGGTTCACATTTAAATGTTGCATCCCAAACTTTAAACTCAATAAAAGCTCCTAGAAGTACCAATACTACAATGAATTCAAGTTCTTATGTAGATGCATCATCTCAAAAGGCTTCCACATCTGGCTCATAAGATTAGAAAGAATTGGAATTATAGGAGGTTGAGTATCTTAGAGTAGATATGCAAAATAAGATAGAATTTCTAAAAGTATCATATGGATCTAGAAATCCTTTAGACTCTAATTTCAATTCTCAAAACCCACCTGCCACTTTTATCCAAAATATCCCAACAATTGACCTTACAAATCCATTCCCACAACAAAGCTCTGCTCAAATGGGTCTAAACATACCTACAATCAATACACAACCACAAGTGAGTGTGCCACCAAAAAATAAAGGTTATGGGAAATATGGAAATTATCAACATAAGCCTAATTTGAATATTCAGATTGGTGGACAATGTGCAAATGTACAAGGTCAGAAAAATATTGTCAATCAACAATAAACTGCTCAGGGAAACCCTCAAGTAAATCCTATTGTAGGAATTTTTCTTGCAAGAAAACCATTAAATTTAGAAAGATATAGACAATTGGATTTCACTGGTATCCCTTGATACTCGAACCCTATTCCCAATGGCATAAGAAATATACTATTCAAATTCTCATGGAATAATGCAATTTCAGGTGAAGATCACTTGAGATATTTTTTGAATCTGATGGATGAATTTGAAATTGAGTATGAAGATGTTTTTATGAAAATTTTATGCAATCTTTGACAAATGAAGCCAAGGATAGGTATAGAAGTCTTCCTAAATCAAATATTTGATCTTGGGGGGAGTTTAAAAGGGTGTTTCAGGAGAAATATGGTGAGAAAATTGATCCAAGGTTTATCATTAACAAGTTCATTAGCATTACAAAATGACATAATGAATTGGTCTCAAACATTAACATTAGGTTCATGAAGGTCATGAAAAAAATTCCACAATACATGAGACCTAGTGAGCCTATGTGTTGTAATTCTTATGATCCCAAAATAGGTTATCATTTGAGGGATGCTTTCAAGATTTCTATGCACATTGAAAATAATAGGAAAGATTTTGGGAAGGTTAGCAAGAGGGATGATGTAAAAATATTGTAAAATCCTAAGGGATGTTCATCCAAAACTACACCTACTAAGGATAAACTTGACAAAGTTATGAATACATTGAAGGATATGAGTTACAAAGTTACAAAAAATGACAAAGGTTTGTCTTAGGACAAGCCCAATGATCAAAGGAAAGAAAGGATGCCTAAGATGTCAAATAAGCCATACAATATAAATTGGAATAATGGAAAACTAGTGTAAAATAAATAAAGGACAAGGCCTAACAAAGAAAATCTTGATATTCTCAAGAAAAATAATGCTAATTTTGCTAATGACAACCCTTGGAGCTTAATTTTTCAATTTCCCCATTCCCCACATCAATGCACGGCAGCGTAATCCCTAGAAGAACAACATGAACCATATGATGATTGTGACATTCCCCACAATGAGGATCAATATGTGAACATGATGTCTCACAAATTTCCTTCCACCTCTAATGACTATTCTTCTAATGAATAATTCATTGAAACTAATGTCGATGATAAAATATGTAGATCAAGTGGATACCACCAACAAATTTTTTCTAAAGATGAAGAAGAAGAAGGTATGATTGTTCATAATGTTAAAACATCAAACTCTGATATTAGACTTAGAAGAAATTATGAGGAATAAATTAGATCTCTAACAAATTCCATAGTTTCTAAAGTCAAGAGCAATTAAAACGTGGAAACAAAATAGTAAATAGTGATGAGGGTAAAGATGGGAGCATATTAATTAAGGAAAATTTTGGTGATAAGAATGATCAAAATTAATACAAACAAAAGGATATTTCTAAATAAAAAATTGATACACCTTATAAAGAGAAAAAATATGAAAATCTTGAAGATTAGGTTGAGCAAAAGAAGAAGAATGTCAATGAGGTAAATCTAATGATAAGAAAGAAAATAAGACTAGTGATTAGGTTGTGAAAACTTGTGATATCCCCAAATATAATGTTGTTGATATAATTTAGGTTTTGTCACAAATAAAGGTATCTTTTGAACCTTTATTAAAAATTATGAGTATTTAGGAATGCAAAGAGAAGGTAGTTTCCCTTATCAATGGTGCAAATACAACCTCTAATGAGAAGAAGGTGCTTACCCCACTTGAAAAGGATAAAATTAAATCAAAATAAGTTGAACTTGAAGGAACAAACAATGAAGTATCTCAAGTGTTATTAGGTGCCACTTTAACTGCTTTCCCTAATCATGGACCCATTTTATGTAACTCTACAGATGAACAATAAATTGGTGAGGAATTGTATGATATATTTTGGTGCATCCACTAATATCATAATTTTGGTAGTTATGAAAGAATTTAGATGATAGATAAACAAATCATTTGGAAAATTCTTTTCCATGGATTCAAGAGAGGTCCCTATCATTGGAATACTAAAGGATGTACACTTTAAATTGGTTGTGTTTCTTGAGAAATATTTTAGTATGAATTTCACTGTTATTGATATCCCACCTGAATATGGTCGAATGCTATTATCAAGAAGGTGGTCAATAGTCATAGGAGGAAGTATGCAATTATATCTTTCATATTACATTATTCTTGTTAATGGTAGGGATGCCAAAATAGTCAGGGAGAAGAGGTCTACCAGCCTTATTGAAGATCTACAGCCAATGAAGCATGTACATTTTATGGATGTATACATGAAAAATTTCAAATTTGTGGAATTATAATAAGTAGAAGATGATATTGCACATATGAATGAGAAATTAGAAATACAAGCTCAATTAAATAACCTTTGGGCCATGCAATTTGATGATGCATGCTCCAAGGAAGGACCAGGTGTAGGGGTGATTCTCATATCACCAAATGGTAAGTCTTACAAATACTCATTCTCATTAAAGTTTTAATGTGCAAATATTGTTATAAAGTATAAGGCACTATTGTTAGGACTAAAATTTTCCATCAAAAATAAAATTATAAAACTTAGAGTTCTAGGGGATTTAGAGTTGGTTGTGTCCCAAATTGGAGAAAATTACGTCTCTAAACATATGAGACTAAAGCAATATAAAGCTATTATCTAGGACACCACTAAGATGTTTGATGATTTTTATATTCATTGGGTGGAAAGGGCTAAGAATGCAATAACTAAATTTCTTGCTAATAGAGCTTTCAGGATATATGACCTAACTGTTTTGTAGCATTTCAAAATTTAATGCAGAATAAGGCATTCCATCCCAGAAAACATCCAAAACTGGTAGAAATTTAATGATGGCATGGAGTTGTTGATGTTTTGACATTACATAGATCAATAGCACAACCAAGAAATTGACTTCCAAAGTTTTGTACAAAATCAGGATGGGAAATAAGCTATATTTGAGAATGAGATAATCCAATTGAAGACCAACAATATTCCCAAAGGTTTAGTTGTTTTAGATATAGTTTTTGAAAACTCTAATAAAAGTAGCTCTAAGCCAACTCCATATCATGAAAAATATTTGGAAGAACTAAATCCACAGACTGAATGTACACCAAAAAATGTATATATTGGTAAAAATCTCAACCCTAAAATCAGAAAAATGGTTGTTTCTTTAATCAATAAGTATAAGAATTTCTTTGCTTGGTCATATGATGAACTAAAATCCTATATAGAGTATTTTTTCCAACATGAAATTCCTCTTAGCCCAAATGCTAAACCATTTAGGAAAAAAACAAAGGCCCATCAACCCAAAACTAACACCCAAGATGCAACAAGAGTTGATTAAGCTCAGAGATGGTGGAATTATCAAGCTAATAAGACATTCAACATGGGTTTCAAATTTGGTGCCAGTAAGGAAAAAGAATGGATATATTAAGTTGTGTGGGGATTTTAGAAATATCAACATATCTTCATTGAAAGATAATTATCGATTGCCTAACATGGAGGTAGTGTTGCATAAGGTAACTAGTTGTGAGTTTCTATATATAATGGAAGGATTCTTAGGGTACAACCAAGTTGAAGTGGAGGAATCTGAGCAATATGAGACTACATTCACCACACCATGGGGAACATATATTTATGTGAGAATTCCTTTTGTCTTAACCAACATAGGAGCAACATTCTAGAGAGAAATAGATGTTGCATTATTTGATATCATAGAATTTACATGGCTATTTATCAGAATGACCTAAAAAATTATTCAAAAAATAAGAGGATCACTGCATGCATTGGGAATTTTTTTTCCTATGGCTCTAGAATACAGTATTTCCTTGGACCCTAAAAATATTTGTAAGTTGGAGTGATAGAAGGTAAGTGGTTAGGTCATATTGTTTCTAAAGAAGGGATCAAAATTCATCTAGAAAGAGTTACAAGTATAGAGAGAATTCCGTAGCCCAAAACCATCAAGGGCATACAGTATTTCTTTGGAAAAGTGATCTTTGTTAGAAGGTTTGTTACTAATTTTGTAGAAATCACAATCCATCTCAAAAAAGTTGAAGAAAGGGGAATCTGTGCCATGGAATGAAGAACCTGCTAAATCTTTTTAGAGCATAAAAGAAGTAAATAAAAAGGATCCTATGTTTAAGTCCCTTGAATTTGGAAATAATTTTCAATTATTCTCTTTTACTTCATTCCATACCATTTCTGCAATTTTATTGTAGAAAAATAATGAAGGGTTTGAACAACCCATTTCATTCTTTAGAAAGTCCATATAAGATACAAAGCTTAAATAATATGATATGGTGGAGAAACAAGAATATGCATTGGTTAAGGTATTCAGGAATTTTAGGTCTTATTTGGTAGGAGCAACTATTATTGCATATGTTCCAAATGCTACAGTTAAGGATATTTTTGCATGCAGTTCAAGAGGTGACTAGGAGATGAAAATGATTAATATTTAATCTAGGAGTTCAATATTGACATCCAGATTGGAACATTGGTCAAAGGATAGGTAATAGCTAAAATCATGGTTGAACCAAATCTTGAAGCTAATCAAATAAACAATGCTGAGATAGATAGAGGATTCCTAGAGTGTGACATGAAATATTCTCCATGGTATAAAGATGTAGTGTTTTACCTATAAAAGATGTCATGCCTAGAAAAGATGTAAGAGAATGAGCTTTTGTGGAGAAAAAAATATGCGATCCTCCTAAAATGTGTAAATGAAGCCCAAGAATTTGAAATCCTAAATGAGATGCATAATGGAGTGTGTGGAGGCCATTACATGGAAAAAACCACAAATCACAAGGTCCTAAGAGTAGGTTATTGGTGGCCTACAATTTTCATAGATGCATATAAATTGGTTAGAAAATTTGATGCATGCAATTTTTTTTTAGGAAAGTTGAAATTCTCTAGAAATTCTCCTTTGAGACCAATATCTGTAGAAGCTCCATTCCAACAATAGGGTATTGATTTTATAGGAGAAATTTCTGAAAAGTAAAGTGGTGGATATAGTTGGATTCTTGTAGCCATTGATTATTTTACTAAATGGATATAAGATATCCCTACAAGGAAATCCACAAGAAAAGTGTGATAGACTTTCCAGTGAACAATATTTTGACCAAATTTGGAGTGCTTGTGAAGATAGTGTTTGATAATGTAATGTGCTTTAGGTCTTAAGAATTTGCAACTTTTTATAATCAATATGGGATAAATATCTCTTATGCTTCCCCATATCATCCCCAAGGAAATGGATAATCAAAATCGGGCAATAATATCTTGATGAAAATCATTAAGAGAGTAATTAAGAAGAATAAAAAATCTTGGGATTAAAATCTCAGATTATCTTTGTGGGTAGATAGGGTGACAATAGAATGGCAACATGTCAACCTCAGTTTGAACTAGTTTATGGCCTAGAAGCTATGATACCCATGAAAAACTTGTTGTAGGTATACAAATTTATCTAAGAGCATGATGAAGTTATATTTGATGCAATGGTAAACATAATCAACTAGCTCATCAATTGGATGAAATAAGGAGGATGCCACAGTAGAAGAACATCAAACTGCAATAGCACTTGTCAAGCATATATTTGACAAGAAGGCTACTGAAAGGAAATTTTAAATAAATGATGATTCTCTTATGGAATGAGAGGGATCAAGATAAAATAAAGAATGGAAATTTTGATGCTCTATGGCTCAGACCATATCTGATCACTAACACATATGGTGAAGATTCCTATTATCTACAAAACCTTATAGGTGAATTTATGGAACTACCAATGCATGGATAGTTTCTGAGACCTTATTTCCCCTAGAATATGTCTTATCCATGCACAGTGTATCATATGTATTATTTTATACAATTTTATTTGGGTTTTTTTTGCTCTACTTTATTTTCTTGGTTTTGTTGGTCTTCTCCCCTAGAGATCCTATTTTCTCTCCTTACTCCTACGTAGTAAGCATCCCCAACTAGAGCCACTGATGACACTTTCTAAAAAAATCCTGGCTTCTAGTTTTGGCCTTTTTTCTAACCTTCAAAGTGAGTATTTACCTGCTAGGGTTTGTTTTAGACATTGATAAAGGTTTCTATTTATGTAAAACCCTCAAAAAACCCTAGCTCTAAGCAACATAACAATTACTTTTGTTATATTTTCGTGTTGACTTCTTGTATCTAGTTTCCTATCTTTTAAGTAGCAACTTATGAGTCTAAAAAATATGTCCTTATCAGACCCTCATACCTAACTTACTAAATTGGTTTGTCACCCATTAAATATTTTATCCCAAAAATTCTTGAAAATCCTAAGTTTAAAGCTTCATATGGTTCCAACCTACCTCTTTCCCTAGACACATCTTTAAGAACAACTTTGGTGTGTGTGCTTATTAAGTCACTTAATTTATAAGGGAATAACATGCTCTAGATGCATGTATTTCTCTCAACATAGTGTATACCATCTTCACATCACATTCTCATTCATCTAGTACATAGTTAACACACCTCAAGCGGTGTTAATAAACCCGAAAAATGTGTCTTTATAATATTGCATTATGCTATGTCTTTGAATCATAATTTTATAAAGTGATCACATGGATAAAATGTGCTAGTTTTTCTATACATCATAGTAGAGATAGGTGCCACTTTACAATTGCAACACATGCTCTCTATGCATCACCATTTTGGTTGCTTAGCGTAAAGGAAACAAACAGTAAGGAGGAAACCACTAAGATCCCGAAATTCGTCACTACTCTATTTCATCACAAGGCTCCTTTAGAGAAAATTTTGATGCTCTCAATGCATAAAGAAAATGTTCTAAGGCATGGTTCACAAAATGGTGACTGTAGACACTAAAAATTGGTCTAGGCCTGCGAGCACCACTTTCGACATAATTTTCTATTATCCATGGTCATGATTAAATAATGTTTATTATTTAATTACCTTTCTAACACATCTTTCCTCTATTAATTAAATACCCCTTTTTAATTAATTCATAATGACCTTTATTCAACTTGATTAATTAAATAAATCATATTTATTTAATTATGTCGCTAACTAATTAATTCTTCCTTCTTAATTAAATAATTTATTATTTAATTACCCCTTTTTCATATTTCATCTATAATTAAATATTTATTATTCAATTATTCAATTAATCCTTTTCAATAGTCAATTAAATAAATTGCATTATTCATTTAATTTAACCATTTCAATTTCGAATGTTTAATTAAATTAACATTTAATTCATTATTAATTCTATATGTCACATTCTTTTGTCGTTCAGTTGACTCAAGATCTATTTTAAATCCACTAGTTATCTCCGGATTCAATATCTAATCGTCTCTGCAAGAGGACTCTTTGTCACAACTAGTCAGTTAACTAGTTGTAACTCATATGCATGAATGCGTTTATTAATTAAATATCTTTATTTAATTAATTAATTCATGTGTGCATTCAAAATCTTTATTCTTCGAGTTCTAACTTTTTCTTTGTCATTCAAAGTCTATTTCTTCTATTTTCAAAGATTCTTAACTAAAGATTAAATTATTTATTTAATCTAGAACTTGTGTTCTTTCTATTTTCGAACAGTCTTCACACAAGATTAATTTATCGTTCTAATTTAATCTTTATCCTATAGAATTTTCTAACTCACGTTCTATCTGACACATAACTCACATTGCATGACATTCATCAATCTCATCCATCAATCTCTCTTTTGAATCTGAGCCGATCGTTTGAAAACCCAAAATCTATAAAATGTATGTCATTATCATTATTTCTCCTCTCGAAATCAATACTTTTGAGAAGAAACTTAATCTTTGATATGTTTCTTAGAAATTCAACAAGGTTATGCTTGCATCAATACTGAAAATATGAGGGCAAGAATATTGATCTACAACAAAATGGAGAAGGACAATCAAGATAATTCGAAGAAGTGGATGCATATTCGGTGAGATCTTTTCAGTTATTTGTTTTATAGTTTTATGTTCATTTACTCATTCTTTGTTGTTTTTATTTAGATTATTTGTAAGATTTGATCATCTTAATTTGTGTAGCAAATTCTCCAGAAAATCTATGTTACAGTGACACTTGCTTATATTTCATTACAATGCTCAACTTCTTTGCAATACATTTCCTTCCAGACAATGCATATGTAGAATGCGATGGGATGGTGATTTCACCTATGAAAATGTCAAAAATAGGTGACATCACCCATTTGATAGTCCTAAAAAATGAGTGAATCAAGTTTCAAAACAATGGGTACAAAGAGGATCATGGAGGATGACCTCAAGAAATAAATACATGGTTCAACTAAGAGGGTAAAAAATTCCCAAGGAATGGGGAAACTAATTATGAACCCCAATCCTATACCTGCATAAACACAACAAACAAATACATAGTTAGGTTCATATTAAAGATAAAAGAGGGATTCCCCATGAAATACATTCACAAATACTCAAAATAGGAAAAACAAGAACAAACATGAAATATAGATGAAATCCTAAATTAAGCAAATGCAAAATATTGATCCCATGGGGGAGTTGGTACCAATTGATATGTCAAAATTAGCCCTTTCCCTGCTCCTTTGTAAGCTTGATGATGATTGATCCACTTGATGGTTGAATTCCTACATAACCTAGCTAAGAACTTGATAAAAATAGATAAAGATGACTATGCTTGGAGATGAAATTGAGTATAATAAGTTTACTCAAATTGTGGATGATAGAATGAGAGGAAGAGTCTCTCATTTATAGATTTCCAAAATGGAAGAAAGAGTGGAATTGAGCAATGTGGGATCATTCAACACCCAATGGCCAAGTGCCACTTTTCAAGATGTGAATGGAGGAGGAATGAGCACATTTTGGTCAATGTGCATGATAAATGCTATGAGATTCAAATTTGAAATTTGAATGTGACATGTTGGAGGGAGAAAGAAATGGAGTTAATGCCACTTGGCTCAATGTACAAGGACATGTAAGAGGAGTGAATGCCTTGTTGGAAGTACCCATCCACTTGGATTTTGAATTCAAATTTGAAGGAATATTCCTCCTTTATTGCATGTGAGGGAAAATAGAGATTAAATAAATCAAAGTAATTGATTTATTGTGCAAGTTGCATTCTCTAGAGGATTTTAGTGATTGAGATTAAATTAATCAAGATTTGATCAATTTAATGAGAGATTAGGTGATTTGACAATTTTGACTTAGATTTTAGGATCTATTTAAATCAAAATTGAGAGGAAAATGATTAGACTTTAATTAAATAAATATTTTGACTTATTTAACTAAAGGGGCATGATGTTAGATTAGATTAAACAAGGTTTAATTTATTCAATTTAATAAGAAGACTTTAGGGATTTAATCAAATAAGATGAATTATTTAATTAAAAAGGGATTTAGGGTTAATTAAATTAAATTGATTAAATTTAGATAAATAATTATTTATCTAATTAAGAGATGACTCGTGATGAGAAGCTTAGAGTGTGATTCAGGAAGAAATGATGTTAGTAAACCAGGATTAGGTGCATGTATATTTTCCATGTCTACATTTTTCCCCTCTTTGAAGCAATGCACTTGTTGTATTGGTTCAAAGAATAAACTGTCATGATCAAAATTATAAAAAATTAGCATTTTTTGAATGCCCCACTGTTCCCCTAGCGGAAGTATTGTGCTGATATGTTGCCCCCTCGAGAGATTGAGTGAAAATGTTTTATTTTCCAATTGAGATCATGATAAAATGTGAGAGGATAAGTTCGATTGATCAGAAGATGAAAGATAATTATTTGATGTAGACAATTCTGATGATGTATAGATAGTCATCAGCCATGCGTAGCCTCGTGTGTATTTTGAGATCTCACACCTACTTTAGATAGAAATGTTAGTAAAGATAGAAGAATAAGAAGAATAAGATGGATGGAAGGAGGATCCAACAAGCCTACATTATGATGATGATGATGATGATGATTTTCTTACCAGGAGTTGGGATTTTCAGAGGGACAATTACTTTATGTTTGATAACACACGTAGGTATCATGCATCGATGTATAAAGGACCAGTATGGTGTTGTATAGGTAGTGTGATGGAATTTGACTCATTAATCAAATAGGAGTATTCCTATTCACACTTGACATACAAAAATTCATTCAGGATGCAGTTCAAACATTCTAAACATCTCGAGCCAAAACATAGAAAAGAAAGCTTTCCTATGTGGTCAACAAGATATCTAAAACATCCTCTCCACATTCCAAATAAAGTATGCATGACTAAGTTATTTTACAAGAGTAATCCACAAGCATAGTAGATAAAAGAGACAATGATCATTGCCCCATTCATTTCACTTTAAACCTATTTTGTTTAGGCATCATCGAGAGGTCCTTGGAATGAGCGCAAAATAAGATAAGTCACAAAGACCAAGGAAAAAGTAAACAAACAAGCTAATGTTCTTCATACCACTAGCCAAGGCTAAACTACTGCAAGATACCTAATGCTTATGTCCATTGTGGGAAGGATACATCCTAGGATATGTTGTGATCTAGGTTTTGGTGAGAGTGATTGGGTGATAAGCTATTGATACTCTGAGTTGATCAACTTGCTTCCTTATTAACTTAGAGTTTTGAGACTTTGACGATTAGGGTGTTCACTTTTAAACCTGCTAGACTTGCTTCTGACTGACTCACCAAAGGATGACGGTGATGACTGATTTTATTTTGAGTGATGATAATCGCGGGTGAAAGCGAGATGAGATGAAAGCACCATTTTGGTTTTTTCACATATTTTGAGGCTGTTTTAGGAATTTTGAGAATATTTTGCAAATGTTTTTTTGGATTTTTCATTTTTTTGGTATTTTCAAGATTTGTGAATGTTTTTGGATTTTGTATCTCAAGGGCCAATCAAGGATGGCCTTTCCTACGTTTAAACTCAGAGATGGCATAGTTGTTAGTATGTGGCGATTGATCATTGTATACTGTACACTCTTCATACTGTGTTAAGTATTGTGGTTGTTGAAGATTTGTATTTAGAATAGCTTGATGTTAAAACTGCCTTTCTCCATGGTGATTTGGAAGAGAAAATTTATATGGAACAACCATAAGGAGTTGAGGTCAAAGGTAAGGAGAAACTAGTGTGCAGATTGAAGAAAAACTTATATGGCTTGAAGCAAGTGCCTCGACAATGGTATCTTAAATTTGATAGTTTAATGGCTGAGCAAGGCTACAATAGGTGTAATTCAGACCATTGTGTTTATTTTAAGATGCTAGGTGAAGATAGCTACATTATTTTATATTTATATGTTGATGATATGCTTGTAGCGGGGTCTAACATGGATCCCATAGAGGAGTTAAAACAACTGTTAGCAAATTCATTTGCTATGAAGGATTTGGGGGCAGCAAAACAAATCCATGGTATGAAGATTACAAGAGATAGGAAAAATAGAAAATTGTTTTTATCTCAGGCTGATTATGTTAAAAAGGTGTTGCAGAGATTTCATATGGAGAATGCAAAAGCTGTCAGCACACCTTTGCCTAGTCATGTCAAATTGACTAAGGATATGTGTCCAAAGACACAAGAGGAGGAAGAAAAAATGTCCAAGATACCATATGCTTCAGCTGTAGGTAGTTTAATGTATGCCATGGTATGCATGAGACTAGATATTGCACATGCTATAGGAGTTGTTAGCAGGTATATGAGTAATCCAGGAATTGAGCATTGGAATGCAGTGAAATAGATTCTCAGGTATTTGAGAGGTACATCAGATAAACATTTATGTTTTGATGGCTCTAATACAGATTTAAAAGGCTATGTTGACTCAGATTTGGCAGGGGATATCGATACTAGGCGGAGTACCACAGGTTATGTATTTACTATTGGTGGGACAATAATAAGCTGGATATCTTGGTTGCAAAAGGTGGTTGCTTTATCCACCACAGAGGCAGAGTATGTGGCTGCCACAGAGGCAGCAAAGGAGATGATATGGATGCAATTTTTCATGGAAGAGTTGTGAAAACAATAGGCTGAAAATTACTTGTTCACAGACAACTAGAGTGCTATACATCTTGCAAATAATTCTGCCTTGCACTCTAAAACCAAACACATACAGTTGAGGTATCATTTCATTCGATCAATGTTGGAGGATGGATAGGTAAAGCTGGAAAAGATACATACAAATGTAAATCCAAAAGATATGTTTACTAAGGCAGTGATAAGGGAGAAGCTAAGCTCCTCTTCAGTTTTAATTAGCCTTCAAGGTTGAATTAATGTATAACAAAGCAGCAGGGTCCAAGGTGCTTATTTCCAGTGGGAGCTATAAGTGCAGCGGTGTCATCCAGGTTCAGTCTCCAAGTGGGAGATTATTTGGTGTAGAGCCTGATCAGTCTCCAAGAGGGAGATTGTTAGTATGTGGTGACTGATCATTGTATACTATACACTCTTCATGTATCCTAATCTGGAAGCTTCTAAAAAAGGGAAAAATCATCGAAAAGGGGAAAACCCCAACTTTGTATAATCCTAATCCGGAAGCTTCTAAAAAGCTAGTTATAAGGGGTTTGTAATAAAGTTATAGTGGAACAAGAAAATATGATTATTCATGATATTGTAATAGGGTTTTACACTGGTTAATGAAATCATTGGATGGCTGTGGTTTGGTGGATGTAGCCCACATTGGGTGAACCATGTTAAATTCTCTGTGTTTTTATTTCCTAGTTTATTTGATAAAATCTGCATTTAGCTTTTAGATATCTGCCTTCAAAACCTAACAATAGTTTGGTCGATAATGTTTTTGACTTTTCAGATTTTTGACATGTTGTGGATTTGGATATGTGATGATATCAGTGTTTTGTTTTGGGATTTTGTTGAAAATTAAGCTAAGGTTGATTGATCGGATCAATGGATTGATGATGATAAAATTGTTGAGGATACACAACAATGCAAGGATAGTGTTAAACAACACAAGGATTTTGAGATTGATGATGATAAAATTGTTGAGGATACACAACAATGCAAGGATAGTGTTAAGCAACATAAGGACCATCAGGAAGGATATCCCGAGATAATGATGGATTGGTTGGATTTGATTGATCAGGATTGATGAAGCTTGATTTGGAAAAAAAATGTTTTGAATGATTTGATGCGATGTTGAAGTACATATTAGATTTGACTGATATTGATTTTTCAGATTGATGTTCGATGAAAGATAAAGCTTGGTAAGGACCATCTTTTTATCAAAATATGCCATGGGCTAGTGATTTGGATTTTGGCTCACAAATGCTTGATCAATTTGATTTCATGTTTTCCAATGTTAAGATCATCACATAAGCTGGAGGATATATATCAAGATTTATTCCCAAAGCAAGATGTAAACATTTGCCCCTAGTGTCTAGCAATGTATGGAAGGCCATGGGTGGATTCTTGGATAAGTGTGTGGATAGATACAGTAAGCATGCAAAGGATGCCGAGGATTATCTTGTGACAAGATAAGGTGTTCGAATAGAGGAATGCTCATTCGGATAATGCTTCAAGGCTCAGATAATGTTGGGTAAGATAGGATCAATGAAAATGACCCATGTCAAGATGTCTACCATACACAAGTATAAAGTGTGCACCAAAATTTTCTAAGATCAAGATAACTTGGAGTATGGATGCAGATGGATAAAAATGGATTGGATAAATGGTTCATGGATAAATGGACTTATTATGGATGGAATTTTGACTTTATTATGGATGCGATAAGATGGTTTCTCCCGAAATGGTGCATGTAGATGCTCAATTCTACACATGATGCCTATTTGCCAGGTTTTCATCATGGTACTTGCCCAAAGCGCCACCATAGTGGTTTTCACTAGAGGACAAGATTTGATCAATTTAATGAGAGATTAGGTGATTTGATAATTTTGACTTAGATTTTAGGATTTATTTAAATCAAGATTGAGAGTAAAATGATTTAGAATTTAATTAAATAAATATTTTGATTTATTTAACTAAAGGGGGATGATGTTAGATTAAATTAAACAAGGTTTAATTTATTCAATTTAATGAGAAGACTTTAGGAATTTAATCAAATAAGATGAATTATTTAATTAAAGAGGGATTTAGGGTTAATTAAATTAAATTGATTAATTTAATCAACAAAGGAGAAAGACCTAATTTAGATAAATAATGATTTATCTAAGTAAGAGATGACTCATGATGAGAATCTTAGAGTGTGATTCAGGAAGAAATGATGTTAGTAAACTAGGATTAGTTGCATGTATATTTTCCATGTCTACACTAATAGATAGACTACATGAAATGGCCAAGAAAATAGGAGGTGTTTTCATCCCTATGTATGGGTGGGCATTTTTTGAATACACATTTAGAAGAAGTCAATTGGATAGACTAGTGACAAACTTATGGACTTAAAACGTGGGAAAATTAGTGGTTCCCAAAGTATTTGTGAATGTTGACCTAGATAAGCAACTTACATATTTAAAAGAACATAAGGCTACAATACACTTTAGATGGTATTCCATAATGATGCATATGATCTTATATAGTGGGGATAAGGCATGACATAAGTCCATGGATTTGAAAATTTAGGATGCATAGGCAAGAAAGTTACTAGTCCAAATGTGGACACACATTTGGGATAAACATTGTAATACTACCAATTATTTGACTTTTGAGAACACTTTTGAGTTGAATGTGTTGGGTAACCTTATCTGCAAGCTACAAAGAATAATTTCTATGAATATCATAAAGTTTTTGAGGCCATAGCAATATGATCCTACATTAAAAATGGACCACAATTGGGGAGATTGGTACCTGCACACAAATTGTATAATTTTTTGAGTATATGGTACACCAGTGCATCCCAATTTCCTTCCAATCTATGTAACAGATAGATTGGTATTCATGGAGATTATGTGGAATTTAAATGGATGTGACATAGTTCATTTTAGAATGGTTAGGAAGGGATATTTAATCCATAGTTGCATGAGATTCTCCCATTTCAATATTACTGCCAAAGAGGGTTTGAACTATTTTCTTTAAATTTGAAGGTTTATGGGATGAAGGTAGACCTATTGGGAATTGTGACCCTGAGGGGTATATTAGCATAATGGGGGTAGAAAGGGGAAGATCCTAGTTTTATCACCACTTCCATGCATCCAAGGATGTAATCAGGAACCTCAAAACTAATGAGGAGGTCAAGGAAAGAAAAAGGACATGGGCATTCATGGTCCAAATAGAAGATAAAAGGATAAAAGTCATTCTTAATTTTTTTAGAGCTTTTTCCAAATATAATGTTGTAAATTGTCACCCTTGAAAATTTCACCTTATGTTTTTCTCCCTCTAAATTATTGAGCCTAATTGGGTCCTTAATTTTCTAAATTATGCATAATTATTAACATGATCAATATGAATGTCAATAGGACCACACATTATTTAATGGATTACTTGAATTGTGTGGAATTTAGCAATAGAAGGGTGTGTGATATGACCATATATATATGGTTTATAAGGGAAATTCTATAAGTATGACTCACAATGACTCAAGGAATTGTCCATTATAATTTAGATTGGTTGGAAGCATAAAAGTGTGTCTCACTAATGATACAAACATGTTTTTGACAATTTATACCCAAATCTTGGGATATAAAAATAGATAAATTTCAATTGTAGGTGACAATCTTGATATGTACATGTTTCATTAAAAAATCTATGTGGTATCCTTCTCCATCCAAGCCACTTAGAAGTATTTTATTGGACACCAATTGTCAATTTAAATCATATGTTTTATGATAAAACAAACTCATTGTAGAATGTAAATTTCCAAGAAAATAGGCCTCATTGATGAAAAATATGAATTGCACCATATATTAATATTATTATTATATTTTTCAATTTATAATTGTATTATATAAAGTTGTATACCTTTACAATTTCACACTATGTTTGGGTCCCTTTATTTATTGGACTTAATTTTGTTTCTAATTTGCCAAATTATGCATTCCAAAGCCTTATTTTTCCCATTTTTTGAAAGGGGAACCAACATTTAATTAATGCATTTAATATTTTAACCAACCTGTAACATGCGTGTCTTGGAATTATAAGCCAAGACCCATTCGCCCATGGGAAAATGGGTCTCCTTTGAGTGCCATGACCCATTTTAAAATATGTTTGTTGTGATATTTTAATGATTCAAATTCAATTTGCAATTGTTGGATTTTGGAATCTATTTTTTAAGGAAATTAGATAAACACCTATAAATACATAGTGTTTTTATCATTTGAAATCTAACTATAAAGAACACACTTTATGAGATCAATCATATCAACAAATATTATTGTCAAGAGCATTCAAGAGAAAATTATTAGTCATTTGTTGTAGAAAATGAAGATCCTAACATCATGTTAAAGTCTATGTGTGTTCATGCCATCTTGTGAAGGCTAATATGCATTATTGATCCTAAATAATCCAAGCATTCCAAGTATCCAAATGTATAAATAAAATAAAGAGCAAGTTCCTTGGAGATATGTGTTTTTCTTCAGTCCTCTAAGTGAATCCATTGAAGGGCGATGAGTTGTAGCAAGAATTGTCCATTAACAATTTCCTTCTCCTTTGTCATTATCTTTCTATCAAGTTTTAATTACTAAACTTAGGGTTTGACCAAGGAAAACCCCCAAACAAAATAACATATTTTTTCCTCTTTGTGTATGTGCAAATTACAGGTTGATGAAGAATTTAAGAAATCCTGAAGGAGTAATTTTTCATTGTTGCACAAGTTGTCATCATTGTTGTCAAGCCATAAAAACTAAGTTGTAAAATTTATTTATGACTTTCCAACAATGGGACCTGTTTCAAATAGAAGCTAAGATCTAGCATAAGAGGACTATCAAAATTTATTTTGGAGACCTATATTGAGACTCATTCGCACAAGGGATAATGTGTCCCTTTACACTCTTCAAAATATGTTTTTGGTGATAGGTACATGTGTTTAGACCTTTCTCAGATCTACCTGCAAATTTTTATTATAGTCTTTGTATTTTCAAGAATTTTTATTTTAGGTACTAGATATTATTTTTCATTTTGTTTGAGTATTGTAAATCATTTTAGTTTGGTTTTAGATGTCTCCTATTATCCTAAGGGCTAAGATTTGGGTTTGATTGGCTCGTGTCATTGAGGTTGAAAGTTAATATTTACACCTTGTGATATCTTTCCTATTAAAATTTGTGGGGAAAGGAACCTATTAATATTCGTAAGGTTTTATGAAACAACACAATCATAAAAATTTTGTGGGGATCCCTTTTCCCTCTTTTTCATTTAGATGAACTTGTCATATTTTTCTAATTTGGAGATCCTTGAAACTCTAGATCTAGGATTTTCCTTATCTTGTTTTGAATTTCATTTAGGGTTACATATTACACGTTTGCATCATTTAAACTCACAAAAAACCAAAAATATTGCATGCATTCTATGTAATAGCTTGCATTAAGGTCTGTGTCAGTCATCTAAATTAGATTTTCATTCAAAATTGTATTAAAAAAATTGTCATTTTGTTCATACATCGTCATACAAATTTTATTTACATTTAATAAGAAAATCTTTTAAAACTATTATTGATGAATCTATTTGCAGTTAGGAATAGTGAGCTTACATACCAAGTTAAACACCCAGATTTAAATTTTTCAGAACCTTGTGCAAGGACCCATTCGCCCTTGTGTGAACCTGTCCTTGTATAGGTGATTTTGCAAAAAAAAATTCCTTTATTTGTCTCTATCTACTTCATTCTCTTGTACCTACAAATTTATGTTTCAATTTCAAAAATTACATATTTCTATAGATGTTTGCATTTAGTTCATTTGGGGAAAGAAAGTACATTGTTTAAGATCAAAATTGGCATTCAAAAGTAATCATTTTTAGGTTTTTGCATCTTAAAATCAATCAATTATCATATTTCAAATCTAAAATTTTCATTAAACATCCATTCATTTGATATTTAAATCAAAGTTTCAACATGGACATGTGTTCTGGTTAACTATGGATGCCCTTAAAATATTTGGTTGATGTTTCAAGTTGTGTTTGGTGATGATCCTAATGAAATTGAAAAAATTCATGAGTCTTCACCTCCTAATGAATATCCTTGTGAGATAGACATATTGGGCCAAGATGAAGGTAATAAATGAAATAATTTGTACAAAATTCCTAGTGTAACCTTGAGAAAAATGCATCCTTCTATCCCTCCATGCAACAAAAACAACTCCTATCATCCCATCACTTGACATGTTCAACCTTTTGCATCTTGAAATTGAATCACAAAGAAAACCTCATTCACCAACCATCAATGAAATCATTCACAATGACAACATTGATACTCTTCTATCCTATGCCCATAAATTTATCAATACACCCATCAACTTAGAAGAACATTATGGTCAAGGATTTAGAATTTAGAGAAAAAAAGGATATGACATAACATATGAGCATGACATCCATAAGTTTCTAGAACAAAAACCATTAGAAGATACCAAGGGATTAGGATATCAAGGTCCTTCCCCTCCACATTTAAACTAGTTGCTCAATCAAGTAAGAAACCCAAGGCCTATAAACTTAAGAATATATTGTTTCTCCATACCATAACCAGAACTAAAAATGCTTTACAATCACTTCTCAACCAATGACTTATAACATTACCACCTATCAGAGAAAACATAAAATCGAAAAGTGCAAACATTTCTTATTATGAATATCATAAAACACTTGGGCATCTTACTGATGAGTGTCATTCTTTAAAGATCATATTTGAAGAGCTTAATAATTTTGAATATCTAGTTGACACTATAATTGGATAAAATGCACACTTTTCCCCTTACCATGTGATAGTTGTAGAATCTTAGCATACTCACTATTACATGTATTTTACTTTATGTAACTCATTTTCCCATATTGCAAGGAGCACCATATTATCATTTATCTTAGATCATCCTTGTCCTATATTTAGGGGGCAAGGGGTTAGGTAGCATTGTCCTAGAATGGTACTTTTCATTTCCCATTTTTCTAGCTATTTACCTTTCGTGTATGGTGAACAAGATTGGTATGCAAACAACCTGCTTTGGGTTGGCTCGCATGTGACATACTTTATTTTCTTTTCATGTTCTTTGTGATTGCATGCATGTAATATGATCCCCCATATCATGTTTCTTGGTGTGTCTTTATGTTTGTGAGCTTTACTTGGATGACCCTTTTAACTTTGTTGGTGCAAGGATACAAAGGAAGTGAATCTGTCGTGACGTTCTTATATTTCTATATTTATTCTTCTATATTTCATAAACATTGTCTTTTATTTTTTCTTGTTTTTACCTTTTTGGGATGATGCAAGGAGTTGATACGTCCAAATTATCTTCCATGTTGACCCAAAAGATTTTCTTTTATTTCTCTCTATGTCACATTCTTCCATTATGTTCATTGTTCTATGAGTATTTGGGGAATGATGATAGTTTGGAGCTCTATTATATCACTATAGAAAAGACATACATTGACCTCGAATCTATAGATCCCTTAAGTGTGATCTTTTGAGATTGCATATGGGGGCAACCCTTCTTAATGACACGACTTTATTTAGAAAAATATCACTGGCATAGGGCTTTCCAGATAAGATCTCATTACCCTTTTACCAATTGACATTTATCATTTCTACTTTAAATTAATTGCTCACAACATGATGTTTAGCAATTCCTTTAAAGTGGGGGCATACAAATTAGCCTTATTTTATTTTAAAATTTTCACCTCCTAAGGTGAGTTTCATTTTTAGTTTGACAATTTTAGCTTCACTTTTTTTCATAGGAGTTGGACTTAGTGTAGTGTTGGTATAACACATGGACCATTTTGTGGCACCTTATTAAAGTTATCAAGGAATATAACTTCTGGTATGGTTGATGTATGGGGACACACCTATAGACCTGGTGCATCTATCCCCATCGACTACCCCTTTTAATGGGTACACACCTTATAAACCTAGTGTGTGTTTATCATTTTGTCTTTGGGGCTCACTTAGTATATACAAGATTGCATTAGCCCTTGTGAGTGTATTTTATGGATGTGGCATAACACCAATTGCTAGTCCATCCTTTCCTTTTTTTTTTTCCTTTTTTACATTGTCTTTGACATTGTATGCTTGTAAATATTGTCTTGCTACACATATCTTACATGCATGTATGTCCTTTTTTCTTATGTTGGTTTTCTATGGGATCTTGGATCCAAGGGGCTTGATTATCCTCCTTGATCCTATTCATCCTATCTCATCAACATTTGTGCACTTGGACCCCTCTTGACACATATTTTTCTACTTTAGTGTGAGTCTAAGCGTAAGTTCATACTCTCACTAAAGTGAGGGCTAAATGTAGTGTAGAAAAATCTATAAATACATAGTCTTTTTATTAGTTGAAATCTAACTAGAAAGAAAACACTTTATAAGAGAAATCCTATGATAAAATATTATTGTCAAAAGCATTCAAGAGAAGATTTATCAGTTATTTGTTACAGAAAATCAAGATTATAACATCATGTTCAAGTATATGTGTTTTAATGCCATCTTGTGAAGGCTAATATGCATTGTTGATCCTAAAGCATCCAAAAATTTCAAGTATCCAAATCCATCAAGAAAAGAAAGATCAAGTTCCTTGGAAAGATGTGTTTGTTTTTAGTCCTCTAAGGGAATCCATTGAAGGGTGATGAGTTGTAGCAAGAATTGTTCATACATTATTTCCTTCTCCTTTGTCATTATATTTGTATCAAGTTATACATACCAAACTTGGGGTTTGAACAAGGAAAACCTCCATACAAAACAAAACAATTTTTCCTCTTTGTGTATGTGCAGATTACAGGTTGATGAAGAATTGAAGAAATCTTGAAGGAAAAAAAATTCATTGTTTCAAAAGTTTTCATCATGGTTGTCAAGCCATGAAAAATAAGTTGCAAACTTTATTTATGACTTTCTGAGATTCATAATTGTGTCAAATAGAAGCTAATATCCAACATTAAAGGACTGCCAAAAGTTATTTTGGATCCCTAGACTGAGACCCATTCACTCAAGCGAAATAATTCCCTTCACACTCTTCAAAACAAGTTTCTAGTGATAGGTACATGTGTTTAGACCCTTCTTAGATCTTTGTGCAAAGTTTTGTAATAGTCTTTGTATTTTCAATAATTTGCATTCTAGCTACTAGGTCTTATTCTTCATTTAGTTCGAGCATTGCAAATCAATTTAGTTTGGTTTCAGATCTCTCCTGTTGTCTGAAGGACTGAGATCTAAGTCGTATTGGCTCACCATTGAGGTTTAAATTCAATATTTACACCTTGTGATATCTTTCTTAATGAAATTATTGGGGAAAGGCACCTATTAAGATCCCTAAGGTTTTATGAAACAACACAATCATAAAAATTTGGTGGGGATCCCTTTTCCCTAATTTTCATTAATAAACATGAGTTTATTATAAAAAGTAAAGAGTTGTATTTGATAGATGGAAAAATTGTAAAAATGAAACAAAATTAGAAAAACAAGATGCATCTCCATATTGACATCCTTCTTTAAACAAAAAAGGAAATTTTCAAATTGAGTATATATGAAACATATTGTGTGTTACAAGAAAGTGCATGTCTAAATTCTAATTATTCTTGTTTAAAAAATAATAAACAAAATATGCTAAAAATATACAAAAAAATATGTATGCCCTAGAAATCAATGTTAATGATCTATTTTTAAGAATTATGTTTAGGTTTGGTCATATCTAATGAGGAAAATTATTGATTGAAAAATGGTAGAAAGTATAAGACTCACTATATTAACACATATTTATAAATAAGATAATAAAAAAATAGAAACATGACTTACATAGACAATCCTACAAGTCTATGTTTTTGATTAGATAAGCATGGAAGTGCCCTGGTCCCGTGGTTACGAAAATCAGACAAAAGAACCAGATAAAAGGTGGGAAAAAACACCATCCACACCCCAAAAAAAAGCATCATTATAATTACGCAGAAAAGAAATAACTTTAGTAACCATAGACCAACCAGTTCTAATAAAAAATAGTAAATTACTAGAAGAAAAATTAATACCACGTAAACCATTTGTAAGGTCCACAGTATCCCATGTGGTATTCCACCATAACAAGTCCATAATAAAAGAATAGTTGATCATAAAAAAGATAGACGACAAAAAAACCATCAAAAAACAAACAGAGCAGAACACGAGGCATTATTTTCCTTACTTCAGCAGGTCCCCATACTCTCCCATGAGAGAAATAGTCTCTCCATTTAGGTCCCTCTATCTCATCCAGGACCTTTAGGGCATCCAGTTTCCCCTGCTTCTTCAGCTTCTTTTCAATTTTTAGTTCACCCAAAGTCGAGCCCAACAAAGCACGTCTCATAAATTTGTTCATAACCCTCATGAGAGTAGCTAGATCCTTCTCCATGTCTTTGAGTTGAACCTACAAAATGGTAAGTCTACTCTTCAAAACTTCAATGATAGAATCTTTTCCCATATCCCCTTCCTCAACATCCTGCATTTTATCTTCCTCTTTCTTATCATCCTCAGACTGTTCAGTCTATTCTTCCTCTTCCTCATCCTTTTCCTCCTCCAAGCCTTCTTCACCCATCTCATGAGCCATATCCTCAAAATCTTGGTCCTCAGAATCATCATCATCCTAGGCCTCAAAATCTTCATACTTCTATTCCTCCTCCTCACTCACAGACAACTTTTGTTTCCCTTTTTCTTCGTCGAGGCCACTTTAGCCAGCCGAGCCGGCCATCTACCTCCACTCCCACCACTTCCATGGACATGCAAAGACTCTTTCTCCTCCTCATTATTGGTCCCTTCCTTCGTTATGTTTATGACATCCCTTATATTTAATTCGCATTTGGGTTTCTTAGCTTTAGGAAGTTCAAGCAACAGAGGCAAATGCTTCCTTTTTTCAGGCATGGCTCTTATCAGTTCAATTTAAAAGGTTCTTTTTTACTCACTCTTTTGTGACACAGGGGTAGAAGGATTGGAGACATTGGCAACAAGGGATTGACTTTTAGTATTTAAAACCACTTGTCTAGTGACAACAATAGGAGGTGGATGGGGAATAAGGTTCACAACTAGGATATCAACCACACCAGGGTTTTCATCCTAGGCCTATTCTTCATTAACCTCTTCAAAGTGACTAGGGTTTTTGTTTCTTCCAACAAGATGATTTCCATGGGGATTTAGCGCCAAAGCATACTTGTAGAGGGTAATCATAACGCCTTAGTAGAGAGGAGGTCTCACACCTCTCTCTATATTGAGTTGTAGGGAGGACAATAGGTAAAAAGGAAATTTTACTCTTCCCCATGCCGAATGTGGTTAAGCAAGGGAAAGTGGTATGCATGAACCGACATGTACCGACCCTCTAGAGTAAAATATCTCATAATAAATAGACTAAGGAAAAAGGAGGAGGAAGATCTAGTCTATCATACCCGTTTTGAAACTTTTGACCCTCTCCCCATCATGAAGGAATGTATCGATATACATCTGGCTGTCTGCTCCACTTTTTTTGGAAAATTTGATTCCTTGGTTTTGCAATCCCGTAGCTTTGGCAATTAATCTAGTCATGACTTCAAATTTCACAACACCAATGGTAACATGACCATTCCTCTAGGAATTAGTGAATCTAGCCATTAGGTTCTCATTGTATCCCTTCAAGGATTGGAAGAAAGGAACCATACCAACCTCAAAAAACAACTTTCATAAGTCCACATTCTGTTGAAAAGCTTGATAGTTCGACGGTTTCATCCTCTTCCTCGGCCCTCCCATTTTTCTCTTCTATAAATTTTTAATCTGCTTAGCACTCCTTTTCATATTCTACCTCACCACCTTCTTATTTCTAAGAATGCAGAACTCACTCTCACCAGAAGACACCAAGAGCAAGTAAATAAAAATGAATCGAGAAGTTTCTTTTAGAAACCTCCCACAACACATTTCCTAGGGCAAGAAATCCATCATTAATCTTACAAAAATAAATCTTCCTATTAATATCCTTTCCTTTCACCACATTAGGAATGTGATGATTACTGACACCAGACCAATCCACACGCATAAACATGACATCCCTTAGAAAAATTAAAATCTTCATGTGATAATTCGTAGCCTTCATGACGTGAAAATTATTAATATTACTTTCAGCCAAGATCCTCCAATACATCTCCATACCACCAATATCATCATTACACAAAAATCGAAAAAGCACCACTTGGTACTCTTCTATCCAACCAAACATAATGATTTTAATTTTGCAACTTATACTCATTTAAATTTTTCCTTTAGAATAAAACCTCTTACAGAATTCAAAATATTCCCATAGGTCCATTTGGTCAAATCCCTACAACTCAGCACCACATTGGCAACACAATCAGTTGCTTTATTTCCTTCTCTATACACATGTTGGACTCTAAAATTATCAAAGGACTTTTTATCGACTTGTAATTTATCTAATATGTTTTTTAACTCCCATGGAGGCGTAGCCTCTTCATTAATGATGTCCACAATAATCTTAGAGTCCCCTTCTAATATGACATTATGATACCCCATCTCCTTTAATATATTAAGGCCCCCAAGAATAGGCATAACTTCCACTTTTTTGTTGGAACAAACTCCCATTTTCAACCCATATCCCACAATACACTGACATTTATGATTCCTTAACAAACTGCCAATGCCAACTTGTCCTGGGTTACCTTTTGAGCACCCATCAAAATTATATTTGACCCAATCCATCTGCAAGGGGTTCCACACCATGGCTAATCTAGAAATCATCTTGGACCAATTGAGTTTGGTTAGATCCTTTTTTATTACCCATTTCTACTTGATCCTCATTTCTTTGTAATTTGGCCAATTTTTGGAGAACCCATACCTGCTAGCCTCTATATTTTCCTTGATCTATTTTTTAATGATCACACTGACCTCCCAACTAATTCTCTCCTCCTCCCTAAAAATATTATTATTCCTTTCCTTCCACAGAACCTAGGCCACAAAAGGAGGAACTTGGTTCCAGATATCCACAATGAAATTATGAGAGAAAGGGAAATTAGCCCAACATTTTATAAACACATTTAAGGAGTTAGGAAACACCCATTCTGAAGACAAAAAAAAGAGGAAGCAGGACCACACTTCCCTCACAAAACTATAGTGAAAAAAGAGGTGACTTATAGTTTCCTCTTCCTTTTTACATAGCATACATCGGATGACCGGCCGAAACCCTCTCCTAACCAAATTATCCACAATCAAAAATTTGCATGAGTCACTGTCCACCAAAAACAATTTATTTTAGGGATGAGATTATTTTGCCACACCTTTTCCTAGAGGTTGTCAGAAACAACATTTTGCATCTTTATAAGTTCTTCATAGGTCATTTTGACGGAGAAACATCCAAAGGTGCAACATTTCCAAATCCATTCATTTTCCCTTCCTCTATCAAACCAATTGGCCTACCTTATCGCACCATACAGTCTAGTTAGGATAGGGTCCCAGTTAACTTGTCTCTAGCCTCTAAGGTTATCCCTTCTTAGTAGTAGATTGAACTCCTTCCATCTAGATTCGTCCAAATCACAATTTATATAGTCATAAACCTTTTTTCCATAGATTATATTAAGACTTTGTTTAAGAGGTCTCAAGTATTCAAACGAGGATAGAGTAGAAGACTCTATCCATGGATCCTTCCAAAATTGAGTGTTATTCCCATTCCCAATTCTCTTCCTTACCCATAGCTTCAACACATTTCTCAATTTAACAAAATGATTCCAAAGAGCTGAGCCACTTGGTAGATCCAAAGCAGACAAAAAACAACCAAAAATCTTGTTCCTCATGTATTTGGCTTGGAAGATTTTTACCCAATCTTTAGTTCCTTCAAGGATATTCCAACCAATTTTTGTTGAGATGGATTTGTTTAGCAAAAGTATTCTTCTTAATCCCAAGCCTCCTCTCCTTTTAGGGGTGCACACTTTTTCCCAACCAACCAGAGACATTCTATTTTTTTCTTCAGTACCTGACCATAAGAATTTTCTATGTATCTATTCTATCTTCTCTCCAATAAAGGTAGGAATCTTAAAGAGGGAGAGGTAGTATATAGGAATATTCTGAAGAGAAGCATTAAGGATTTAAATCTTTCCTGCCAAACTAAGAAGCTTACATTTCCACCCAACAATTTTATTTTGGGTTCTTTCAATCAGTTGGTTCCAGTAATTATTCTCTAGCTTCTTAGAGATCAAAGGTAGGCCCAGATAAGAATCAGGTAGTTCAACTTCCTTACACCCTATAATTTTTATCACTCTTTCCTTTATTTGTTGGTCAGTATTAAATAAGTAAATTTCACTTTTCTCATAGTTGATACACTGTCCTGAAACATCAACATAGTCATTTAGTACCTTTTTCCAGATACTAGCTTCCCCCACCGAGGCTTCCCCAAACATTAAAGTGTCATCAAAAAAAATTTGGTGGGAGTCAGGTGTTAGAGATGAAGCAACTTTGACACCTTTGAGAACATTAGAATCCACCTATTTTTTGTATATTCCTTCCCAAGGCTTATGCCACAATGATAAAGAGGTAGGGGGATAGGGGGTTCCCCTTTCCTAAGACCACGACCACAAAAAAAGAAACCCTGGGGAACACCATTAACAAGAACACAGTACATGGGGGAGGTAGCACAGGCCAAAGTCAGCTTCAGGAATCTTCCATCAATACCAAATTTCTTAAGTACAACAAAGAGGAAAGGCCAGGAGACCCAATCATAGGCTTTAGAAATGCCAATTTTGAAAGGCATGCCCAAATTTTTAGAGTGATCCATTGAATGAATGATTTCATGGGTAGAGATGACAACATCAAGGATATTTCTATTCTGGAAAAAACCCTTCTAACTATGAGCAATCATTTTACAAAGCATGGGTTTAAGATGAAGAACCAAAATTTTGGAAAATATTTTATAGACCGTGTTGTAGAGACTAATGGGTCTAAAATATTTCATAGCTGAGGCATCCAAATTTTTAGGAATGAGGGCTATGAAAGTGTACTTGAGTTGGTTCAACAATCTACCCGACCTAAAGAAATCCCTAGTAGCATTGACAAGATCATTTTTGACAATATCCCAAAAGGTCTGGAAGAAAATAGGGGGAAAACCATAAGAAACAAGAGATTTATAACCTCCAAAGGAGAACACAACCTTCTTAACTTCATCCAATGAAACAACATTAGTCATCATTTTTAATTCTATATCATAAATAGCTTTAGGAATCACATCAATAAATTTAGAAAATACCTGATCATAAATGTCAGGGGGCCTATGTTGATTAGAGAAGAAACTAAAATCTTCCCTCACAATGTCTTTTTCATTGGTCGGCATAGACCCATCCTCCTTCACAAGGGATCTAATTTTGTTTCTTCTTCTGTGTTTCAATGTAGATTGGTGAAAGAACTTGGTGTTTTTATCTCCTTCCTTTAGCCATTGAACTCTTGAATTTTGTTTCTAGTAGATTTCCTCCTTCTTGTGAATCCTATACCACTGTGATCTTAATCTATATCCTTGGCACATAGCTCCTCATCCACCCTTCCTGCCTCCATTAAATCTTGAACCTCCTTTAAGATCTTTCCTAGGGAGGTCTTAGTCTCAAATATATTCCCAAAGGTCACCTTATTCCACCCTTTAACCTTTTTCTTTATTCTTCTTAATTTCTTAGCCAAGCAATACATAGAGTGCCAGAAACAGGTTCCTCCCACCAAGACTTAACCAATTAAAAAGAAATCGAATGAAGGCATCACATAGCTTAAAATATGAATGGGAAAGGACCATTATTATGATCCACATTCCTTTTCAACACCAAGGCATTGTGATCCAATCCCAATCTAGGAAGAGTAGAGAGAGAAAGGAATTGAGAGATATCCCAATTAGTAGAGATCAAAAACTATCAAGTTTAACTTGGATTAAGTGATTTCGATTTCTTCTATTAGACCAAGTGAATTTAGTTCCTTGGATGGGAATATCAATTAGGCTAGCTGTACTTAAAAACTCTTCCAGCACCATCATGCTATCCGAGTAGTCATCCTGACCTCCAAACTTTTTAGATGCAACCTGAGAGGAGAGTTACAATCTCCTCCCAACATCCGATGGTCCTTGTTCCTTAGAGAAATAGCAATTAATTAACTTTTCCCAAAGCAAAACTCTATCCCTACTCAGATTTGGGGCATAGATATTTATAGGGTTCAATTTCTCCTTGGAAACAATATCTTCAAAGGTGATCATCAGACTATTCTCAGAAGCAAAGAACAAAGTCCCTTTAAGTTTAAAAGGGTTCCAAAGGGTCACAATACCTCCTAAAGCACCATCAACCTCACTAACAAAAACATTCCCAAAGGACTAAAATTTAACCATGGATTTTTCAAAGGTCTCCTTCATATTTGTTTCCTGAAGGAGGAGCACATCCACTTTATTATCCAGAATACAGGATTTCACCAAAAAATGTTTATATGGGCTATTGAGGCCCCTTATATTCCAAGAGAGAAAATTCATTAGAAAGGCTAAAAAAAGAGACCACCTACCATCCTAAGAAGTAGATGAGACTACTTCTTCTTGGTCTTCGATACAGCGATCAAATTCAAGGTTCTCTATTTCCCAGCAGCCACATCCCTTGCCATATCTTTGGTTCTGGAGTCCTTTTGTGATGGCCTTCCCATCTTATTACCTCCCCTCACATCTGGTTTCTTTTTATTTTTAGGTTTAGATAGAGCTTGGGACCATCCCTCCTCTTCCTCTTTGTCTCTCAATCCATTGGGGAATCCAAGAATAGCCATGAAGTCACTTAGGTTTTTGGCACCAAACTGATATGAAGAATGAATATCCTCTAGAGATAGATTTTATTAGCTAGAACATACTCACCTTCTTCAAGATCATCCTCCATTCCATGGGATTGGGTCTTAAAACCAATTTCCAACACCATGTCCTCCTTCTAGAGATCCACAACAGAGGAGATCATCTTAATAACATCACTCCCTCCCATCAGGACTGAACTAGTCTTAGAGGGAAAGCAAGGGGTAGGGAAAGTAGAAGCAAGGGTATCTTGAGCTAAGTTAAGGCTACCCAAAAAATTTGCTTCAGCAATAGGATCAGAAAGATACTTAGTAGGCAGGTCGGGAATGTCCTTAATGAGAGGAATAGACACATCATGTTCAAGGGCAATGGACATCTGCACAAAAGAAGATGTAACCATATCTGGGGGAGGCTTCACAGTAAGTTTATGCTTCGAATTTACATAAAATCCAGTTTAAGCCCACAAGTATCACTAAGATGACCAAATTTCTTGCACAACTAACAAAAGAGTCAAGCATTTTCATATTCTAAGGGTTGGGTCCAGTTTCCAAACTTTGAATTAAGCAGGAAATAGGATGGGAGGACCATATTCACAACCACATTGACACAGATACGGGCATAAACCAAACAAGATCTCTCCTGAGTGATCTTATCAATTTCTAGTAGACTCACAAAGGAGTTGGAAATACCTTGCAAGATTACTTTCTCCCAAAATTCCAGAGGGAGCCTAGGTAGATGAACCCAGGTTGGTGCATAGGCTCCCAAATTAGCCAACGGGTCAAAACTCGGCTTCCACTTGCCGATAGATAATTTATATTTAAAGATCGAGTCAAAAGCCCAGGGGCCCCCTGATAGAACCTTCAACATATCTTCATACACCATAAAGGAGAAGAGAAATGTACCTGTTGGCATCGCATTGATAGTGACACTACCTTTGAGATTCCAAGTAGAAGCAACCCACTGATGAACCAATTCAATATTTGGCCTGTACGCCAAAAAATTTCTAACTAGAGCCATTTTGAGGTTGTCCATAGCCTTCAACATTAAAGTCTCAAGAACATCAACTTCCCAGCCAGTAACCGAGCAACATGCAAATTCCAAAGGACTTTTAATCAAAGCTGGTGAGATAGACCCCACCAATTTTTCCACATAGGAAGCATGAGCTTCCTTAGAGAAAAAAGAGTCAAGCCCCAAGGATGGAGAAAAGGTTGACATCCCAAAGATTCCCTCCATATTTTCCTAGGGGAAAGGACTGAAGTACGAGGAGGGGACATCAGACTAGGAACTGCTAGACTGGTCATAGCCACCACAAGCACAAAATCAACAAAAGGGGTAACATCCTTGGAATGGGGAGCCTTTCCAAGCCCCCTCCCGATTGACTCATCTAACGGTCAAATCACAAACAGAGTCTGAAAATTCAAAAAAATAGTAGAGCGAGAACCAAAGAGCAGAGCAGAGCCAAGTTCAAACCTTATCAGACATTATAAGTTTATGTTATCTTCAAATTCTCAATAGGTTTTTTACCATAATTGTGACAAATGAGTATTTTTTAAACATTACTTTTTTTAACCTATTTAAGACAAAATTTAAGAAACAAGTTATTTTTTGGTAACTCATTTAAGCGATGGATAATAAAGGGAGAAAGAATAACATCATCACAAAAAAAAATTCTAAGGAAATAAATAAATAATTTTATGAAACCATTCAATAAAGCATGCAATGGTGTATGATAAGTGTGATGTGAAGGAACCATTTTAATGCTTTATCAACCAAATATGTTTAAATTTATTGACTAGAAACACATTGTAATAGATATACACATAATAAAAACATTAAAAGGGATCTAATATGTAAACTCGCATCTTTATTTCCACTACAATATTTTTACCATAAATATGTTAGAAATATTTGCATAGGATCATTACTCCTACCATCATGGGTTGGGGAAACATCATTGGACAAGCCAAGGTAGGGACATGAGGTGCTTGAAGGGTATGAACATGATGAACCAGGGCATGTGTGGATGAGCATAGGGAGGACATGAGATAAACGTAATTATCTAATTTTTCATTATTATATATGGCATATGTAGACACATAAAAATAACCTAGGTCTGCAAGCTTTATTTTTCTAACTTACCCTATTTCTTCTCAACATAATTCAAATATTTAATTATGTCCTATGGTCCAAATTCAATTATTAATTAAATAATTCTTAATTTTTTAATTAATTCCTATCTTTTATTTCTTCTTATTATTTAAATAAATAAATTATATTTATTTATTTAAATATGTCCCTAATTTCCTAAGTCTCTCTAAAATTAAATAAATTCCTAAATTCATTTAATTATTATTTACTCTCTCTTTTTTTTCCTCCTGATTATTTAAATAAATAAATTACATGTATTTATTTAAATACGCCACAAATTTCCTATGTTTCTCTATAATAAATAAATCCCTAAATTTATTTAATTATTATTTACTTTAGCCCTTTCCTCTATAATTAAATAATTTTCATTAATTATTTAATTGTCCTTTTATCTTTTCCTTCAAATTTAAATAAAATCATTTATTTAAATTCTCATTCCCATTTTCCACCAAGTAAATAATTAAAAATCATTATTTACTGTCTTGTCCCCACTTCTTTTGAATTAAATTAATTTTTAATTCAAAAGGTCAACACTCTCTTCTGAATCGAATAATTTTAAATTATTATTTGATTTTCCAGCAATCTCTTTTTTCGTGCCCAATATCCTCTTATCACATGCATTTATTTTCATTGATTTGATTTTCCTACAATTAAATCATAGCCCTCCATTTCAAATTTTACCCTAATTCTGTCCTAACCTTAATTGCTAGTTTTCACATTCAATCTCAACCCTCCATCTTAGGGCATTTGTCAACTATCAATCCTCACCATTCATCCAAAACATTGAATTTTATAGAAGGGCAATGTCAACCTCATTTTGTCACTTCATGCTTGAAAATTTCTAAGTACACTTTCAATTTTTTAGTTGAATCCTTCAATATTTTGCTAGGTCATTTTCATAGGTCATAGTTGCTCACTAAAATCTAAGAGAAAATTCTATTTATAGAAAAATGTAGAGGGTAAATGGAGATGAATCATGAAGTGCATGAAGGTTTAGAGGATATTGTTCATTGGTTTATGTTTTTATGTTCCACTGTGCTTCATAGCTAGCTAGGGTTTAGTTTTTTTATGTTGGGGTGATCCCACAAAGCTGGTTTACAATTTCTTAGAGAAACTGATTTTTTCTGAAATCACATATTTTTAGAAAATATAATGATTTTAAGCTTTAAAAGTTCCATTTTAAGGATTCCAATTAAAGAGGGCTTGATCAAACCACCTTAGATCAAAGCCCCTTGGATAGAACTTCACTAGTTTTAAACCATACCTATAAATGAGTCTCCTTTACACCTATCAAAATACTGATAAAAAATCACTTTTGATTTACCTTTTGGGGGATCAAATGACTTCATTTAAATTTTTTTTCAAATAATTATGGTATTCCTTGAAATGAGATATCCCACGAATATAATTTTAATATGTTATGGTTTTATTATGTATGCATTTTTTTAGTTTTATTGAACATAGGTTTTTCACCGAAAATCAAGTTTTTTGTTTTGCACATGTGGAAAAATAGCAAATTATCAAAATATATTTTTAAAAATATTTTTGTGCTGGGAATTGATGTCCTTGATCCATTTAAAAAAATAAAATTGAATTTCTATACATACAAAAAAATTTATGTTGTATATAGTCCGCCTATGTCTGAATTGCAATTGGTTTGACTTCGAAACTCTATTAAGGAAAAACTATTCAATAAAAAAATATGAGACCAAATGAAAGTGCTAGATATAGTAGTTACAAATCTAAATTCTAAAAAATTAGAATTTTTTCCTTCATACAAAAAAAATTATGTTGTATACGGTGAGCGCCACTTTTTCAAGATGTTGTTTTCTGAAAAAAACCAATTTTCGTGGGAGATGGAAAAATAAGTGCAATCTTATTACAAAAAAATTGAAAAAAATATTTTTAGAATCTACAGAGAAAATTTGATGAGACTCTAGTTTACATCATCTTCAAATTCCTCATGGTTTAGCTACTATAGGTGCCTAAATGTGAAGATTTAGTTAAAAATAATAATTTAAGTGTCTAGTTTGGCCAAAAATTGTAAACCACTATTGTGGGATCACCCGTTGTTTATTGCTAACTTGAATTTTTCCTTAGTTAAATTTGGTGAACCTAACATGAAGGAATTTTTTTTTCTAGATTTCGTATGGATTTTTCATTTTTGCAGGTTATAGGCATGGTTCACCGCAATCTCTTGTTACATAATGATACAATCATCGAGCCGAATGACACAACTATTTACATAAGGGAATATTTAGATTTTTTTTAAATTCCTAGGTGTTTCTATTAGATCTGGGTTATTTAGCGTTCAATTTTTTTAATTCTAACCCTAGTGTCATATCATAGGCATTATTAGATCATTTGCTTTAAGTAGATTTTCAACTATTTTACAGGTTTAGACTCATGTGCAACAACTGGTCACCGTTCGTTGTATCCACATTTCTTGTTCACGGCAATTGTCACAAGCTTGAGCTGCATCTGTTCTGGTGAGCCACATGCGATATCTTATAAGCCACGGTCATAGTTTTTGAGACACATTTGATCACTTTTGTAAGCCACATCTGTAGTTACACTAACACAACTATCTATCTAGGGTTTTCTTTTAATTTCTACCATTATTTTTAGTTTTCAACCTTTCTATTTTGGTAGACTAGGGTTTTCTGGTTACTGACATTTTTTTGGCAATATGTGGCAAGTTGGAGGTGGCTACAAACTTTGTTTTGTTGTCTATTTTTATAAAGTATTTTCTTCTTAAGCACCAAACAAACAACTATAACTTGCATTTCACATTCATGGGTTAAAATGAACTGTATTTACATTCATTGGGTTTAAAAAGAACACAACTTGCATCTGCAATCATTAAAGGTTAAAATATACTTTCATTTTTATAGAATTGATATAAAAATAACCTTGTTTGTTTCAAAATAAGTTGAGTTAAAATTTACAAGAAAAACAACTACAAATTGCATTTCCCATTCATGGGTTACAATAAACTGCATTTACACTCGATGGGTTTAAAAAGAACAAAAATTGCCTCCTCACTCATTCAAGGTTAAAATTTACTTGCATTTTTCATAGCATTGGGCTAAAAAGAACCTTGTTTGCCTCACAATAAGTTGGGTTTAAAATTTACAAGTGTTTGTCATGTTTTGTGGTATGGTAGTGCGTATGCACTTCTCTTGTGCCTCATTGATGTAGAGAATCAAAGGAACTTAGGGATTATTTCTTTGCCACCCACACATTTGAATTTGGGCATTAAAATGAAAAATCTTGTGAGTGTGAATTGAAAGCTTTGTGTATCCACTCTCCTCACGCCTTTGTGCGATCTTGGATGATGAAAAAAAAAATTCAATTTTCTTTTTTTTGCTCATTAGTAGAGGGCTTGCCACCCTACTTTGAAAGGTGGGAATGACACAAGCATTAATGGGCTAAATCCAGGCTCTTCTGAACCATTATATAAATTTTTGATTGCAAGGTGTGAACCCATAAACCTGCAAATGCATAAGAGCAACAAAACACATTAGTTGTTAGATCAAATGCATGCAAACAAGTATGAGAGATTCCCCATAAAATCCATCTATTCAAACTAAATTAGGAAATGATGAACACAATAAACTTTAAATAAAAGAGATTCAATCCTAATTAAGCTAATAACATGATGATCTTATGGGGGAATTGGTGCCAATGAAGTGTTGCAATTGGCCCTTTTCCCAATTCCTAAGTAGTAATGGTGTGTGATTGAGAAATGGTCAAATCTCCAAAGCATAGCCTTCTTGCAAATCTTGAAAGATGATTAATGGTTGATTGAAATGGGAAAAATTGGCTCTCAATGTGAAGAGAGTAACTTTGCATGAAGATTGTGGATGAGGATGAAGTTGAGTATAGTAAGTTTACTCAAATTGTGGATGATCGAATGAGAGGAAGAGTCTCTCATTTATAGATTCCCAAATTGGAAGAATGAGGGATTTGGATGAATGCGAGATAAAAGACCAACCAATGAGAAGAGGCCACTTGTCCACAAGTGATTGGAGGAGTAATGAGCACATTTTGGTCAATGTGCATGATAAATGCCATGAGATTCAAATTTGACTTTTGAATGTGACATGTGAGAGGGAAAGAGAAATGGAGTTAATGTCACTTGGCTCAAGGCCAAGGACATGTAAGAGGCATTGAATGCCTTGTTGGAAGGACCAAGTCCACTTGGCCTTTTTGAATTCAAATGAGGGAATATTCCCTTTTGATGCTATGTTGAGAGAAAATAGGCAATTAAATAAATCAAAGTAATTGATTTATTGTGAAAGTTGCATTCTTTAGAGGATTTTAGTGATTGAGATTAAATTAATCAAAATTTGATCAATTTAATGAGAGATTAGATGATTTGACCATTTTGACTTAGATTTTAGGATTGATTTAAATCAAAATGAGAGGAAGGGTTTAATTAAATAAATGATTTGATTTATTTAACTAAGGAGGAATATGCTAGATTAAATCAAATAGGGTTTAATTTATTTAATTTAATAAGAAGACTTTAGAGATTTAATCAAATAAAATGAATTATTTAATAAAATAGAAAGGTAAGGTTAATTAAATTAAATTGATTAATTTAATCAAAGGAGACAATAGACTTAATTAGATGAATAATGATTAAGAGACAAAATGTATGATTCAGAAAGAAATTATGTTAGTAATTAGGATCAAGTGTCTTGAACAACATTTGTACATTTTCCATGTCTACACAAGGAAAGTTTGCAATCAATGGGAAGTAGTATGTGATAGCTCTCCCCTGGTATCTTTATGATTCAAAAACCTTGTTCTAAGACTTAGGAGACCTCTTGAGAGATTTTATCATAGTATCCCCTGAATCAGATGCCCTTACTAAAAACCTTTGTTTAGAAAGCCAAAATCCTTCTATCTATTGGTGTAAGAGGTTGGAACTCTAAAGTCAGCTCATACTTCACAGTTCATTATTGAGATAGAAAATTTCTTAAGATCCTTTTGGTCTTAGGGAATTCAAAACTTGGTACACTCGAGAAGTGAGTGTCATGGAGGGGAGCCAGTGATACCAAGTTCCTAGGCTATATTCTCTCAATAAGCGTGGTTGGAAAAATTCAAGTGGGAACCCAGTGGATATTGTCCTTGCCAACCATAGGATTTGTGCAATTATTTTCAAAGTGCTTGTGCAAAATAACCAAATACAAAAACAAAGTGTTTTCCAAAGTATTTTCTAAATTAGTGAACAAATAGACACCTCCACAATCTTAAAAATCATGATCAATGTGAAACAATTTTACAACCTTGTTAAAATTGTAGAAAAACTAGGCTCTATTCACTATGAAATGCAACTGAGACTCTGTGAATCACAACTGAATGTGTTTCAATGCATTTGTTAAACCTGCCATGTAACTGACTATGTTTTGATGCATCTGTTAAACCTGCCACACAACTAACTATGTTTTGACACATCTGTTAATCTGCAACACAATTACTGCCTGATACAACACATCTGTCATCTGCAATGCAACTGTGACCTTAAACACTGCAACTTCTTGTCACTTAGAAAAACAAATTTCACTATCACAATCTGAAATAAAAAATTTAAGATCTGCCTTTGATTACCTTTTTACTATTATTTCTATACAAAAATAGAAGGATTTTCTCAAATTTCCCACCATTACACCTTGTAGTTTTTCATTTAGTCTTAACAATAAGCATACCATTGTAAAATTTAGTTTCATTTTAGGATTCCTAATCACCTTCAGCCTAGTCAAACTCTTAGGACATTATCTTTGCAGATTTCAAAATAGGCCAACTTTCCATACTTTGTACAAACCATTTCTTCAAGAAAATATTTTCATTGGACCAAGTCACTTTTCACACTTAAATTCTTTGTAATTCTGGTTGAGTCTTTCCCACCTCATAATTATAGTTTAGGAAAAAATTTCTTTTTGTCATTTCACTTTGCCTCACAAAAAGGTCCTTTAACAATTCAAAATTGAAACATTGACTAAAATTTGGATGGTTAGTAAGCCTCTTCTTAAATATTCCAAAGTTGATGACCTTTAGAGCTTGCTTACACATTGCATTTAGAACACTTCCATTATATACTTATATCAAAACTCTCTCATTTTAGGACACCATCATTTGTTACCTTTGCATTAGACATTCCTCTTAGACATCATTATCACCTTGCATTATACTTTCCTTTTAGACATTTTCATCACCTTGCATCCCTCATAAAAATCATTATCACCTCACATTGGACATCTTGCATTGTCTTTAGACATTATTGTCACATTGCATTTGGACACTCCTCATTTCTTATTCCAAAAAGACCAAAAACCTAGTTACATTAACACTGCAATTTTATATCCAAAAAACCCAAAAATATAGACTTAGTTCCATATTATTTTCATTTCCCCTTTGAGAAAATATTACATGGTTGAGACTAGATTACAAAAAAGGAGAAGAGACATGGAACCTTTTTGGAAAAGAAGAGGATATTTATAACCATACTAGTGACATGAACCTAAATGCCACTTCACATACAACTCACAACAATACCAACATGGGAACTATGAATGTAAAATTACCAAGCTCCCTTCGAGTGATTATATTCTACTTAAGTACCGTCCATGCCCTACTTTAAAAAGGAAATATCGGGCTCCTTTCACAAAGGCTTATGCAAATGCCACCACTTGTCATCCGAGTGCTCCTCTCAAGATTTCCTTCACTCGATTTTCAAAAGCCACCACCTTGCTTCCACGTGTTAGCAGTTCACAATCTTCAGTGCCTCTTTGCATCACTCTCCTTTCGGGCCCTGACCATGTGCCACGTAGCATCAATCTATGCACATTTCTTCATGGCCCCCACCTTCAACATAGTGTGCTTGCAGACCTCCACATGTCTTCATAGTGCAATTTTTTCATCACTTAAGGGGAAGAATGAATGTCGGCCCCGATCGCTTGCGATGTGATCCTCTAGAGGCTTCATCATGAAAGATGAATAGTAGAAGACAACCTTGCACCAGCTGCCATGCTTTGTAACTGTTGCCATAATTGGATAATACATGTTGACACTCTAGCTTACTAGGACCACTGCCATCATTTGCAGGGGATGCATCCGACTCTAGGGAATCCTCATTCATGGCTCAAATCTTTTCGGTTGTAACGAAAAAGGGAAATCATTGCTAATTCATCATTTCTCATGATCAAAGGATCTTTTCTATTACTGGCTCACCGAGTTGGGTTTTCATTATAAATACTGCTTCTTCTTCCGAAGAAAGAGTTCAAATTTTGATAAGAGAATTGGTAGAAGAACTAGGCCTTTCATTCATTCATTAGATTATTGTAAAATAACTCATAGACTGTTCCATTGTTTATCCTTTCTATTTTCTTTAATGTTTAATAAGTTTTACTATGCCATTATTATATTGAATGCCTCATTTACAAAACTTCTATAAATTTAATACAATTTTGTTGGTTTAGATCATGTCTTTGACTCCTCTCTCTAGTAAATGTGTATGAAGGTTATTTTATGTCATCAAGTGAATCATTTAGGCTTCTATCTTTATTTTATATCATTCTGGGACATATCAGATTGTTGAACGGGCCCTTAGATCATATCTACAAGATAGATCTATCATGCCTTACATCTAAATCTTGGCGCATCACCTTAGTTAGATATTTTTATTTTATATTTGCTTCCTTTTCCAATTCAAAACCCTAGTTATAGAAGAATTTGACTTCTTTAAAATCTGGAGGTTACTTAGTTTAGCACAATAGGTCCCCCTTTAATTAAGTTTCGCACAAAAAGTTGTTACCTTGTCATTTTTTGGCATCAATAGTTTTTCTTTTTCCTGGCACACTCGGCGAGACCATGAACATTATCCAATAAATCAAAGAGGGTGTATAGGCCATCCATACCCAAACTTTCCCAGTAGAACCTTCAGATCCCATCCATGTTGCAGATAACAAGTCAAAATTATGTGGCCTGGGACACTAAGAGTCACCTCATAGCCCTAGTTGCACCTATCGTTTGGGCCCCTATTATGGTCTCTGGTCTCTGCTCTCAAAGCTATTCCAAATTTTATCAGAGATGACTCAAGGATACCATCTGAACATCTGCAAGATTTGATGAATGTATGTTTGGTGCATGGAGTTATAGATCAAAACATAGCATTAAGACTACTCGCAACTTATTTCAGAGGAAAAGAATTAAACTGGTATCACACACTACCCACTAATACTATTGATACTTGGGATCAACTTGGGGATCCCTTTTATGAAAGATTCTTGAATGGCAGGGATAGGTCCACACTATATCATTAGCTAGAGATAATAAAGTTGGGCCCATCAGAAGCCATCAAAAAATTCAATGCCTGGTTCCATTCAACCTCACAGAGAATCCAGACTTTCATCTGACCACCGACCGAGTTAGCATTTATTTTATACTTGAAATCTATCAATGTTGACATCTCTATGATGATCTAGTCACTTGGAGGAACCAAATTACTAGATGCATACAACATAGCTATCAAGGCGGAGAACAACCTAATCGATGCTAGGATGTTTCCACCTTGACCTAGTATGTCGATGTTCCTTGAAATATTAACTTCTACCCATGAGATGCCATCGAACAGCACGCCCATGCTGCCCCTATCTATGTACACATATCCAAGTGTGCCACAAAATGTTTCTTCTACATTTGATGCTTTGAACGATGAGATGAGCGACATAAGGGAGATGTTACAAAACTTAACATATGAAGTAACCACTATCAAGTGTAGCCAGACTACTCCTCCAGCACCATCCTATCAGAGCTATCAAGGCGGTAGGCCCTCCTCCTACCAACATAGCCAATATCAAGGAGCCACGTGCATAATTTTTTCGACTCAAGAAAATAACCAAATCATACCAGTACCGACTCCGTTGGGGGCTACTCAAACATATACAAGCAAAGAGTTGACCGCAAGACAAAACAATCTCACTGAAGATATCAATCCCTAGTGCTTACCCTACGGTGATGCGCATATGCCTCAAAATTTTCCACATGGAAATTTGCAACATAAGGTCGTGGAGTAGCGCAACCAAAGCATAGCGCCAAATTCAGGAGGATATGCATATGCCTCTTCCTAAATGGAGAATGTGGTTCTTACCGCACAAATGCAGGGAATGTCCCTATAAAAATAAAATGGCATAGCTTTTGACCATGCCCTCCTCTCCTAGATGGAGGGAGAGGAAGTGATATTCACTTATGAAACAACCAACTCAACAACTCCACAAGTGCAGTTTGACTACAACACTCGATTGAAGAGGAGATTCACAAGTGATTCGGTCACTCTATAGCCTAGGAGCATCCAAGATCCACTCCCCGGCCCTTCCACAACCAAAACAACGCAAGGAGATTGTGATCACCAATTCCAAGGAACAAAAACCTCTAACTCTACCACCTTTCAACGTGGTGGAACAATTGGAGAAATCTTCTGCTAATGTATCCCTTTGGGATGTCTTAGCCATCCAAGAACAAAAAACATTACTACATAAAGCCCTATAGAAAGATGCAGTTGTCCAACTGATAGAACAAGCTTTTGAAAAGACTGTTGACTCTTCGCCTCTAGCCAAAGTTCTTGTGAACATTGTAGAGGAGGCTTTGACAGAGGTCAAAGAGGAAAAATAAAAACCTAAAACCTTCTTATTTCTCATTTTGGGAAAGAAATTGCTACACAATTCCATGATTGACTCTGATGCCAGCACTATAGTCATGCTGAAATAGATAGATGAAGCCTTAGGGCTCAGCTATGAGCCCTTAAAGAGACGATTTATGCAGCTAGATGGGAAAAATATTGAAACTATAGGCCTCATTAAAAATCTCCCCTTCACTTTGTTCTCCTTGCCTAGTATCATGGTACTGCAAGATATTGTGATCATAGATGTTCCTCCCATGTTTGGCCTCTGCCTATCATGGGAATTTACCTCAAATATAGGTGGGTACCTTTCCTTGGATTGGTCCCACCTAATTCTTAGGACCAAGCATGAGTCTAAAATGAATATAGTAATAGAATATTTGCATTCAAAATATGTAGCTAATGAGGCCATGATCAACTTCGAAGCCACTCATACTTCTTTCATGAAAGAAGAAACCGATGGCATCAAGCTACCAAGGGATGAGAAGGTAACTAAAGACAAAGCTGAAAAAGAAGAGGTCTTCTTGAGTGAGTATCTAGATGCCAACCCAGAAAATACCATGCTATCAAGTTGGGAACCTATGTCATCTATGATGAAGGTTAGGAATTTTTTAGGGTATTGTAGAACCCCATGATCGAACAAGGCTCAAAGCTCTAGAAATTACACTTTGACGATGCAAGATACAAAATTGATGCTAGTGTCGGGACATGCCTAACATCTCCAACCAACGAGCAGATTCTCAGATCTTTCCACTTTCAGTTTGCTTGCTCAAACAATGAAGCTGCATATGAGGGTCTTGTACAAGGACTAAGCCTCACGGAGTACATGGGGGTCAAACAAATAATGGTGTTCAAAGATTTCAAAATCATAATCAATCAAGTCAGAAACATCTCTGCTACAATGAATTTCTGCATGCAATCGTATAGACATAGAGTATGGGACCTAATTGAAGGTTTCAAAGCTTTTAACATTCACGTCATACCTAGGGAGAAAAATTCAACATTTGATCGCATGGCAGTTATAGGATCTCAATTCAATCCTATCTCTGACTTAATTGAGAATGTACACTCTACGTGAGTAATCATCTGAACCTCCATTATAGATAACGATTGGAGTTGGGAAGTGTTTGAAAGTGATGAAAACGTCACCTCATTCATTCAACAGTCAGGAGAATTCATGGATCGACTTTAGCTGAAGATCAAAGAAGCATACGAAGGGAAAATCATTCAACTAAGATCAAACAAGCTTCTGAAAGGGCTGGTCAAGCTTGAAAATTTGTTCAACTATGATGATGCGAGGAATGATAGGAGAAAATTTGTAGCAAACCAAGTAGACTTCGCCAAACTTGAGGTCAGAAACAAAAGAAGACTAAAGGTTAGGAAGGAAGTTCTGCAGCATGACAAGGATAGACTTATGCATTTATATAGAAAATATGAAGGATTCATGGCCTAGTCTTATGATGAACTTAGGGGGTATGATCCTAGCATCATCCAACACACCATCAAACTCATAGAAGGTGCTAAACCTGTCTGAAAAAAAGAGAGGCCTATCGGTCCAAATATTGAAGCCCTAATGGCACAAGAACTAGGGAAGTTGATCCAGTCCGAAATTGTGTTTCCAATCAAGCAAAGTATGTGGGTATCTAATCTCATTTAGGATGGGAAAAGGAATGGATAAATTCATCTCTGTGCTGACTTTCACGACCTAAATATGGCATTACTAAAAGATCATAACCCACTACCTTCTATGGAATCGATTTTGTAGGTTGTGGCAGGTTCAGAAATGTTCTCTTTATTAGATGGATTCTTGGGCTACAATTAGGTTCGGGTTAATGAAGAAGATCAACACAAAACCATGTTCACCACCAAGTGGGGAATGCTCATATATGCCAAGATGCCTTTCGGCCTCTCAAATGCAGGGGCCACCTTCAAGCAGGCAATGTACATAGCCTTCAATGGACTGATCAACAAGATCATCCTCATCTACTTAGATGATTTTGAATGTATTTTCCAAATCCAAAGATGACTATTTTGACCATCTTGAGGAAGTTTTCAAATGATTCCAAGAGTTTGGAGTATCCTTGAACCCAAAAAAATGTGTTTTCGGAGTGTCGTAGGGAAAATTGTTAGGACATGCGGTGTCCCAAGAAGGAATCACAATTGATCCCGAAAGCATAAAAGAAATTAGGGAACTTCCCCTTCCTGTCAACAAGAAAGGAGTTCAATCCTTTCTAGGGAAGGTCAACTTCATAAGTAAGTTTATTTCTGATTTTGTAGGAATAATCAGACCGATCACCCTAATGCTAAAAAGGACCAATTTTTCAAATGGAAAAAATAAGCAAGAGAATCCTTTGAGAAGGTAAAGGACGCTATTTCTTCAGCTCCTATTCTACCAAATCCATAATTTTCAAAATACTTCATAATGTACATCTTTAGTAGAAAAACAAGCATCACTACTGTCTTGACTCAGAAGGATGATGAAGGAAAGGGAGAACATGTGATAGATTTTCACTCCTAGACCTTGAAGGACTATGAGAAGAACTATAACTTCATCAAAAGGAAAGCATTCACAATTGTAAAAGCACTCAAAAATTTTTGACATCTGATATCTTGCAACAAAGTGATCATTTATGTCGCACACTCTAGTATATGTGAATACATTATGGAGGGAGAGATCACCAAAAAAAGGGCCAACTAGATCACCAAGATCCTAGAATAAAACATCGAGGTCAAACCCATGAAGACTATCAAAGGGAGAGGATTGTGTGAATACTTGATGCATGATGAAGAAGCAAAATAAGAAGAAGAGAAAGCAGACCTGGTCCTAACAAATGAGTATGAACGTGAAATATGTTGGCTGACAAATAGAATAAGGTTTATGCACACCAAAAAGTATCCATTGTAACTTCCTTCTCAAAAAATAAGATTATACCAATTGCAGAACAATGGGTATTCACTTATTGAAGGGATCCTATTCAGGAGGAATTTCAACAACATCCTATTACAGTGCATCACCATGGAGCAAGCAAAGAAAATTCTCAGCACCTTCCACAACAACCTCGAAGGTGGACACTTCTTTGTGAAGACCACCACCATTAAGATTCTACGTGCTGGATACTTCTAGCCTACACTATTCAATGACCCCTACGAAATGATAAAATCTTGCAAAGAATGAAAATTCTACGTGGGGAGAAGAAGAAACTCCACCATGCCACTCAATCCAATTGTAGTGGATGAGTCATTTGTATAATGGGGGCTAGGTTTCATTGGGATGATCAATCTTGCCTCCAACACCAGTTAGAAGTAGATTATGACAACCACAGATTACTTCATGAGGTGGACTGAAGCCCTACCCCTGAAGAATGTGACAAAGGCAGAAATTGTGGACTTCCTTGAAGGGCTAGTGATGAGGTTTGATGCACCAAAGACTATCATCTCAAACAAAACCAAAGCTTTATTAGGCTCCAAGGTATATCAATTCGCTTTTGAGCATGGTATATTCTTGAAAACATCATCAAACTACTGCCTGGAAGGGAACAACGTATCTGAGTCGACTAACAAGAATTTAGTCAGACTCATTAAAAGGATCGGGTCTGACCATGAGAGGGAATGGCACAAAAACCTCTAAACAACATTATGGGCAGAATGCATAACTCCTAAGCAAGCTATGAAGACTTGTCCATATGAGCTAGTATACAAGAAGGAATCATTGTTTCCTATCTCTATAGAGATACCTTCATTATAGCTACTCAAGTCCCTAGAAATTGAGTAGAATGAAGCTATGGAAGTTCAGTTGGCCAAATTACTCGAAGTGCAAGAAAAAAGGGAGAAAGCCCTAGTAGCTATGACCAACCACTTGTAGGTGGTAAAGAAGTGGTTCAACAAGAAAGCTTCAGAACAAGGTCTGAAATGTAGAGACCTAGTACTAAAGTTCAATGAAAGAGCCACAAATCCTGGCCAGCATGGAAAATTCAACAAACTGTGGGAAGGCCCTTTCAAAACAATTTAGTGCAAACAAAATAATACATTCAAATTAGAGAATATGGAACAAGAACCACTAGGAATTTTGGTCAATGAGATTCATTTGATATTGTTCAATTAAGCTTTAGTTACTTCATACAAGTGTAAATATGTGATTAATGTAATTATTTTCCCTTTCATGTTTTGTCAGTCAGTTCTTTCCAACATTTTCACAGATATAGGAAGAAAGAAAATTCATGAAGCTCATTATTAAAATAATAGAGAAGGACTATCATGTTCATGAAACAGAGAATAAATATGCAAGGAATTCAATAAAGGTTGTGAAGAGCACAAGAATGAAGACAAAGAGTTTAAGATAATTAAGTATATTCATTATATATATATACTTTGATATAAAAACTGACAAAACGGCTCTGTTGCCATGCACTCAAAAGTATGACTATTTATATACAACTTCCTTATATATTTGTGTATGCGACCCCTTTTCATTGGGGCATATATATAAAAAAAGAGAAAAAGTGTGTTAAACTTTAGGTGTCTAGAACACAAGCATTCTCTTCATCGGCAGGGGCAGCAGGATTATTATCAACATCAACAACATGACCTATAGAAGAAGCAACATCAACTTCCAAAATGAGCGGTGGAGGGAACACAAGGTTCCTAAAGTCAATATACCAATCCATGTCGTAGAAAAACACTGCATTGTAGTAATCCAAGAGAAAGTGGCACATGTGGGTGGACCTCTCATGATGCTCAATGAGTGATTGAAGCTGAAACCCACTTAGGAATGGTAACTATATACACCTAAAATTGGTCTGGAGCATCCGATTAATTAAATACGAATTATTTGATTAATTATCGTAATTTCCTCTACTATTGAATAAATAGAAATATTTATTTATATAGTTCACATTCACATTCTTCATAATTTCTTCCAAATCTCGTCTTAATTAAATAAACAAAAATAAATACTTTGTTCGATTTAATTATCAAATCCCTATTTTAATCTATCACATCCATCTTAAATTAATTAAATAAAGATCAAAAAACTTTATTGATTAATTGCCATATTCTTCTATCTAATTTAATAAACAACTATCCTATAGTTCGTTTTATTAAATTATTTATCTTTCTTTTACTAATTTAAATAAATCAAAAATATTTGAATTAGAGCATAAAGAATATTCCAATCTATATTCTCTCAAAAAAATGAATTAGATTTCCTATGTCTAATCCATGTCTAAAATATGTCACAATTAATTGATTGAAACTTCATGGAAATTTTTGGAAACAAATTGGAGACAAATTTGGAATTTGATCTCTCAATCCTCCTCCATAAATTCTTCCTCTTCTCTTGCCTGGTGTTTTCATGGGTAGAGACAATCTCCATCATTCTCTCAACCTCCTCAATCTCTCACCATTCAATTCTCTAGATTGAATCCAAGCCTCTCAAAGCTTTCCTTGTGCATTTCTACAGCCAGGAAATCTATAAATACAGCCTCATTGAACCAAGGAAAAGGATCCAGATAATCAATCTTTTGCACTCTTACTCTGCAGGAATCCAGACATCAAGCATCAAGCATCAAACAATCAAGCTTTCAACTATGGTTTCTTCCTGTAGCTGCAATTATCTGTTTCACATCAATATCATGCTAGCTTAATTGATTTATCATTTAGCATTGCATTATCATCATCTCATTCTTTGAATTGTCATTTTAATAGTCTTATTTACTTAAACAATCTGAGAGCAATTTAGATTTAATAAATCTTTGGAGATAGAGAACAATATGACGCTTTCAATTGATTACTGTTTTGAATTAGTTCGATTAGTTTAATCTTTGATATAATGTCGTATTAAGAAGTGTTTTAATCTTATTCACATATTCACACATACAATTTGGTACCCACCGTGGGGAATTAACCCCGATTTTATCAAAATTATCAATTTTTTGGAAAGTGTCACACAGGTTCTCGGTATGTTTTTCTTATAGCACTTCCATTAAAAGTTTTAGCACTTCTGGTTGTTGTTTTAGCGCTTCTAGTCACTATTTTAGCACTTTCGATTTTAGCGCTTCCGGTCACTGTTTTAGCGCATCAGGTATTTTAGCGCTTCCATGTTAAACTTTGGTGCTTTGGTACCCTATTTCGGCGCTTTCGGGTTTTAGCGCATCAGGTAACTGTTTTAGCGCTTCGGTGCAATATTCCAACGCTTTTGTAAAAATAGTCTGGATCCGACGCATCCGCGGCCAGATTTTTTTTTTTTTCATAGTCTGACTAAAATTGATTAATCCAGGATAGTCATTTCAAAGTTTTCTAAAATTGATCAATCTAGGATAGTCATTTCAAAGTTTTCTAAAATTGATCAATCTAGGATAGTCACTTCAAAGTTTCTAAAATTGATCAATCCTAGGATAGTCACTTTCTTGTTTTTCTTAAAGCAAATCTATCAATCCTAGGATAGTCACCACATTTTTTACAATACAAGTTAAAAAGAACATCATGATTTTTTTGAAACAACACCTTCAAATAGATTAGAAAATTTCTTTTTGGGCTTTTAAAATAGAACAAACTTATATGCTATGCTTGTGGTGATTAGGCTTATGCTCTCCCCTTAACTGGGTGACCAAAGTGCCAGATTCACATTTACTTCATGTCATTTACGCTTTATTAAATCCTTTAGTAGGCTTACCGTAGTGGGAAAAAGTACTCACCCTACGGGAACGACCTAAGTGGGAACAAGCAAAGCCAGGTTATCCAACCCACTATAATAAAAATGCAATTTGTTGATGAAAGTCCAACTTGACGGTAGTGAGCAAGATAACCATCCCCAAAATCTTTGTTCTAAAGATTGGGAGGTCTCCTGAGGGAGTTTATCTATTTGCCACACCGAACGGAACCCTATCTACGAACCATAGAGTAGTTTCTCACCGAGTCAGTATCCATACATTGTCATACTCACGGTGCAAGGGGAGGGAAGAATTTACCCCCAAGACACCACCATATAATTACCAAGGACCGCTTGCTAAAGGGATTCGATATCCACTTCCGTCACTTTGAGTACGCACCTGGCAACGACAAAAACACGGGTTCCCTCTAGGGGGTGACACGGCTGTGTGAGTCAACGTAATTGCAAGATGTGGGCTATGAGTATAATGATGACCTACTTGTCCTTAAGTATGGTTCTGTTTGATTTGTGTACAAATTGTTAAAATGACCCATCAAAATCAATAAGAATCATTCGTGATTTTTGAACATACAGAATCTTTTCAGTTAAAAATATTCAAAATTGCTTGCTATGTTTTCACAAATTCATTAATATCAGATTTAAAGATCATCCTACAAACCACAAAGTTAAAATATCTCAGAAAATCCATGTTGCGAAAGTGGAAGTCCACCACGTTTGTCAAGAGAAAAATCAAAGTTACAAGGCCCAAGCAACCTCTCAGTTATAGAAATAAATTGAGAAAACAATGTTTTCTATATCAAAATCGGAAACTCTTCTTACAACATAGAACATTCTTTCACCATTATCACGATTTTGGTAGGGGTCACTCATTAGATTACATGGTAGAACTGCTCTATTCCCGAGCCTTCTTCCAGAGGAGAGCTCTCACACAATTCCACAACCGTAGTCAATGGATTCATCCTTCTTATCTTCCGCAATCCCTCATACAGTATGCCACAAGGCCAAATCAGATTTTACAATAGAAAATTTTAAACTTCTGCTTTTAAGTGTTCTAGAAACCTGTTTCAGCGCTTCTGGTCTCTATTTTAGCCCTTCTGGGAAATAGTGCTTTCGGGCATTGTTTTAGTGCTTTGGGTCTATATTTCAGCGCTTTTGGTAAAGTAGCGCTTCTATCAAATTTTACAGTGCTTTCAGGCACTGTTTCAACGCTTTCATCAATTTCTACAGCGCTTCTAGGCATTGTTTTAGCGCTTATTTTCAATTAGCGCTTCTGTCACTTATTTCAATGCTTTGGTACTTTATTTTAGCACTTTTGGGAAATAGCGCTTTTTTTCTCTAATTTAGCGCTTTCAAAACAAAGAGATCAAAATTTTCACCAATCAATTAGTCTGTCATTTTATCCACAATTTTCATCAGAATTAAATTTCTTTTTATCAGAATCACCGTCTAAAGACCGAAAATAGATAGGTTTATACAAACTTTCGATCTTATCAATTGATAACAAGATCTTGCAGATCACAAGTGTCAAAATCAATACAAAAATTGATTACTACATTAAAGTTTCATCATCAGGATATTATCATCCTAAATCACGAAACTAACTATAGCAATCAAATTTTTTAACATAGCCTAATCAATAAGCTCTATCATCTTATTCAACTTTGTTAAAAGTTTCCATTGACATTTTCAGCATAGAAGATAAGCATTTAAGAAGAAAGGGTTAAATTTTGTATGCCAATCTTCACTAGGTCCCAAAAACAGAGATTCTTAGAACAAGAAATTTCAAAATCCCAAGCAATGGCAGAGGAAAATCCTTGGAAGAATCTAAACTGAAACGATAAAAATGACATCACTCCAGAGGACATCCAAGCAGCTCAACAAGATCCTAAATTCCATATATTTATGGAAAAGATTCTAGAACAAGATATGGAGAAATATCTTTTGATGTTAGCTGAATCAGGTGCCAAACTCCCCAAGGACTTTGACGTAAACCGTCTAAAGGAAGCACCAACCACAAGTGAGACTAAAATTTTACAACCAACACAAACAATAGATCCAGTTGCTACTTTAACGTCTCAAATACAACTGTTACAACAACAAATACAAGATATGATGCAAGGGACTACCAAGAGATATGCGATACAGGACATTTTTCCTTATCCCTTCGATGCAACGGTTGGCTTGATACCTTTTCCAAGACATTGTGAGATCCCAAAATACGATAAGTATAATGGTAGAACGGATCCAATTGATCACATCAGAGAATTCAAAACAATGAGTCTTGAGTTTGCACAAGAGGAAACATATTTAATCAGACTATTCCCAAGGAGTCTGGGAGGATCATGCATGGAGTGGTTTTCGAAGTTAAAACCCGGTATTAGAACTTTTGAGGAACTCGTCAACAAATTTATTTCCCAATACTCCTTAAACATCCAACACGATGTAACAATCAAGGATCTTTATAATCTAAAGCAAAACAAAGGGAAAGCATTCTTATCTTTTCTCTAAAGATTGCGACGCTTGTTCGCTAGATATCCTGGATCAATTTCAGAAGAGGAAAAGATAGAATTGTTTATTGACAACTTAATAGAAGAAATGAGTTATGGATTGGAACTACAAAGCCCTCCTACGTTTGAGAAAGTCATCGAAAATAGCCTCAAAATTGAGGAAGCATTGGTCAAGAGAGGAGTTATCAAGCATTTTAATGATAAATCAAACAACACGGGTAACTCCTCAAATCAATACTCAAGTAGTGATAAGTCGAAATTCTGGAAAAAGAATCACAACATGACTATCAATGAAACAACAAATGATTCTACAAATTCCAAACCAATTTTTAACTTGACAACATCTACATCCAAGAATCAAAACAATGATCAACCTATCAGGCCAAATATCATACATCACAACGAGATCGTCAAAACGAAACCATATTAGAAGCCATCAAATTGGTGAAGGTTCACACCTTTAGGCCAATCAATAGAATCTGCAATCAAAGAACTAGTAGCCAGTGGTCTTATCACTACAAGAGAAGCCCGATTCTAGGATCCTAAATTCAAACCGCCATGGTGGAATGACACTGATTATTGCAACTTCCATAACAACAAGGGTCACAAAACTAACGACTGCATGGAGGTAAAACATGCAATACAAGATTTGATTGACAACAATAAAGCTTACGTGGAAACACCGCAAAACAACAATGACCACTCAGCTTTCAAAGACCCTTTGCCCAACTATGACAAAGGAGCATCTTCATCTTCAAACAACAAAGGGAAGAATATCAACCATGTCTTTGACACAACAATCCATTGTCTATGTGGAATAGATAGTGATTAGATAATTGGCCACAACATTTCCCAAAATCAACAACACTACTCCATTGGACTTACTCCCAAACATATCCAACTCTGATAATCAAATTAATGTCATAAAAATCAGAGAACATCAAGAGCATCAATCAGTAAATGTAATGACTAGGGGGCAAGCCAAGGTCATGTTAAAAGGAATTGGGTCTACACACGCGGTTCCACCTCCATCACACTATAACATTGTCGATCAATTGCAAAGGATTCCTGCTCAGATATCCATACTAGAGCTCCTTAAAATATCACCCTTACATAAGGAGGTTCTCAAACAAGCTTTAGTTTCCACTACGGTACCAAAGAATCTAGATGTGTGTCAATTTCAAGCTATGGTGGGACATTTGACTACTCCACATTGTCTATCATTCTCAAAACAGGATGATATTTCATTTAACCATCCCCATAATACAACACTCCATATTGAGGTCTTAATCCACAATCACCATATCAATAGAGTCTTAATAGATGGGGGAGTTGGTCTGAATATTTGCACTCTCAAGCTAATCCGTGCACTAGGATATTCAGATGATGCTATTGATTCTCGTAGAAAAATGACTATTAAAGCATATGATGAAGAAGAGAGGCCGTCTAAGGGATTGATTGTATTACCCATCCAAGTGGGGCCCATGATGAAACATATTGCATGTCAAGTGTTGGAGAAAGAATTAAAATATAACATTCTCTTGGGCCGACCATGGATCCATGAAATGCAAGTTGTACCTTCAACATATCATCAATGTTTGAAGTTTCCAGTAAATGGACAAGAGGTGACTATATCTATTGATTACAATCACCCTCAACATTGTGATACCCTTAGGATCTCTCAAGATACCTTCATACCACACAATAGGGAAGCATCATCATCAAAAGATGAACAACATCCAAGCATCACTACTAAATGGGTAGAAAAGAAGGGTAAAGAAAAAGAGACAAGTCCTATTGAAATTCAATCAATAGATAAACCAGATCAACAACCTTCTTTATCACACAAGTTCCAAGAACAAATCCAACTGAAGGATAAAGGGATGGGCACATATTCAATAAAGCAATCGCTTAACTTATCACAGCTAATGCCATCTCCTAGAATGTATGGTCAACTGTCTTTGATCAAGTCTCAAACATCATTACCAGTTACAGCTCTAGATGAAAGGTTTGTCAAGAAAGGTACAATAGAGGATGAAACAAGCAACAAAGCAATCCTGGATTGGCTATACAAAGATGACGATACCTTTACATCAGATGACAGTATCAAAAATGTTGCCATCAACACTGACCAATATGGGAAAGGAAAGGCTATTTTTTAAAAAATGGGATATGAAGGACAAGGACCCATTGGATTATGAAAAGAAGGAATCACAGAGCCCATTTCACCTCTCACTCTCCACACAAAAGAGAAGCCAGGACTAGGATACTCTGAGGAAGAGAAGCAGGAAATAACAAAAATAGCTGTAGACAATATCCTTCAATTTTGGGATGGCTCTGAAACAGACTCAAATGAATATGAATGGGCATTATATTCTAATCTATTTTTCATTTATATTCAAGTAGATGTAATCCAAAAATATGCACCTACACGTGAGGAGGGCCAAGGTTATGGGTCTAGACCACTCGAAGAAGGTTCACTAGATATCAATGATTCGAGTGGGGATGAGCAAACTTCAAGTGGATTGGATGATATGGAAGAAAGTACCATCACGGATCTTGATATTTCGGTAAATGATTATGATGAAATGACTGTCCACACCCTTACAACCATCGCATTACAAACATCTGATAACCAAATTCCATTAATCCATCCAGAACTCATTGACTAGGAACCGCTCGAACCTTTGGATATACCAATATTTACAACTGATGATGCCATCATAAACTTCCTATGCCATGCCGAATCCAGTACAACTTCTGACTGTAATACTCATAACAACGCGACTCGGTAGGAGGTGTCAAATCTTCCAATTGCAAAAATAACAACAGGGAAAATAGATCTAATGGTGAAAACCATTCAATGGCAGCATTAGATCTGGAAAAAGTAAAAATAAAGAACGCATCTAACAGTGAAAACCTTTCTGAGGCACTGAAGGATGGAGGGTTTGACACTCTTCCAGAACACTATCATGAAAGATCATCGATCCTAGTAGAACCGACACAGTCAGTGAATATTGGCACTATAGACAAAGCACAAATCTTACATCTGGCAGAATCTATGACAGAACAAGAAAGACCGACATTCATCCAATTCTTTAAACAATAAAGCATCAACTTCGCTTGGTCATATTTCGATATGCTAGGCTTAGACTCAAATCTGCTTATGCATCACTTATCTTTGCTTGCAAGAATCAAGCCTATCAAGCAAAAATTAAGAAAAATGCATCCTCACATCGCATTGATGGTCAAAACAGAGCTAAAGAAATTATTGGATGCTGGATTCATACGGTCTATAGATTATGCCAAATGGATATCAAATCTTGTAGCTATTTCAAAACCAGACAATAGTATCAGAATATGTACAAATTTCAAGGACCTGAATAAAGTTTGTCCAAAGGATGATTTTCCACTACCAAACATAGACATCATCATGGACTTGACAGCTGGGCATGCTATGTTGCCGATCATGGATGGTTTCTCAGGATACAATCAGATAAAAATAGCTCCCGAAGATCAAGAAAAGACAGCTTTCACATGCCCGTGGGGAACCTTCTACTGGAATGTCATGCCATTTGGTCGAAAGAACGTAGGAGCCACTTATCAAAGAGCAATGATGACAATATTCCATGATATGATGCACACCTTCATGGAGGATTACGTGGATGACATCTTAGCAAAATCTACTACTAGGGAAGGACATCTGCATATCTTAGACAAAATCTTCACATGGATGGAGAAATTCAATGTCAGGTTAAACCCTAAGAAATGTGTCTTCGGGGTTACATCAACAAAACTGTTAGGGTACATTGTCTCAGAAAAAGGTATAGAAGTGGATCCGACAAAAGTCAAAGCAATCATGGAGATTCCACCTCCTAGGAACATAAGTCAACTCTGATCACTACAGGGAAGGCTCCAATCAATCAAAAGATTCATCTCCCAGCTGACAGACAAAAGTCATCCTTTTAATCATCTATTGCATAAGAATATAATTTTCAAGTGGGATGAGAGGTGTGAAGCAACATTTGATCAAATCAAGCAATATCTAATGTCACCACCCATTCTCATGCCACCAATAGAAGGAACACCTCTCATTTTGTACATTGCCATGACAGATATCTCTTTGGGGGCACTATTAGCACAAGAGGACTATGAAGGGAAAGAGCGCACCATCTACTACATCAGTAGAACTTTAAATGGCTATGAAATAAACTATACATTCATAGAAAAGTCTTGCTTAGCAGTGGTGTTTGCTACTCAACAGTTGAGACACTACATGCTGACTCATACAATTAGGTTAATTGTAAAGATTGACCCTTTAAAGTATCTACTAAGTAAAGCTGCCTTAACGGGTAGACTAGCGAAATGGGTTATGCTCCTAAGTGAGTTTGACATTCAATATGTCAAAAGAAAGGCAATCAAGGGACAAGCAATTTCTGAATAGCTAGTTGAAGATCCTCTACTAGGTGATCACCCAATGACAATGGAATTTCCAGATGCAGACATTATGACAGCAATGCCCCAATAATGGATACTATATTTTGATGGATCGTATACACAACAAGGATCAAGAGCAGGGATCTTGTTCATCTCCCCCCAAGGACACACAATTCCAAAATCATATAGACTCATGTTTCAGTGTACAAATAATGTGGCAGAGTATGAAGCATTCATTATTGGGGTCAAAATAGCAATTCACTGGAAAATAATGGATTTACAGGTATATGGGGACTCTCAACTGGTTATTTACCAAGTAAATGATGAGTATCAAACAAAAGATGAAAAATTGATGCCCTAGAAGCAGCAAATAGATAATCTAAAATAGTCCTTTGTCAATATCAAGTTTGATCAGATTCCAAGGGCAGAGAACAAAGCTACAGATGCTATGGCTACAATTGCTTCATTACTACAATTGCCTGAGAAGTGTGTTTCTTATGAGTTTATGGTAGAACAAGTATCATGTCCTTCCCATTATCAATCAGAATCTGCTACCATATGCCATCTAGAAACCACTGAACCCTCCATATACGAAAAAACCTATGCTTACCTGAAAGATGATATTCTTCCTCCATCTCTTTCCAGGAACCAAAAATGAAACTTTATCCGTCAATCCGCCTAAAATACATTAATCACAGATGTCCTTTATCGTCGAGGTCTTGATGGTACCCTACTCCGATGTCTAGAATGCAATGAATCTGAAATGGCCCTACGAGAAGTTCATGAGGGTATTTGTGGTACTCACTCGAGTGGAATAACTCTAGCTAAGAAACTCCTTCGTTTGGGATATTATTGGCCATGCATGGAGAAAGAATCATATCAGTTTGTAAAGAAATGCCAAAAATATCAGATTCATAGTAATTTGATTCATGCACCAGCACAAGAACTAAATCCCTTCACATCAACATGGCCTTTTTGTCAATGGGGTTTTGATCTAGTAGGGAAAATCAATCCATCTTCATATAATGGACACAAGTTTATTATAATAGCTATAGAATATTGCACAAAGTGGATTGAAGCAGTACCTCTTACTACAATCACTGGGAAGTAGATCTCCTCTTTCATTTTGAATTACATCATATGTCGATATGGAATCCCTCAATCCATTATCACTGATAATGGATGACTGTTCAAGAATCAAGATGTCAAGGAGCTATGTGATAAGTTTCATATTCAACATCAGTTTTCAACACCATACTATCCACAAGGGAATGGCCAAGCAGAGGCCTCAAACAAAACCATACTAAAACTTCTCAAAAAGACGGTTAACGATGTTGGACGTTATTGGCATGTTCAACTCAACCCTGCACTATGGACCTACAGAACAAGCATCAGAACACCAATGGGAGCTACACCATTTGCTTTGGTATATGGATCAGAAGCCATATTGCCCATTGAAGTTGAAATTCCATCCCTTCATGTATCACTTAGACATATCATTTCAGATGAAGACTACAGGGTATCTAGACTACAAAAAATGGAATTGTTGGACGAGCGTTGTCAACAAATTGTTAATCATCTAACAGCTTATCAATAGAGGATGTCAAGAAGTTACAATCACAGGGTAAAACCAAGGGTCTTTCAGGTTGGTGACTTTGTACTAAAGGAAAACCCTAGGAATCAGCAAGATAGAGAAAAGAAAGGAAAATTTGAGCCTAATTGGCTTGGTCCATTTGTCCTCATATCAGTGTATGGATCAAGAGCATATCAGCTATCAACATCAGAAGGGGATCTATTTGATGAACCTATCAATAGTATTCATCTCAAAAAATTCTATGCTTAAAATCTCCTAGTGCACAGAGCAAACTACTGAAAATTGTTTCCTTGGTGAAAACCTAGCAAACAGGCATCTTGGCAAACACAAAAATACAAAAAAAAATAAAAATGCAAAATACAAAAAAAGAAAGAAAAATGGAAAAATGAGAAAAATACAAAAACACAACGGGTGTAATCAAAGCATATGGTGAAAACCTCAAAATAGGCGTCATATGTGATTCTAAGATTAGCTTTCCCATCTATCTGGATATATATCAGGATCATTAGTTTGGCAGTCAGTATCAATTCATATCCTATCATTCGTCTGGCCATCTTTGCATCCATATCAAAATCATTTTCAAATAGTCAAGTATCACTCCACGGCTTGGGGGCAACATCTGGATATCATTAGGGGCAATACAAATGTATCGATTTCACTAATCTAGGAACACGACAGTATGGCAGAAAACCAAAAACAAAATCAAAGCGCAATATCAATCATCATCAGAAGAGCATCAACCATCCATATCATATCGAAAATCCAAAAACATGTCAAAAAGGTAAGTCTGCAAAGGCAAAATCCAAAAAACATAGGTCTGTGCCAGTTGAACTACGTAGTCTCTACATGTGTAACGTAGGCAAGGCTAATCTTTGATCAGCCCTCGAGGCCCCTAAGATAGGTTAGTAGGTTAGGTCTTTAGTCAAAAGCTCGATAATCCAAAAACATGTCAAAATCAAGATGGATGATCTAAAATTTGAATAATGAATGAAACACTCTAAGTAAACAATGGATATATTGTACTTTTTGATTATCATTTCTTTAGAGTAACTCGATGATGTTTTGAACTAGAGGAACAAGGAAAAAGAATGATATTTTTATTGTTTGTTGTCTGTCAATAATCATATAAATGTGTGAATTGTCGAGGGATGTGCTATGCAAATGTATCACCGATGACATTCAAAATTCACACACTCAAACGATTATCTCTACCTGTTTACGCTATGAATGCTCAGGTCACCTCGGTTCAATTATACCTAGATGCTTTTGTTTGATTGCAATATCAAAAATCATGAAAGTAATACTCAGGTCGTCATTGGTCTAACACATACCATTGATGGTTGTATTCACTTTCAATATTCAATAAAGATCTATGATGATACCAAGCACAAAAAGACTATTAAAATGACATCTGTTTTGCATATCATTGCATGATTAAATTAGATTACATTCATCATCATTCATTATCTGCAGAGTATTTGTTGCATAAAGGATTCCAATCAATGATTATCTAATCTACAAATAAGACTGAGTATACTTGACATAAAATACAAAAATCATCAAAAACATGTAAAATTCATCATCGCATCATTTAGTATCATCTACCAACATCATATGCATACATCATTTACCATCCATACATTTAATAAATGAAATCACGTCATTCTTATCATTACACCCATCAAAGATCATTCATCATAAGATCATTCCATAAAATAAAAATATTTATCCAACCATCCATACATATTATCACATCACATCATTTATCCATATATCATATTCTACACATGCATTTATCATTACATCATTGCATTCAAATAAAATCATTCATATACATCACATCATTTATCCATATATCATATTCTACACATGCATTTATCGTTGCATCATTGCATTCAAATAAAATCATTCATATACATCATCACATTTGGATTTAAATTATCACAAAATCATATAATACAAGCATCCATCACATAGAAATCATAAAGCCATCGTCATGTCACATCAACTGCATCTCATATATATATCACAAATTTCAAGTATACAAGAAGTCTGGTCTACAAAATACATAATCAACAATGAGCTACAATCATAATATACATCATCGAGATCACAATGGCATCTACGACCTGCTACTGCCAGAATGAACGGGCCGAACGGGACCTGTACCACCACCACCCCCAAAAGGATCCGGATCTGTGGAATCTCTATGTGGAGGCTGTGTCACCCCCTCACTGACTGTCCATGTATGTGTTCACCCAGATCTCGATGGGGCATAACTGACTCGGCGTTCAGTAGACACTACATCATGATATCGGCCTTTGTAGAACTCGGCCTCTCAGCCAACCCACAAAACCTCTCTCATATAATCACCTATGGAGGTGCCATCAGCCAATCTCTGGAGAGTCTCCACTGTCTCCTATGCCCTCTCGACAATCTGTCGAGTACTATCTTGCTCAACTGTCAGGGTATCAACATGTGTCTGCATGGCGGCTAACTGTCCCTGTACCTATGCTAAGGCCTATGCATGATCCTGTGCCTAGGCCTGCATCTAAGTCTGAGTCTGCACAAGCATACCTTGAGCCTGTACCAACTGCCCCTGCAAAGTCTGGACCTGTACCTGGAGCCCAGCTATCTGTCTCTGCTGCTTGACTACTGGCACTGTCACTGCTTGCCTCTTGTGAGGCCTACTAGAAGAAGGAGCACTACTGATGCCTATCCCTACCCCTTTATCTCCTCCATTTCCGCCGTCACTATCATCACTATTGATGTCAGAGCTCTCACTACTCTCTGAACTATTGCCCGATGAAAAATCATCTCCACCCCTACTATCTGCAGAACCCTCTACCACATCCTCCTCTATAGGTAAAGGTGCTAGCTCATCGAGGATAGTAATACGAGGATGGGGGACCAAGGCGAAGAAGGTTGCATACTCCTCTATCACAACTACCTCTAAGATATCTCTCTGCATGTCCTAAGGAGATGGTTGTAATGCTCTGTACCCCTCTACAAGAACATCATATGACAGTGTAGGACCCCAATTAGGAATATCCATCCATCGTCGGGCATAATGGACCACTCCCTGCAGCATGCACTGAACAATGCCATACTGTCTATATACTCAACGAAGCAAGAATCTCTCAAGAAAAAATTGTGTTTGACCGATGAGGTACATAGAATCACAAAGAAATTCCAACACTTTACCATCCTCATCCCACTCCTCACAGTCAAGGTATGGATGCCAGATAACTGTCTTGGTGTCATCAAACACCCGTCTCCAATGGTCTAACTTGCCCATCCAGGCTTGAGTGAACCTACCTCTGTATTTGAAAACATACGGTCTGCCGACTAGTCTGTCTGCAATTGGAAATGGCCGACAAATAGCAAAATGCTCCCAAGCCCACACTTGTAGCAGGGTCATCCCTATAGAATTATAAGTGACAATCTCCCCCATGAACGGAATGCAAAAAATACGCCACACATCCTCTGGTGTGACTATCATCTCGCCGGTGGGTAGGTGAAAGGTGTTGTGGTCACTATACCACCTCTCAGCCAACGTAGTCAACAGACCCTGATTAATCTCAATATGGGGCATCTCAAGCAAGCTCATAAGGCCATAATGGCCTATCACCTAAAGCTCATCTGGTGTCAAATGAGGTATCAAGTCTATCATCTGAGGAAACCTCTCTCGCATCTGAAGAGTACCTAGAGTCTCCTATCATCATAACAAAAAATCTACAATCAGTGAACTATGTCAAGAAATCAAAGGTCATTCTACTATCAAGTCTATTTCAAAAGCTTTGGTATGAATTTTCGATCAAAATTCATAGGTGAACATCAAACCTCACCTATCATGAGGTTCATCAAAACATTATCTAGATCTCGCCTATCATGAGATTTATCAGATATTGAATCATTTCCTCGCCTATCATGAGGATCATCAATAAATAGGATTTGTTCTCACCTATCATGAGAGTTAGTCTTATTTAAATCATCAAATCCAACATCAAGAATGTGGATTGTCAATCATACCAATCAGAAGAATGGACATGATCAAAGTTGACGAAATCAAGGTTCACCAAGTCAAAATCTTCAATTCTGACATGGAAGCATTAAAACAGGCTTCCAAAGCGCTAAATCTCAAAAGCGCTACTTTATCATCTAAAAGCGCTAAATCAGGGACCCAAAGCGCTAAAACCTTGAAAGCACTATTCCAGCACCCCGAAACACTAAAACAAGCTTCCAAAGCGCTAAAAGTCTCGAAGTGCTACTTTTCTGCATCGGAGTGCTACAATAGTTCGTCAAAGTGCCACTTTACCATAAGCACTATAATAGACCCTGAAAGCGCTAATCCATCGACTCAAAGCATTGAAAGTCTCAAAGCACTAAAATCCGACTTCAAAGCGCTAATTCTTGACTCCTAAGTGCTACATCACCAAAAGCGCTACATTACAACCTGGAAGCGCTAGAGTTTTTAACGCAAGCACTAAAACTAAAAGTGCTAAAATACCTACTGGAAGCGCTACATTAGAATGTAAGCACTACAACATGGCTTGAAAGTGCTAAAACTGACCTAGACATGCCTAGAGGCTAAAAAACATTAAAAAATAGAAATGCATGAATTACGAGGAGGTCGAGGGGTACATATCAGAGGTCCATACGCAGGCGGCCATCGATGAAGTCGAACATGCTCAAATCAGTGAGTGTGGTAGGGGATAGGCATCTCGCTCTAGTTGGCAGAAAAGTCTTTATCACTAAGAATTTTTTAACTCAAAAAGCACATATGACTTTGAAAATGACCTTTTAGCACTATTTATAAATTTTGAAAAGGTATTTTTGGTGGATTTTATTACATTTTGATTAATTTTATCCATGAAATTAATTAAAATTCATCTGAGGGCTCTTTTCTTCATCATTTGTCGAGAGATAAATTATTTTATTATTGAACCATCATCAAAACATCAAAAAATCATCAATTTTTTGAAAAATTCTAAAAATCATGACATCATTAATTTATCTCCTGAGGGGGCATATTCTCATCAAATCATCTAAAAATCAAAATCTGGGGCATGTCTAGGGCATACGAAATTATTTTTTATATATATCATTGATCCTAGTAGTAGCAGCAAAATATTTCTTTGAAGCAATGCGTAAACACATCACTTCGAAGAGGGGAAAAATGTATACACCTAAAATTGGTTTTGAGCATCCAATTAATTAAATACGAATTAATTGATTAATTATCCTAATTTCCTCTACTATTGAATAAATAGAAATATTTATTTATATAGTTCACATTCACATTCTTCATAATTTCTTCTAAATCTCGTCTTAATTAAATAAACAAAAATAAATACTTTGTTCGATTTAATTATCAAATCCCTATTTTAATCTATCTCATCCATCTTAAATTAATTAAATAAAGATCAAAACACTTTATTGATTAATTGCCATATTCTTCTGTCTAATTTAATAAACAACTATCCTATAGTTCATTTTATTAGATTATTTATCTTTCTTTTACTAATCTAAATAAATCAAAAATATTTGAATTAGAGCATAAAGAATATTCCAATCTATATTCTCTCAAAAAAATGAGTTAGATTTCCTATTTCTAATCCATGTCTAAAATATGTCACAATTAATTGATTGAAACTTCACGGGAAGTTTTGGAGACAAATTGGAGACAAATTTGGAATTTGATCTCTCAATCCTCCTCCATCAGTTCTTCCTCTTCTCTTGCCTGGTGTTTTCATGGGTAGAGACAATCTCCATCTTTCTCTCAATCTCCTTAATCTCTCACCATTCAATTCTCCAGATTGAATCCAAGCCTCTCAAAGCTTTCCCTGTGCATTTCTATAGCTAGGAAATCTATAAATACAGCCTCATTGAACCAAGAAAAAGGATCTAGATAATCAAGCTTTTGCACTCTTACTCTGCAGGAATCCAGACATCAAGCATCAAGCATCAAACAATCAAGATTTCAACTATGGCTGCCTCCTATAGTTGCAATTATCTATTTCACATCAATATCATGATAGTTTAATTGATTTATCATTTAGCATTGCATGATCATCATCTCATTCTTTGAATTGTCATTTTAACAGTCTTATTTACTTAAACAATATGAGAGCAATTTAGATTTAATAAATCTTTGGAGATAGAGAGCAATGTGACACTTTCAATTGATTACTGTTTTGAATTAGTTCAATTAGTTTAATCTTTGATATAATGTCGTATTAAGAAGTGTTTTAATCTTATTCACATATTCACATTTACAGCAACCATGGTACCACCACGTCTTCTTCAAAATGTTTACACAGGTCACTCATGACAGGAAGCCCTAGGCCATACATTGCATTGCTCACCACCTCACTAAGACCTCTGAGGTATTTCGTCGGAAAAAATTGAAGTGTCAAATGAAGAATCATGGATTTTGGAGCCCGAACATCCAACAATGAGGCAATGAAAAGGGAGTATATATCGGTGTTTACCCGATATTTGTCTTTGTATTCAATACAATCTCTACCCAAGACCCACTTTATGGCTATGATAGCTAGTGAGTATTTTTTCTTGGTCATGTGCTTCAAATGCCTATTTGAAATCTCTCCTAGAAAGGTTGTTTGAGACTTATTGCACACTAATCTTATTGGAGTGTTCATCATGAAAATTTCCACTCAATAGTCTAATTCTATGTCTTGCACAAATTTAGAACCTACTCAATCACCTAAATGATAATCCTATCTGATCACTCAAAGCTGCTTTTGCTAAAATCACTTAGTATAATTCCACTACTATGTTAGGGTCTATTTATAGAAATATTCGTGGTAGCTTGCATACAAAGCATGGTTGTAATCAAGTGTTAACTAAAAATTCCAACCAAAAGGTCAACTCAATATCCCAACTCAATTACGTCTGTAGGTACAAATTTCTATATGTAGGATTAAGGAGCAGTAATCAATTAATGCAAATTGGTGGCAAGTTTAGGAAATGGCTCATATGGGCAGGTGCTTAGGTGTCACGATGCAGGCCATTTCAAGCTCCAAGATTGAGCATGAATCTTTCTAAGGTACTCATTACAGTTTTAGCTTAATGATACTTTGAGAGATATTAATTGCTAAGGCATACAAAAGGATGGCAAGAATTTTGTCGGCGGCTCAATTTCCCAAGAAAATCATGTCGAAGAGATGTTATCACTAATGTAATTATGAATTCTTCTCTTTTCAAGAAAGGTAAGTAGTTCATTTCACATGGAAAGAGGAGCTGGTAGTACATGCCAAACTAAATGCAAAAGTCAACCATTGTCTACTAGTTGAAGTCAGTAAATCAAAGAAAACACTAAGTGGGTATGTGCAGGATCATGATGGGCAAAAAAGTGGTGATATCTAAGTGATATGATAACCCATAAAGCTGATGACTTCTTTTTTTACCCAAAATTGATGAAACAAAAAGGGTTTTTAAAGGAGATTCTCATCTTTCCACCAATATAAATTATTCTTTACTTTGAATTTAATAAATTATTATTATTCATTTTCTTTTTGAATTACGACTAAAGTCCTGATTGATAGGTTGATTGAAAAATATCTATAACTTTCAAACGGTATCACTTTTTTTGAATCCAAAACATGTGTCACATTCTATGCTTCGCATAGTATAGGATTAAAAAAAAAATGAATATCATGAAGTTTTGACCTATTTAAGGTGGTTATACATACGGGTTTTTATATTTTTTAAATTTAGAATAAAAAAATCATAATTAATTATTTACTTGGAAAAAAGTTACAAAAATATATGAATCAAATTGGGACATGAGTCCCCTACTTATATCTAAAATATTCTAAAAATATATTATCATTTTATTGTGGTTAGGGTGGTCAGACATACACCTACCTACTTTTTCCCCTGAAATTTAAGTACTACTGCATTGAAATTTCAAATTTTCACCAAATAGATTTTAAAAATAAAAATAAACTTAGTAGTTTAATAACTACATTAAATTTTCTATAGATTCTATTCTTACATATTTTTGAAAAATTATGGATAACTTATTCAAATTTTAATGTCAAGTTGCCTAACTCTAATTTTCTGAATTTTATTGCCACTTAAGGGCCTATTTTTCCATGATGATCCTGCACATACCCAAGTATCACATAAAAAGGATAAGAAGAGCATAAAATTTCTTAAGCACGTAAGGGGACTTAGAAGAAAAAAACTATTAAGGAAACCAGGTGTGGCACATCTAGCAACAAAGGAGTTGAATGCAGAGGTAATTGCAAAGAATTCACTTCCCCGGTGTGGATTGAACCTGAAATGGAAAGCTCCTTGGTTTTTGATTCAAAGCTTTGCATTTTGTTTTCGGTTCCATTCATATCACTTTAGTGTTCTTTCTAGGTAGAAGGTCTGCAAAGGATGGAGACTGCTCAAAGTTCTCAGGTAGATATGCAAGAAGAAAGGACCCAAAGTTTATTCCAAGCCATGTGCACTGCACCAACCACTTATGTCTTTGACAATACCTCTTACACTTTGCCTAGTATACTAGACAAACCAACATGGATGAATACACGAGTTGTGCAAAAGAAGAGCCTCATCAGAGATTAGAGCTGAATTAAGGAAGAATGGGATAATGTTCATGATCCCATCCTGGCAAGGAATCCTAACACACTAAGGGAGGTGGCCTATGAAAGGATGAAAGGGAATAGAAACTTGGACTCCTTGGCATATAAATGCTGGTACAGTGGGCTTCCACAATATATGGTCCCACTGGTGCACTATTGCCATGAATTGGTTGATGAGGCCATCACACATTTCAACCCAGATACCAACACCATTGTGGGTCAGGAGCTAAGTTTCATTATCTGTAAAGAGGCTATTGAGGAACTAGAGAGTTGGCTTTGAAATTTTATAACAGGAAAACGTAAAGACTCAAGGAAGCTCAAAAAATGCCAATGCAGATATCAGAAGTGCATAAAATCTTCAAGGATGATATGAAATATGCCTTCTTAATGATGGCATTTTTTTGTGGCCTAGACTCTGGTAAAGAGGTTCAAGCATTTCAGCTAGAATTGGGTTTTTAGTCGCACAAGAGAAATTCTCTCTTCTTGTATGATTTTGCAGAATTTTGTGTCTAGGAGATGCTTATCTAGATTGCAGAGTACCACTTTCAATAGAGGTTTAGGTTTCCATCTATCCTCGCCTATATGTTCTTACATCAGAACACTGACTTTTTCCAGAGGCATATAGGGTTGTCCATTTTTGATGAAAATTAAATGAAAAAACTTGTCTCCACTTGGACTCCTCTCCTCTCTACAACGTATGATTATATGCATTTGCAGATTATTTCTTAGGTCCAATTCTATAGGATTTGAAGGGAGACAACAGTGTCTTGCGGTTTAGCTTAGACCAGACTGAGTTCATGTAGATCTTCACTCCAAAGTGTGATTCGTTTCTATGTGAGGATTCCACGATTCTTCGATTGTGTGGCTTCATTAGAGAACCCTTCTGGCTCGTAGTGTGTCCTATAGATCGAATATTGGCACTTGAAGTCTTCTGTAAGGTATCAATTATTGACTTCACCTTTTGCGGTGGAAAATCGAAGAAGGGATTTTTTAGCTTCCCAATAAGCTTCAAGACCATAATCATGGTGAAGAAAAGGACTCATGACTTGCTCATCTAGGGCTGGTATGGGTTTGTGATAAATGGAATTACAATCCCAATAATGACTTTCCAAATGAGTATGCCAAGGTAACACACAACCCCCAACCTTACTAGGAAAAGTGTTGTAATCCATTGATTGATGCAAATGAGCTCATGGTCAACATTTCTTACATTCCAAGTGAAGGTGGTCATCCTCCCTAGCTTGGATTATACTAGCCAATCAAGGAATATGATAAAACAAAGAAAATTGGGGCAACTCTTCGCAACAACCTAGCAAAGAATTACAATTGGAAGGAGGAGAAGATTCATGATTTCTAGATATACTGCCAGGAAACCCAATGCCCTGGGGATCCTTATGATAGTGTGGAAATGGACAAAAAGTTTGACAAGTTGTGGAATAATGAGCATTTGGATTCCAATGATAGTGATGAAAGAGGAGGCTTTGATTTAGAGGAAGCTGAGGCATAGTCGGAAAAGGGAGCAAAACCATAGTTAGAAGCTCAAAAGGCCTCGACACAGAAGAAAGGGAAGTTTGTGAAGCAACCCAAAAAGGTTTATTCCAATGTGAGGATGAACATATCACATGTGAGGTCTTTCCTGACTCACACTTGGACGGCAAGAAGGACCAAAACAACCCAATCACAACAATCTAAAACCGTAGTGGTAGAAGACTTGCCACCAGCAAAGCGACAATGCACCAAAACATCTTCTAAGGAATTTTCACAAGACCCTGAAGCAAGCCAAGAGCCTACGACAAGCCAATGATTGCAATGATCCACACCATAGGTATCCTTCTCTCCCTTTTCTCCTGTTTCATAATCTTTAGGTACCCCAACTATGCCCACTATGCCTCTCTTTTCAAGCATTGGTCCTTCCTTTTGGGCCTCTACTCCAATGATCATGGGGGGTTTCACACTGTTATCTCAGGCAACCCCATTCATCCTTACTCCTCCACAGACCCTTACACCATTAACCTTATCTCATTCCGCTCCTCCAAGTACCTCCTATTTGACCTCTGCTACCTTCATTGATACCTCTCCAGTCGTTGTTGTATCAGTCTTGATCCAATCTTCCCAACCAACATAATCTACCCTGAATCTACTCCCTTTGAGTCCTCCTACTAGTTCACAGTTCGTATTTTGGAATATCCCTCCTTTCTCACCTCAAATAGTTAGTATTCCAAAGAAGAAGTCAGATGGTCCCACTAACAACTCTTTTCCTTTTGCCCTTCTTCTCGGTGCACCTTTCATAGGCAGATTCATTTGGTCACCATTAGAATTCTTATTAGAAGGTGACAAAATGAAGCAAGCACAAGCACTCAAAATCCAAAAGAAAAAGGTTAAAGATGCTCAAAAACTGGTAGAGCCAAAGGTACAAACTATTTTCAATGAGGCCCAATAGTCACTACATTTTTGTGACTATGTACCCGATCATTAGTAAACTACTGGGAGAAACATAGCTAGATTACTACAACATGTATGTTGTGGGACTCAATTTGAGCATGGTCCAGCCTTAGGACAAGGTGGAGCTCATGGAGGAATCATAGCTGGTGGTGACCATCGATTTTCTTAATTCCAGTCGCCAGCTAAAGAAGCGGGAGGAGGAGTTGAAGAGCATCAAGGGAAGGGTCAAAGTATTACTCACCAAAGATAAAGCAAGGGAAGTTGAATTTAAGTGCTTATCCCAACTAGTAGAGGCAGAAAAAGAAAATCTCCAAGAATAAATTGCAAAGATCAAATCTATCGATCCTAACTTAATTGTTGAACTACAACAAAGGAACCATTGATATCATAATCTCTTGGCGTGTTTGGAGCAGGAAGTGCAACAAAAGGATGGAGAATTTTTCCGCCAACACGCTCAACTAGAGCAAAAAAAGCAATAGAAAGATACAAATTTCAATATCCATCGGGCCCAACTAGAGAATGAAATCCAAGAAATGAAGTCTTCCTTAGAGAAGGAAGTGACAAAGAAAGAAAGAGTCAAGGCAAGTTGGATCACATAATCACGGATCCTGTAGAGACAACTCACCATAGCGAACCAAAAGGTAGTGGAGCTCACACATAATATGGAATTAAGGGACATAGAGATAGTCCTATTAAAGAACTCCATGCAACCTCCCATTGTTGGGTCAGACCTTCTTCAAGTAGCCCTACAGTTATATGTTTGACACTGGGAAAGAGTGAAGGCCTTCTTCCTAACTCTACAAGTAACGCTCCAATTTATGTCGAAGGCAAAAAGTTTGGGCAAGGAAGTCCACGAGGCAATCAACTAGTTCCCTCAATCCATTGCAGAAAGAGTTCTAGAGGCCAGGAGGTTGTTACACAAGCTATATATGGTCCCAAATGAAATCTTGGTAGGTGAAAGAATTGAGGATCGGAAGGCCGCTACCAAAATATCTAATAGATTCATCCATTTCTACATGACCATCCTTCATGCCAGTGAATACACCACTAGATTGGATTAGATGATGAATATCATGTGAGCCAAGTTCTCCCACCTAACTTAGATGGCCTTACCATCTCCATTTCTTGAAGATGAATCAGTGGCCACAACGGAGCATATTGCAACAAAAATCTAAGAAAAGCAATGAAATGCATCTACCTTTTAGAGTTTGGTCAAACCCTTACTATAGAGGATATTGAGAACATCATTCATTTGATTGCATTACTTCTATTTCAACTTGAGTCCTAGGCCGATATAACAATGACGCTTCCTTACAAAGAAATGATCGATCTGCATGGAGCACAGGAAGGTTTTCGTGACATATTGACTCCATCCGAGGTTGAGTGGCTACCTCTGCAAATCACCCTCTCTAAGGTCTGATCACATCACCAAATGGAGAAGGCTCTGGTCTACAAGCCAAAAAAAATTGGGTTCCTCATTCTGCGGGTGAAACATCCCTGATAAGTTTCCAAAAGCTATGAATATAAAATTCCCAAGCTCCCTTTGGGTGATTTTATTCTTCTTAAGTACCAGACATGCCCTCCTTTAAAAAGGCAATATTAGGCTCCTTTCACAAAGGCTTATTCGAATACTGCCACTTGTCAGCTGAGTGCTCCTTGCAATGTTTCCTTCGCTCACTTTTCAAAATTCACCACCATGCTTCCACATGTTAGCAATTCACAATCTGCAATGCCTCTTTTCATCACTCTCATTTTGGGCCCTGACCGCAAGCCACAGAGCATCAGTTTGCACACATTTCTTGGTCGCTCCCACTTTCAACGCAGTGTGTTTGGAGACCTCCACATGTCTTTGTAGCGTAATTTTTTCATCACTTAAGAGGAAGGATGAAGGTCGGTCCCGACCGCTTACCACATGATCTTCTAAAGGCTTCATCGTGAAAGAGGATTAGCAGACAACAACCTCACACCAGCTGCCATGCTTTGTAACTACAACCATGAGTGGATAACACATGTCAATGCTCTAGCCTATTGGGACCACTACTATCATTCATAGGGGATGCATCTGGCTCTAGGGCATACTCGTTCATGGCTCAAATATTTTTAGTTGCAATGGCAAAGGGCAATCATTGCTAATCCATCATTTCTCATGATCAAAGGATCTTTTCTATTACTAGCTCACTGAGCTAGGTTTTCATTATAAATGCTGCTTCTTTCAAAGCAAGATTTTAGATTCTTATAGGAGAATTGGTAGAAGAACTAGGCCTTTCATTGCTTCATTAGATTATTGTAAAAGAACTAGCACAAATTATGCCATTATTCAACCTTTCTATTTTCTTTGATATTTAATAAATTTTACTATGTCATTATTGTACTGAATGCCTCATTTACAGAACTTCTATAAATTTAATACAAGTTTGTTGGTTTATATCATGTCTTTGAATCCTCTCTCTAGTAAACGTGTATGAAGGTTATTTTATGTCATCAAGTGAATCATTCAAGCTTCTATCTTTATTTTTTGTCATTCAAGGACATAGAAGATTGTTGAATGATCCCTTAGATCACATCTACAAGATAGATCTATTGTGTCTTACATCTAAATCTTGGCGCATCACCCTAGTTAGATCCTTTTTTTTATATTTTCTTCCTTTTCCCATTCAGAAACCCAATTATACAAGAAGCCTACTTCTTTAAAATTCAGAGGTTACTCAATTTCGTGCAATAGGTCCCCCCTTTAACTGAGTTTCCCACAAAGGGCTATTACCTTGTCATTTTTTGGCATCAACAGGATCTACCTCCAACAACCCTTTCAATGACACAAATATTGGACATCTACCACACAACAATCCTTTTGAGCAATTAATACATAGAGACAAAAATGGCAATGTGTTTATAGAAGACGTAGAGGTTGCTGCCCAAAATCTAGAAGCAACTTATTTTGTAGATGAATTACTCATGCTAGATCCAAAATGATATTTAGCCAAACTCTTGCATGAAGGAGTTAAATTACCACATGGATTTGATGTCAGAGAGAAACATCACCTATTCATGACACACAAACTAGTCAAGCTCCCTCAATACCATAACATGGTGCTACCACTACTTCTATTGGCATGACAACACAAACTACAACCAACATGATCAATGTAACATCTTCTTTTGGGGTACCAACTATATCACAAACCACATCACAACCAGTGCCAATAGTTATTAAAACTATGTCACAAAATTTTGGATCAACATATTCTTCATACAATGCTATCAAGACATCTTCATTTAATTGTTTTGCAAGAGAAAGAAGAGTTACCATTCAAGGACCTCAAGCTAACACCAATATTATGTCACAAGGTCCTCAAATCAACACAAACACTAGTGGCCCTCATAGAAAAAACATGAGCTTCCCACATGGTCATATCTATCAATTTGGATAAGGAAATTAAGTTTCGTAACACATGAACATGTCACAAACAAGTCACAACCCATTTGATCATAACAACACACATGGTTAACACATTCCTCAAATACAATTCAATGCTACTAGATCAAATATCCCAACATACACTTCTTATGTTCATATACATGCTCAACATCAACATGTTCCAACTCAAAAAAAATGATCACAACCAATGGGAATGTAATGGATAACTATTAACAACATGAGTGATTCCACCAACAATCCAATAGTGGATGCATCAACTGCCCAACTAGCTACCTTACAAAATCAAGTAGAAAACATGCAACTATCAAACAAGAAGACTTATACATCATTTTACTTGCATCCATACTCATTTAACACAAGCTTGTGCATGCCACCATTTCCTCCAAGATATGTTGTCCCTAATTTCTTTAAGTACAAAGGAAATAAAAACCCTATTGACCACATAAGAGAATTTACAACCAATTGTGTAGATGTAGTGTATGGACACACTTACTTGATGTGACTTTTTCCTAGGAGTCTCACAAGTCCTGCACTTGATTGGTTCACACTTTTTCCTAAAGGCATAAAATCATGGGATGAACTCACCAATAAATTAGTAGAGAACTATGCCTATAAAATTGACACTCACATTACAATCGACACACTATGTAAGATGAACCGAGAAGAATCAGGTGAAACATTCATTCCTTTCTTTCAAAAATGGTGAGGCTTTGGAAGTCGATGTCCGATTGAAATCCCCAAAAAAGAGACGGTACATATGTTTGTTCAATACCTTATTAGACCTTTGAAATATAATTTTCAAGTATATTGTTGTACAACCTTCACAAACCTTGTTGAAAAGGTTGTTCAACTTGAAAAGGCCCTCATTGCACAAGGTGAAATTAAGTACCCTACCAAGAACATAAAAATGAACATTACCAATGATAAGAACAAGTATTAGGCCAAAAAAAACATGTTACCAATGATGGTGTTGTCAACACTAAAGTGGTGAATAAAACCGATCCTACAATCATACTTAGGGGATCTCAACCACAAAGAAATCCCCCATCTATCCCAACACCTACGACAAATACTATCCAAAGCAACCAAGACCAAGGTCAACAAAGGAAAATGAAATAGTTCCCAAAATGATGCACATACACCCCCTTGGGAGAACCTATTGAATATAGCCTCAAGAAGCTCATTCAATTTAATGTCATAAAATTGCAAGAACCTAAAGCATATGACCCAGGAAAATTTAAACCATCATGGTGGGATGAAAATGCCTTCTGTGATTATCATAGAACAAAAGGACATAGAACATCATCCTATAGACAATTGAGGAACATAATACAATACCTAATTGAGAACGGTGACATTGAATTTAACAGTTAACAATACTCTTCCAATACTGACCATACCATTCATAAGAATCCACTACAAGAGAATGGTTCAAGAAACCCCTCCTAATCAAGTCAAAATACTGATAACTAGGATAACTACACTCGTGTTTCCTTCAATTACTTGGGAGGGCATATAATCAATCAGCTTCGAGTTGTCGATGAATACGTCAATACCGTCACCATAAAAAATACTCCTAAATGCAACGTCACCACTCACAAAGCCAAAATAATGATACCTAGCCCTTACATCCTAGAGGACAATTTAATCTTGTCGATCAATTAGGTAAAAACCCTACACAAATTTCCATACTCAAAATTTCACGCATTTCTCCCACACATAAAGCTATCCTTGATAAGACCTTAAAAGAAACTTCAGTCCCCACTGACATCGATGTCAACCGCTTCAAAGCTATGGTAAGATATTTGGCTAATTCTCACCAGGTCACTTTCTTAGACCAAGATTACTCCACGCCTAAGCCATACCACAATGAAAAATTACACATTGAAGTTTACATTTACAAACACAAGGTTAGATGAGTCCTAGTAGATGGCAGAGCCGGATTGAGCATATTCTCCTTAAAATTGTTCAAGACATTAGGCTTCTATGATGCATGTGTAGATGCCACTAAAAGCATATTAATCAAATATTATGATAAGGAGGAGTGTTCTTCTAAGGGAATTATCACACTCCCAATTTGTGTTGGGCTAGCAATCATAGAAACAACATGCTAGGTCCTAGATCTTGAATTAACCTACAACATCCTCCTTGGTCAACCTTAGATTCAAGTATTGAAGGTTGTATCATCCACATACAACTAATTTTTGAAGTTTCCTTATAAGGGCACAAAGATTACCATAAAGGGTGATCCTGACCCCTTTCAATATTGCACTAACTTAAGGGGCATTTCTGAACATCAAGTGCCTATTAATCATGATGCTTCAACATTCGCATCATCCCAATACATTGATCCATCTACACTTACCAAGTCATCCACTTCCACTACTTCAACCCCCACCATGACATTCGCTTCAACCATTCCATCCACCAATCCAAATTTCAAGATCCAAGACAAAGGTTGTGGTGAGTACATAAACTGACTACTACCTATTACATCACAAAGCTACCTAAGTTTCCCTAGTCTTATGGTAAGCCTTGCTTCATGATAGAACTTAAAGTTGTCTTTAAATTTCCTCCCACCACCACTTTCACAAGATGGGAGAGGTAAAAAAAGAATAAATTGATGATATTTTAGCCTGGATTTACATAGACGAGGACGATCTACCACCACTACCGATATAAAAATATGGCAAAGGCTTTGAGATAATGAAGACAAAAGGCTATGATGTAATAAATGGTCTTGGTATAAATTAAAATGGAATGAGAGAACCCTTAATTCCATCTAAACGATCAAAGAATCTAAGGTTAGGGTTTAAGCCAGTCAATGTTGGCGCTCCACATACCCTTGTGATTTCAATTGAGGGCATAAGCCCTTCTAAAAATGTGAAGATATCTGATGAATCCAATACCAATATTGACTCATGATTGGGATTTTGGTTGAGATAAATCCCTTAGTGACTATGAGCTTGAAGAAACATTTTGAGAACTAGGAAAACCTTCTTTTGAGGAAAGATTCAGAAAAATGTTTAAAATTGGTCCACCATAGGATCATTCTAATGAAAATTCTAAAATCTTGATGAAAAGAGAGGCATGAATAAGAACCTTTTCAATGAACGACTCCCACAACAATGACAAGACTAAACTACCACCTAACCCTTTTAACTTTCCCTTCCCCAATCTTCACCTCCCACATGAGTCCAATTTACTTGAGATCATTGAGGATGAAGATTGGATGGAATCCTCCTCAGATCTTGAGGACAGTTCTTTCTTTACCCTTTTAGCCTCCATTTGCATACTTTCAATGTCATCTCTTCCTTTTTCTAAAATTTATGATGGTATCTCACTCATATATCCTTAGCTCATTGATTGGGATCAACAAGACTCACCTACCATGGAAAATTTTGAGAATGATGAAGCCATTACCAATTCATGGAACTATGCAAAGGAATATTGGGTAGGGACCATAAAGCTAGATTTACTATAGATCCCAATTTCGCAACATATTTCAGAGAGAATTTTCAGCCCTCTAGTTGCAAAAGTAATAAAAATAAAACAAGAAAAGATCTGTCTTTAGGTGAAAATCGTAAGGCACCTTCTGACAACACAAAATTAAAAATAAAGGATGTATCCGAGGGTGAAAACCTCTTTGAGGAACCTAGGTTGGAAATTCTCCCTATCACTCAAGAGAAATCAGCCATGCTAATTGAAGATACCATAGAAGTCAATATAGGTACACCTGAAAATCCCAAAATGATTCTCCTTGCAACATCATTTACAAAAAAGGAAAGGCCTGAGTTTTAAGATTTCTTCATAGAATGTTAGGTCAAGTTCAGTTGGTCAAATCCACATCTGTACAGACTTTCGAGATTTGAATAAAGCCTATCCAAAGGCTGATTTTCTTCTCCCAAATATAGATATCATAATGGATCTCACAATATGATATGAGATGATGTCACTTATAGATGATTTCTCAAGATAAAATCAAATATTTATCACCCCAGAAGATCAACACAAAACAAAATTCACTTTTCCCTGGGGTACATACTGTTGGAAGGTCATGCCTTTTAGGTTGAATAATACAGGTGCCACTTATCAATGGGATATGACCATTATATTTCATGATCTTATGAACACATTAATGGAGGATTATGTTTATGATATCCTAGTAAAGTCCTTAACACAAGGAAATCACCTTAAGGTGCTAGACAGGATCTTCAAAAGGATGGAAGAGTATAAGTTACGTCTCAACCCTAAGAAGTGTGTCTTCAATGTGACTTCAGGTAAACTCCTGGGGTACATAGTTTCTCATCGGGGCATTGAGGTTGACCCAACTAAGGTAAAATAAATCTTGGATATGCCTCCACCAAAAGGAATCAACAAGCACTAAACATTACAGGGTAGATTGCAGCCCATTAGACGTTTCATTGCATAGTTGGCCAATAAATGTCAACCATTCCAATACCTATTATGCAAGGGAATCCCCTTTCTGTGGATAGAATAGTGTCAAGCTTCTTTTCAAAAAATCAAAGACTATCTTTTGACACCACTAGTCCTAATGCTACCTATTGATGGGAAAACTTTGATATTGTATATTTTTGCAACCACTTCTGCACTAAGGGCATTACTCATATAGAATGACCATGAGGAAAAGGAAAGATAAATATATTACATCAGTCACACTATGGCTAGGTACAAACTCAATTACACTTCCATTGAATGGGAATTCCTCATAGAAGTCTTTTTTGCTTAGAAATTGAGGCATTATATGTTGAACCATAAAACATAATTAGTGGCTAAGATAGATCTATTGAAGTACCTTCTCAGTCGGGCAACATTAATAAGATGATTGGAAAAATGGGTCATGATACTTAGCGAGTATGACATATAATATAAAAAACACAATGCAATAAAAGCACAAGTCATAGTAGGTCAACTCATAGACCCACCCATACAAGGTGATCACCCATTGGTAGTAGATTTTCTAGATGAATCCCCCTTTCATGTAGGACTTAGATTACCTTGGAAACTTTAGTTTGATGGGTCGCATACAGGTCATGGTTCAGGAGTAGGTATATTATTCATGATACCTCAAGGAGATTCTATTCCTAAATCATTTTGCATCGCATTCCCATCCACTAATAATTTCATTGAATATGAAGCATTATTGATAGGAATTCAAATGGAAGTTAATTGGAATATCAAAGAACTCCTAGTTTTTGGCAATTCTCAATTAGTTATCAACCAAGTCAATGATGATTACGACACCAAAGATGAGAAGCTAATGTCTTAAAAATTCATGGTGAATAGTTTCCTATCATACTTCCATATGATCACTTTTGATTAGATTCTCCAAGCACAAAACAAAGTATCAAATGTTATGGCCACAGTTGGATCTCTCTTGGATATCCTGAATAATGTGCCGTAATTTGAGTTCTTAGTGGAACAACTATTTCTTCCTTCCTATGAAATTCCTAAGTTTGAGATGGTTTGTGAGCTTGTTGGTCCTAATTCCCCCTAGTATTAGGACATATACAATTACTTACATATCCAAATTTTACCACTGACCCTTTCCAATAACCATCACAAGTCCTTCATTCACAAAGCCATTTATTATACCATCATCAGTGACACCCTATGTAGATGTAGCTTTGAAAATAACCTCCTTCGATGTCTAGACATAGATGAAGCACAAACAACCTTACGTGAGGTACATGAGGGCATATGTAGATCCCATTCGAGTGGAACAACCTTGGCCAAGAAAGTCGTGAGACTTGGGTATTACTAGCCAACCATAGAAAAAGATTCTCTTTAGTTTAGGATAAAGTATCATCAATGTTAGGTACACAATGACCTCATTCATGCACCTACATAGGAGTTACAACCGACCACTTCCCCTTGGCCCTTTGTAAATTGGGACTCGACCTTGTGGGTAAAATTAATCCCACTTCATCCAACGACCACAAATACATTATTACTGCAACCAAATATTTCACTAAATGGATAGAGGCCATTGATATCACTTACATAATAGGAATTTTTTTTCCAAATTCATCCTTAACTACATCATATGCTAGTATGGTGTTCCCCAATCCATCATCATAGATAATGGTCATCCTTTTAAAAATCAATATTTTTGTGAGCTTTGTGAACAATTCCATATTCAAAATCATTTCTCCACACCATATTACCCACAAGGTAACGACCGAGCTGAGGAATCCAACAAGACAATAATCAAAATACTTAAGAAGAATCTCAATGATGTTGGTCATGACTAGAACCTCCAACTTAACCCCACTCTATGGGATTATCACACCAGCATCTACATACCCACTAGTTCCACTCCATTTTCCTTGGTATTCATATTCAAAGCTATCCTACCCATTGAGGTCGAAGTCCCATCCTTATAGGTCTCCATGAAGGGATTGAATGATGATGAAGAATACCAATAGTTTTGATTGCATGAGCTAGAAATATTAGAGGAACATAAACAAAATTCCTTGACTCACCTATAGGCATATCAGAATCACCTTTTCTGAAGTTACAAAAAAAGAGTTATGGTCCAAAAATTTGACATTGGCAACTTGGTCTTGATGCAAAACCTAAAAAATCAAGCTGAATATGAGAAGCCCGACAAGTTTGAGCCTAATTGGTTTGGTCCATACATCATCATTGCATCCTTTGTTTCTAGTTCTCACCAATTATCTACTCCTCAAGGTGAACAATTATCATAACCCATCAATAGTTTGTATCTATGCAGGTTCTACACATAGCATTAAAGAGCCTAGCCCAAACCATATAAATACAAAAAAAATGAAAAACAAAAGAAAATTGTTAACTTGAAGAAAACCTAGAAAATAGGCATATTGGTGACACCAAAAATAAATAAAAATATCAAAAATAGTAAAGAGAAATAATTCATTTTAGTGAAAACCACTTCAGTGGCACTTTGGACAAGTACCATGGTGAAAACCTAGCAAACATGCGCCATGTGTAGGGAATCTTTGCTTTTCCATCTACTATCACTCCATCTAACTTTGTCCATAATAAATACCCCATATTTTGACACCCTCACAACATGTGTCATAAATTCCTACTATTTCTTTCCATGGCTAACAAAGGTTGACATCATGCCTCGCACATCACCCACCTTTCATCCCAAACTAGTCCCATTCCACCTTGTTCATCCTAGTTAGTCCTAGACCTGATTGGGGGAAACACCTTTAACACCTTATGACAATGATTCTTGCACATGGTCTCGTATATCGCAAAATATTGACAAAAGCCAAAAAAATCAAAATATGTCAAAATTCCAAAAAACTCAAAATATGTCAAAAATCCAAAAAAAATAAAATATGTCAAAAATCCAAAAAAAAAACAAAATCTATCAAAAATCCAAAAAAATCAAAAGATGTGAAAAACCACAAAAAAATCCAAATAACCCTCAAACATCCCAAAAATAGAGTCAAAATCAGTCAAAATAGAGTCAGAGTTAGTCTTTTAAGTTCTTCATATCAGCTGGTCATTTCAGTCTAATAAACAAGTTACTTGGTCTTTTATAAGTTAGTCATGTCCATCAGTTCATGTCATTGTCAAACTATGTTGCCTCTACGACTAAACATAGGCAAGGCCATCTGTTAATGTGCCCCTGGGGCATTAGGTTAGTCCTTTTAGGTTTGTCGAAATAAAACCATGACTCAGTCCTTTGTAAATAAAAAAAAGTCATGGCATGTCAAACTACAAGGTCTCTATGCATTTGCTACATAGGCAAGGCCATCATTGATGAGCCCCCGAGGCCCCCTAGGTCAAGTCCCTGAGGGTCTTTTGAGTTGATCTTTGTCTCCTCACAGCATCCTAAATCAAACAACTCTTAAAAAAGTGTAGGCACATAGTCAATGGGGTCATCTATTCAAACTTGGTCAAACTATAATAATAATGTCAACCTGTCAACTCTTGGTCATTCTTAGGATATGTCTTTCTAGGGAATGACCCTTGTCACTTATTCTGCTTCAGGATATGTCCTTCTTGAGCCTTGATGCTATCAACTGGAATTTTGGGGCATCCTATCAATGTTGGGAATCAACACTCTTGACATTGACACTATTCAAGATGTGTCCTTCCTGAATTTGGTTCCTCGAAATTTATCACACACTATCCTACCTAACACAAAAATAAGCTTCATCAACATTGGCATTTCAGCATTAGTAATCTTGACATCCATAAACACTCTCGAAAAACACTCTTGGAAAAAACTTAGGCAAATGCTCTCTCTAAATATTGTCACATCTATCATTTGATTTTTTCGTCATGGTACTAGCTTCCTCAAGGATGTCATGTACAAGATTTAGAGGAGCAACGATGTTTCATGACATGCATTTCTTTTTTATGACTATCTTTGGTTGATTATGACAAAAATATTGGGGCAATTGGGCTCCTTGTATGAGTCATGATCCTCCTTTTCTATGACTATTTGTTTTAATCGATGGAACAACTTTGAACACCATCAATTTATGTCATATCATGGTGTTTGTTGTACATTTGCAATAATCTGCCCAATGATGATTAATGTAACACCTATTTCTACTTTGGCAAGATATTAAAGGTTTCTTCTCCGCACTAAAATCCATCCCCTTCTTATAATAGTCCCTCTTCTTTCACCTTTTAATAATATCCTATGAAACACAGAAACATAGTTGCATATATGACCATTTAGGGGTTTGCATTAGTACATTTCACATAGGTCATACATCTCACAATTGCATAAATTCATTTACATTATATTTGCATAATTCCATTTGCATTAACATAGAATATAGATGCATTTCATTTCATAACTCATACATGTCATTGCTTCACATAAATGATAGCTATAATCATAACATAAAGCATAATCCATACCATAATCACATCATCCACAATCATAAAACATTTAATTCATAATCATAATCATGACATTTTTACGCATCTGTTATTATTTAGGCATCATGCATATATAAAGCATTATCATAATGACATCAATAACAACACTCCATCATAAAATACCATCATGCATACATACATCATGTAGCCATCATAAACCACATGGCATATTCATAAATCATTATGGCATTGCATACATGTGCATATATTTTCATTGACATAACATAACATTACATCTCATAATCATAAGCATCTCATCAATACACAACATCCAAAGAACCATAAAAAAGTAAATGCATACATAATCATATATAGAATTTAGACATCATCATAGGCTACATGAAAATCATAAAACATACATCATCATCCATAAAACACACATAATAAAAGCTTGCATATCATGTATAAATACTGCACCTCATATGATCACCACAAAAAATGATATGTATATATATATCGCTCAAAAAAAAGTGTCAGAGTACAATTTCATAATTTTTCTCTCCAAAAAAAAAGAGAGCTCATAGGCTTGATGGACAAATATATTAGTGTCAAAATGGGTATATCTCATGCTGCCATGATCTCTTGGGCCCATGCTAGCACTCTCACTAGGTTTGGATCTTCTCTGAGAATGCCTACTATGAGACTGGCCACTACAAATAACCTCTGAAGTGCTAGGTGCCCTCCACTCTGGTGGAACTACCTCCTCATAGAGCTTCCTGTAATAATGATCTCTATGCCTAATCCTGGCAAACTCTCTGACCATAGTCATTGTAGACCCACTACAGGTGGCAATAAAATCTATGCTCCTCTGCTCTACCTATTGTGCCCTGATGATGGTTGTGTCCCTCTTAGACTACACGGTGTCTCTCTTTATTTGTAGGCCATCCCTCTCCACATGTAGATTCTAAAGCTCAACCTCTGATGTGTATACTCTAGCTTGTAGACTTGCTAGCTCTTGATCGCTATCCCATGCATCACCTCTGATAGGAACATCCTCAAACCCCTCATCTCCATGTAGAATCCTCTCATGTAGGATCCACTCCGCCTCACCCATATCCTCCTCCTCGAGTTGCTCCTCATGCCCCACCTCCTCCACATCCATACCAACCACACCTACTAACACATCAAGCTTCTTTGCCTTAGGCCACTCTCAAGTTTCTCTCCCTCTTGCCTCAACATCCTGCATGGCCTCCTCCTACCTACTCTCTCTCCTCCTCTCCCTCCTCTCGAATATGAGAAAGTGACCTGCTCCCCCTCCTTCATAGTCTCCGTCACTGCCTCCTCCCACCATCCCCTCCTCTCCCATCTCTACCATCATCTCCTTCATCTCCTCTATCATCACCTTGGCCACCACCTCCTCTCACTCCTTCTCCCCTCCCTCCACTACTGAATTTGTCTCCAATTTCCAATGACAGTTTTTTGGAATTCTGATGATCTTTTTTAGGTTTACTAATGAATTGTAGAAATCACAATCGTCGCTGAATTTTTATCAATATTCAGATGAAATTTTCAACATTGAACTCATGATGCCCATTTTTTAGAACCGCGACGACAACTTCATCGATCGCACGATGAACCATAGCCAGAACCCAAGCGACATACCTTTGCAAAAGTGTCGAATCAGTGACAGATGTTTGTCGGAACCATGACGAACAGTTGCCAAAACACAAGCGGGATACCTTCACCAAAGCATCAGATTAACAATAGAAGTTCATCACCATTACGATGAAAGGTTTCAATTATTGTAAATATCAGTGAGAGATCAAGACTGTTACCGTGATCAAAATTTCCTGAGAAGATATATCGGGAGGACTGGCCTGTGGTCTTAGTGATCAAGATATATACCATAGGAGTAAGTTCTGAATGTCACGTCGATAAGATTACATTGGTAGGAGTCTTGGTGACATACTTCAGATCTAAAAAGTGATAACAGTTCATCAAACTCGCGATGAAATAGGCAAGTAATTATGACAAAAGTTTGTCAAATGTATTTCCAATTTGTCGGACACTTTTGGAGGTTCGTCAAAAATTCGACAGAACAATGCAATTTAAAAAAAAAAAACTATTCGTTCAAAATGTAGGCATATCAGTGAAAGATCAAGAATGTTACAACGATCAGAATTGAACGAGAAGATATATCGGGAGGATTGGCCTATGGTCTCAGCGATGAAGTTTCATCGGTGAGATACTCATCTTGTCTCATCGATGGAGCATGAGGGAAGCATATCGGCGAGACATATACCATCAGAGTAAGTTCTGAATGTCTACCTAACCCGGTATGTCACGCTGATAAGATTACATCACCAAGAGTCTTGGAAAAATACTTCAGATCAAAAAAATGACAACAGTTCGTCGAACTCATGACAAAATAGGCAAGTCATTATGATGACAATTCGTCGAATGTATTGCAAATTCATCGGACACTTTTGGAGGTTCGTTGAAATTCTGACGGAACAATGCAAATTTTTAAAAAAAAATACTTGTTCAAATGTAGGAATATTGGTGAAATATCAAGAATGTTACAATGATTAGAATTTCCTAAGAAGATATATCAGGAGGACTGTCCTGTGGTCTCAGCGATGAAGTTTCATCGGTGAGATACTCATCTTGTCTCATTGATGAAGCACGAGGGAAGCATATTGGAAAGACCTATGCCATCGGAGTAAGTTATAAATGTCTACCCAACCTGCTATGTGATGCCGATAAGATTACATCAGTAGGAATCTTGGTGATATGCTTGAGATGGCAAGAATAATCATCGAGGAGACTCACCATGTCGGGGAAACTATAGAATATCCTAGTGATACATGATCTCTTGTCGATGAAGATACAAATGGATTGAAATACTTATTGGGGTGACTCTGGGAGATATTTAAAAGTAGTAGCAGGCTCCAAAGTGCATACATAGGGATAATGATAGGACATAAGGATAGTTCAATCAAAGAGAGAAATTTGATGTGCTAAGACCATGACCATTTAAAAGGGGTAGTAAAATACAAGATGGATTGCCATCAATGCTAAGATATAAAGGATAGATTGGAAGACTTCATTATGAAAATTTAGATCACAATATGATTAACCCTATTTTGATAAATGCAATGACATTAGTGTCAAGATTTAAGAGGCCATTCAAATTTGCATTTCAATAAATTATTGTATGCATTGAGTAAGTGTTTACAAGGTAGAAAAAGGATATTCATATGAATCTTTAAAATATCAGACAACATGTCAGTTGTTGTGTTTAATTAGGCTTATAGAGGCAGGGATTTATCATTTTTTGCATACATTTGTAGTCCAAGCTCTAGATCTGCATTATTTGGTTACTATTTATGAGAAATGAGCAATGAATAATTGTATAATATGGAGGCTATGGATGATATTATGATGGCCACATTTGATGTTGATCAAAAATTGGAGCAAAATATAAAACCTATGATGAGTCATGAGATCAAGGGGACTATCATGGATTGCAAGCACAACCTATGAACTGGATTCTAATTTTGCTAAAAAAGAAAAAATCAAACTAGTGAATATTAAACTACACACTAGAATCTAATTTTGTGGAAAATGAGCAATTTGGTGAGAAAAAGAAACCAGTCAACCCTATTAGAACAAAATAATCTTATGAATTGATCTAAGGAAAAAATAATTGTAAACACAATATGTATAGAAGAATTCAAGAATGTAAAGGAAAATGGATATTAGCAAAACATAAATGTAAATAAAAGTAGTGTGAGTAGAAAATGAATCTAAACTGGTATTGAACAAATAAAATCATACCCAATTAGCTTTAAGTTATACTGACCTTGTAATCATTGCCATTGCCAATATTGAAGGTTACTTTGATGCCTTTTGCAGAAACTCTTTGGCCATGAGGCAAGATAAGGCGAGAAAACCAAGTGTATATTGACGACTTCTTGACAATCAAAAAGAAAAAAGAAACCAGTCAACCCTTTAGAACAAAATAATCTTATGAATTGATCTAAGAAAAACATTATTGTAAACACAATATGTATAGAAGAATTCAATAATGTAAAGGAAAATGGATATTAGCAAAACATAAATGTAAATAAAAGTAGTGTGAGTAGAAAATGAATCTAAATTGGTCTTGAACAAATAAAATCATACTCAATTAGCATTAAGTTATACTGAATTTATAGTGGACCCAGTTCTTTTGAATTGAGATACTACTAAGATGTGTTGACTGGTGATTTTAGACTACCAATATTCTGCTTGAATCTCTATAAGTTACTTTTGTCTTAAATATATTTAAGATAACTCTACAAAAAAAAATCCCTGATCTCTTAGAAATTATGTAGATTATTTTATTAATACTTCTCATTTTGATATTTTATTTCAAAAATTCATAGAAATATATGTAATGCCATATTTGAAACTTACATATTTTAATTTTACTAGTTTTGTAATTATAGGATATGATTCCAACAATTGTGAAATGCATTGGCAATATGCTAGATGAATGAAGTAAACTATGCAATTGGTTGGTGTAAAGCCAAATTCCTTAACCCTTGCCAACATCCTTCTTTCTTGTTCTAAAACATGTGCTTTGGAATAGGGCATGAAAATCAATCTAAGTATAATGAAAAGGAGATTTTTGTCAGATATTATATTATAGTAAGTTGAATGAATGTAAGTAGAAAATTTTTCGCATACCTGTAGATGGTACAAAATTTCATGGTTAAGTGGAAGCCTCCCATCAACAACAAGATCCAAATATCCGTGTATCTATCTCAATCGAGCCTCTAAACCCTTCAGAGCTGTCAAATTTTCCACTAACATGTTATGCACAAAAGTCAAATTTTAGAGACCACTAAAATGAAATAAAAATAGAGCTTTGAAACCAAATCCACACAGAACACAATGTTCATAGTAAAAATTTATCACTTTCTTTCATCTTTGCATATTGGTTTGATGCTTCAAACTATGCATTTCTTATATTGAAAAGTGCATTACCTTATTGAGCTTCTCTTTGTTTTGAGAATATTTTAATATTCTCTACTTAATAGGGCCAACCACGTGAAGGTGGAAGCTCATTTGGCCCCTCCCCCCCCCCTCACATCACTCTCAATTCCCCATACCCGATAATATAACATTAATCATTCATTCATCCATTAATAACATATAATATTCATTCATTCATCCTGCATTAATAACATATAAAATTTATTCATTAACATATTCACATTCATTCATTAACATATACCATTCATTTTTTCAGTTTATACATATTATCAAAAAAATGGTGGTCATAATATGATTACAATCACTTCTTTTATTGTTTCTTTTTTTCAACTAAAAAAAACTGAAGTGGAGTATCGTTTTCAAAATCATTTGTCCCCCCTTCAGTTGTTCTGAGCTCTACTCATGATCTTAATGTATGCCTAGTCATGTACTCGCAACATGGACATCGCTGCAACGGGGGGTCTACTGCAATAGCAAAGAAATTTTAAATTGATATGTTTTATTATTATTGTTACAAGTATTTCATTAATTAAAAGAACATTAGAGTGGTTCTCTATACCTGATGGGGCCACATCATGTTATTGATATTGTCTTATAGCCTCATGCTCAACATGTTGAACACCCTCTAAATCTTGATCTGGAGTTGAAACACAAAAGGTTACATTAATTAATACACCAATTGCAATTAAATATGTTTAAAAGAACATTAGAGTGGTCCTCTTTACCTGATGGAGTCACATCATGTTCTTGGTCTTGTCTAGCCTGATTATGCTCAACATGTTGATGATGATCTACATGCTCTAAATTTGAAACATGAAAGGTTACATTGATTAATACACCAAATGCAATTAAAGATGTTTAATTGTATTAATCCATACTGAATTTTGTATAGCACATGAATATATCCAGTACTGAGATGCACACCATGGCCTTCATATGTAGGTTGTGGTCCACCCTCACCAAGCTGCATTCCAATGTCATGTGTAGTATTATTATTGCTTATCTGTTTAAAACAAATAGGGACATTATTATGGTGGAAATTAATATTGAATAGATTGAACAAGTATTCAATTTTAAATAAACTTTATTGAGTTTATTTACTTGCATGTTGAATGTAGTGGAAGATTGTGTTTGCCCAGTTGAGACTCTTAGTTGTTCAGCCAGGGCTCCATAGCCTTGCTGGAAGGCAATCTTCAGGTCCTCTTCTGTGGGTGCTCTATTGAAATCAAAGCCCTGCATTTTTCCATAAGATCATAAATTTTTCTTCTATGGTGTGATAAAAACAAAATTGTTTGCAATTTATTATTTGGATGCAATATTTCATTTATTGATACTTACAAATCGTGCGACTAATTTTATATAGCCACCAGAGCCAAGCTTTTGTTGCTAGTGCTTTTCTAGTCTTGCCTTTGTTGCCTTCAATGTGTCAAGCAGCCTATGAAAAATTTGAAATACGTTAGATTATGTAAAAAGAAAGAGTAATCGGTATATAATTACATTGTTGATAGTATCACATACCTTCCTTGGCCTAGTGGTGTCTTTCCTTTTTTCTTTTCAGCCTTCTCCTTTCCATCTGACACCAAGTCCTTCCACTCCCTCTACAGAATCATGGGGGGACACTCGTACTTTATGTTCTTCTCTAAATGTGACCTATATTGGTCCCTTACATACTTTAGATATGTATGATCTTTCTTAAGGACCTTGGTTCAGTTGAATGTTCTATCACCGAAGAACACAACTAAATGGTTAATGAGCTAATATTTTAAATCTAGATTTTGGGCATTCCACTGTGTACGTATGGTGGGCCCGAAGAGCTCCAATGTAACATCACTTAGATGTTTCTAATAAACATCATTTCCTGAAAAATGATCATGGGATCATTAGTCTATAAAGAGTGATCAATAAGTAAATTTCAATTGGATTATATATAATAATAACTAAAACATTTTAAAGTACCTAGGACCTTCTCTATCTTTATGGTAATGAAATCCTTGGTCACCACAAATGTGACCGACAATGTTCTCGTACTAGTAATACACAAAGATTCAAGAAATGCTGCTAAAACATCACCAGTACTAGTGGCCTCTACATCCCCAAGTACATGTACTGACACATGTAGTGGCATGTGTTCACTGCTAGAGGGTGCACTACCAAATGCCTCCATAAAATGTGTTGCCGATATTTTATTTTACAATATAGGCACAGATGATGGGGTCAGATGATGTGATGTATGTGCAGGAAGATCAAGATTGGCACTTATACCAGACCCTACTTCCTAGGCAACACTTGCAGTACCCCGATCATGGCCAACAACATAATGAGGACGCAAATAATTCTTTGAAAACAACACATATTTTAGTTCATGACATAAAAGAGTACAAAATATAAAACCATGAATGAACTTATGTTATAATTAAAGATCTCATGACAACTTACTTGCAAATTTTGTGCTCTCTCAGACAATATTTTAACCCTTTCTCTTATCTCATCTGTTTGAGGCACTATGAATACCAATTGAAGGATTTATTCATTGCATTTTTTTTGGGCCTTCCTCATCATATCCATAGGGTTTGCAAAAAATTCAATGTCATCATCGCATAATAGTGACTGCACCTCCATATGGATGCTCTCCTGTACTATTGCTGCCTTTCCCCGATCAGTCGACTACAACAAGAATATTAAAAACATTATCGAAATTAACCCAATAAACTCCTGAAAAAAACATAATAATAAAACATTTTGCTTGTACCTAATTTGTACAATCAAAATGAGGTAAACCTATTAGGTAGAAGCACTTGAAGATGGATCATGATCTGTGCTCTGGGTCGAAGCCTTCCTCGTATGATCAATGTCCCGTTGTGACAAAAATTGAATATAAAAAACATTACCGAAATGAAACCAATAGAATTATGAAAAAAAAATAATAATAAAATGGTATATTGGAGTCATTAATTGGAGGTTGGGTAAAATGGTATATAGTACATACCACCCCCATAGTAATTGTGTTTGTATATAAGCGATTCAAATTGTAATTGATTAGCAACTCTTCCCCTGTAGTTATTGATTTTATCGCACATATGAATACATTGTTTCTCTCTCATGCCTCGAATATGCAATTGGGTTGCTTATTTGTTGACCCAGGTCGTGTACCTAGCCACTCATTTTTTTTTATCCTTATCTTTTAGTTATATATAATTTGTTGATAGTGCATACCTACGCATACTTCATGTATATCAAACTAGCTACATACAATCTTTGTAACTATAATAGGGTCCAACATACTCCATCAATTCAATAAGTTTTTCATAACAGACCTTTATGCCGTCCATGCAAAATAGGCCCAAACCATGTAATGATGATGGTGCTATGCGATATATCCTCTTGTTGACACAAATATTAGTGTTTATTGGAGGAAGTTCCTTGGGTACCCATTGTTTCTATAGATTTTTATACCTCAAGGGCACCTTGATGTCACCTATGCTCTCATCATCATAGGAACATGACCCCCCTTCAGCAAGAAAAATTCCATGCATTTACAAAATTTTCGTCTAATCTTTTGACCTCTAGTTGATCTCCCTCTTTTAGAACTACTACATGTCTCTCTTTCCTCTTCTCTTCCTAAATTTCCCTTGCTCGAGGAAGACAAATGTGACAAATACCTATTTGGTGGTGCCTGCACTCATAAGGATGTTGGATGAAGTTCTTTCATGGTGATGTGATCCCAAGGTAACATTATGATTAATCTATCATTTCATCTCTAGAATTTGATAGGTTATAAGGTAATCAAGTCTTGATAGATTGCAAGTTATTGTTACTACCGTCCAAATGTGTCCATCACAAATCAAATCTACTTAACTTTTTAACTCCAAAACTTTGTAACTATGGTCCACCAGTTACACAACCAAGGCCTCAAATGTATTCTCTAATTGTAATCAAAGGACTTTTTCTCTTCATTCAAGTAAATAAATTTGAAGGGAAACACCACCAAGTGGTTTATTGGACACCTACATGACTAAAAATAGCAGAAAATTTACATTTAATTTCCATATGTCTAAGTGGTTAATGGGGAGGGAGTGTGTACTAGGCCTAGTAAAGTCATCATAATTTTATGCTTTGGCAATAAAAATTGTTTAAGTCATCTTAAATATTCCTATGTCTAAGTGCTACGAGACTTTTGGTATGTTTTAAGGTAGAATGAGTGGTCACATCAATGTTATAATTATCTATGACAAGGTTTCAACATCTTCAAATAGTGAAAGTTAGTTCTCATAGTCATTTGAAACAACAACACTTTGATTATGTATGATGGTAGGATTTGATAACTTCAAATAATTGGCTACCCAACAAACTTATAGTTAAAAGAAACTTTTTCAGTTTAAGGGGTTAACACTTTCTTTCATCTTTGCATATTGGTTTAATCCTTCAAATGATGCATTTATTATCCCACTTCTATCATATTGTATTCCCATCCCATTGCAATTCTTGGAGGAGTTGATACCAAAATTTCATATCAAATACCACGTTCTTGAAGCAATTTTTTGTGTTTTTACTATTTTTGTGAAGTTCTTTTGTGTTGTATGGATCCGTACAAGCTTGAAATGCTCTGAGATCATTGGTGTAGATAAATATATGTGTTCCCTCTCATTTGCCTTTGTGTTGAAGTGCTCAATCACTATTTTATGGGAGACAACAACCAAATACAAGGACTGCCCTGTTTTGCCTATGTAAGGGTTTGAGGGCTAAATAGAAATGACATCCACCAATCCACCCAATGTCTTGGAACTGGAACTTGGTGGATTGGTGTGCATCATGGTGGATTTGATGGAGTTTCAATTCTTGTTCTTTGAATTCCATTTATGTTTTTCCCTTGTCTTGGCTTGTTACATGTTTTGGGAGGAACCTAATGTTGGGTTTTACCTTGGCTTTCATAAAAATCCTAATGTTCCATGTAAAACCTTGGGTGAGATATATTCGGCCATTACCTTATTGGAGTGGGTATTCAAATGACTTATGTCTCATTGTTTTGTCTAGGCCAGGCCCCTTTTTATAAATTGAGTTAAATATTTTTCCTAACTTTATTACTTTCTAAGTTTAGGTTGGCTCATGCCCTATGTTTTAAAAACAACATTAAGCCATCATTTGTCATCAGCCTAGATGGTGTCCCCTTGTTCTTCTTAATAAATGTTTTATTTTGCAGGGAGTGATTTTAATTGACCGTCGATCAACCATCGGTTGATCTCAACCATTCCCCGCAATCTTGCTATTCCCCCACCACAGGATTACAACTGATCTCAATATCACAAGTGAATGCCACGTGTCTCAACTGGCGGTGTCGAAGGAATAATAAAAATTATTTAGTAATTGTGTTGAGGTTTAAATACATTATGTGGCGGGTTACTAAAGCAGCTAGAGAATGCATGAGCTCAAAATCGACGGATATGTTATAATCTTGGTGAAAAAGTTACTCGACGGTTAAATTCAACGCTGGTGGCCAATATGAATGAACGTGATCGCTGATGGTGGAGATCAACAGTTGCCTGCCATCGTGTGATTAGAAGATGCAAGATTTTTATGGATTGTGATATCATGGGCATGCGCCACCTGTATCCTTTGGCGTTGCATACTGTGGTGGGCCCTCAATGCTCAAATGGAGATTGCATCGACCTTTTTTGAAGGAAGTCGTTCGATGCTCTCACAAAAGTAAAAGATCTATCGTTAGAATTTAAATTAGCATCAAATGCGTTTGAAGCCATTGCTGCGGCATGTAAGTGAGCTTTAATGGTAGAAGAGATGTTTACTGGCTCAATGTAAATGACATAAAGCTTTTTCCCTTCGTCTTTTTTCACCACAAAGCATTCAAGCACCTTTGTGAAGCATTTTCAGAGCTAGAGACGAAGTTTTGAGCAATCACAGTGAAAATTTGGTCTTTTGTAGAATGTAATCCTGTGAGTTGTTTTCTATGTTGTTTTAGTTAATTTGATTGTGGTTTTGTGAAGAATTGTGGTGTGTTGGTTAGAGGGACTATTGATTATTGTCATAGGTTTACTAGTTTGATCAAAGTTGTGGGAAATTGTAAGGTTGTACTATGATTTAATTTTCTGAGTAGCCCTAGTCTATTCAAAGTTTGATTTTTAGAGGAAGCCCTAGTTTATTTGAGATGGTGCCACCAAAGCATCATTCCAGCCACATGGATTATTTACAAAGAAATTTGTATGATGATTTCCTAGACCAATTACCATTGTCAACAAATGATAGGAGGAGGGGTTTAGTTCTAATGAATGGAAGAACCCTAGGTGAGGGGCTAGTATGCAAAAATTATAACATCACAGATGCTAGGGTTCCTACAACAGGTTTGGAAATGTTCAAGCTCTAGTATGGGCAGGGAAATTTACCTCGCCCTTTCTCTAATGCCTAGATATATGATATGGGGAAATTAGTAGTGCCAAATGTGTTCCCTGGCGTGGACTTGCTTAGGGTAGTGGTAGTGTGATATGACCTTGTCACGAGAGTGATTAGGGATAATGATGGAGAGGTTTTGTTGAGTGTAAGCAAAGAGGAAATTCAACAAGTATTCGACTTGAGTGAACCTAGTCCATTTTTGGTTCAAATTGATCTTGAGGAGATGAAGTAAGAATACACAAGATCAAAGTTGATGTTTAGATTGAAGCTTCTTCCTCCACATTTGGCTAGGGCAGGTAGTTCAACAACTTACATTAGCCCAAGTGACTAGGAGCCTTTCAAGTTAAGCTACTTTGCCAATCACTTTTTGGCCGCTTTCTATTCACTATGCCAGATTTTGGGTTTTAGCTCGAATACTATTATTCCAATTGGATACATGTTCATGGGGGCCTAGATACAACACCCCAATTTCTCCATGATATATGACTTTGCATCTTTTTTGGTAGAAAAGATACATGATGGATTGTTGAAATTGCAAGTATGAGATACTAGCAATCCTTTCTTTTGGTACTCATTGCTAATGTACATGTTTTTGTATAAGAATGTTGAATTTTTCTCAGAGAATATGGAGTTAAGGAAAGACATAAATGGAGAAAGGTTACCAGTGCAAGTCTGGACTGCAGACCTATCATACAACAAAGGAAGTGCAAGTTATGTGCAATTTGACAATTGTTTGCTTCTAGACTTAGGCCTCGGTTAGTTGTTAATGTGCTTAGGATTCTTGAGGATCTTCATGATTTTCTCAGACCTAAGGGGAGGAAGCCTGATTTAAAGGTTTGCCACAATTGGGGTGACATCATTTTGTACCCAGTCAACATTGTTCTAAGAGTGTATGGCTTCCAGGGAGCCTGACATATCCTCCCTTTCAATGTGCCATCCAGAATGAGGTTTGTTGAAGTCATGTGGAAAATAGGTTGTATCCATGAGGATAACCTAACGGGGAAGGGAAAAGGGACTCTCTTCCTTGATTACACTATTGTATCAGATTTTGTTTTCTCTAAGGGAGGATGGGTCCATTTTGGGAGATATTTTGATGACTTTCATATGAGGAGTGGTTCCAGGCGGTAACATGATCCAGAGTGTTTATTTGCCTTGTTTAGGCAATGGATTAAGGGTGGAAAGTTTACCCATGAGTTCAATTTTCCTTAGGAGTTAATCTGAAATGAATTTGATTTGAACATACAAGAATTGAATAAGGAGAAGTGGATTGCATTTGAAAAATTACTGGCTGCGGTGCACAAAATGGATCCCAAGTATGATCCATTAATGGAATTCACTCCATTCCACAATAAAAATGATTTCTTGATGGATAAATTCAGAGAGATCATCGGTACTTTGATGACCAAGAGGGTCAAATTGGAATTTTATTTTGGCATACAGAGATCAGAGGTGAGGCCTATAGAAAAAAGGCCAACTTATCAACCTACATTGAACTGGACTCTTTACAAGAGAAAGAGGAATGACAATAGCAATGAGGAGGAAGAGGATAAGAAGGTAAAATAAATTATGAAGACCTCAGCTCATCCAGGGCCAAAGATTAGAGCAGCTAGAGGAATAAAGATAATTGATTTAGATTCTCCACCAGAAGCTGATCCTGCATTACCAACATCAGAGCCAATCCCTAAGAGGCGTAGAGTTGAGGAAAAACTTAAAGCTCTGATGGATGAAATAATTGTTACTGATCAAGACATGCAGGTTGGTATTCCATCCCCTCCTAGATCAACTCAATTAGTACTATCTAATATGGACATGAAAGGCCAATGTGTACAAGATGCCAGAATGGAAGCATGCAAGGCATTCTTGGATGATGATGCATTTGTGAAGACTCTAGTTTTCTTGCAATTGGTGTGGAGGATGAAGTTAGAAGAGTACCAAGCTACGTGCAAGGAGAGAAGAGAATCAATGACTCATAGGTTTGATTAGAAGAATGATGATGAGGTGAAGGCTGAACTCATGAATGAGTTCAAAAGCATCTCTTGAGGAGGGAAGGAAGTTGGTGACCCAAGCCGGTGTTCTGATTTTACCTGAGTAGGACATAGTAGATGCGGTAGAATTCAATGTTATTCTAAAGTCCAAACATCCAATGCAAAACACCAAGGAGGAGGTCAAGGCCAAGATTCTGCCTTTAGTGATGAATATGAGACCCTGGCTATTTGGGCATTGGCACCCCAAGGTAGAAAGCCAAATTTTACTGATATTAGTCCAAACCTAAGGGGAGGGTTAATAATCAAGAGAGCTTCTAAAACTTCAACTACAGAAGCTACAAACTTGACTGTAAATGTGGCCAAATTGGCCCAAAAGATAGTTGAAAGAGAAGAAGTTGAGAAGAAAATTTTGATGGAGAAGTATAACACCATTATTGGATAGTATAGTGGAATGTAGCAAAGGAATGTTGAGCTGCAAACTAAGGTAGACAGGCTAAAGTATAGACATGTGGGGGAGTCTTCTAGTGCTCCTGGTACCCTGGCCTTACCTTCTACATCAATATCAGTACCTCAAACTTCTCCAATTGTTTCTACTCCTGGGTCCCCCATCTAGACTCCTGCTCCTAGTCCTTCATTAGAGCCATTTGAAGAGGAGGTTGAGTACTCTATAGATCTCACCAAAAATTAGATGCTTAATACGATTACAGAGCTACAAGCAGCTCTAAAATAAAGTGAGAAGGGATTAGTTGCCAATCAAAATGAAGTTGTAGACACAGTTTTGAGGCATTTGAATGAGGGAGTTGATGGTATATTACCATCAGTTTATTCTTTAAATTGATTATTCTTAGATTCAATAAGAAACATTACTAGGGATCAAGAATTAGTTTTTCCTTTAGTTGAGAAATGGATCCCTAGGGCCAATGACCTAGATGTTATGTATAATGCCTCTATATTCGATGCAGACAACAAGCCCCAATCATTAAAGCCTACTGAAGTTTTTGTAAAATCACTGCAAGGTTTTCAAGCCTTACCTGATGATTTGAGTAGGAAGATTAAGGAACTGGTAAATAATTTTGATGATTGGAGTGGCAAGTATGCTTTACTAGATTTTGTAGATGCCCATGGAAATGTTAGATCACTGCAACAGTGGCATGATAGGGTGGATGAATTCATCAATGCACAAATCAAATTGATTTGTGATGACTCAGATTATGATATGTTGAGGAGTTGTATGGATAAAATCATTAACGCCAACCTATTTTTGGAGTCTTTTGAAAGAGAGGCGAATCAAGTAGCAGTCAAGTAGACACCTTACTATGCTAAGGTGAATGAAGTGGTAAATTTTGATTGGCCAACATATGAGGAATATCAGAGATGGGTAGACAAATATTTAACTGAAGAAGAATAGGACAGATTCTACTACTGACATTTCACAACTCAATGATTTTGGTTATAATAGATTTTGTTTATGTCTTGATGGTAGTTTTGGCATAGGTATTTTCCAAGAAGATGGGATAAACATGAAGATTCTCCAGGGACTCGGCTATGTAAAAAAAAATTGAAATGTCATAGGGCGGTCCAAATGACCAGTGACGTGTATTTCCGGCTCGATGCTTATTTACTCCTTCATTCTCTATAAGAAGGATTTCAAGGCCAGGAATACGAGTTAGCAAGTTAGAAAATTTTAGGTCGAGTCTAAGTGAGGTTGCAGAGCGAATTGTAAAGAATTTGATGTCATAGTGAAAATGTTGTTTTAGGTTTTTTATCATTTCTGTATTAGGTTTTAAACTCATCAATGTTTAATGTTTCAAGATAGTACTAGCATTTGAATGGAAATTACTTATTTTGAGCTCATGTCTCTCCATTGTATGAACATATCATTATCTTGAATAAAATGTTCAAGGATTATTTTGTTCATCTCACTGTTGGGGTGTGTATAATTCTCATTTTGAGTTTTAATTCAAGGAATTAATTAAAATGCTTGAGTGAGGTTATAGGTGGATATGTTTATGTAAGGATCCGATAAGTAGTATTGGGTTAGAATACAAATTGATGATATTGTAAGGCAATATTATCTCAGATTTTATATGTTATGTGTCTAAATCTGTCATGAACCCTTAAGTGCTTATGAATTTGACTCCTCCAATGGTATATGGCACTGGTCTAAATTGTACTTGTTTTTGAGGTTCTATATTCATTTGTCTTTTCTTAGAGCTTGCTTTAAAATTGCAAATCAATGATTGTCTTAAGTTGTGTAATTTTGTTGTAGTATCTCATGCTCCAAATAGTTGATATTATTGATGAACAACCAATTCATTTCAGTATTATCTTGTTATGTTGAGCTATTAAATGAGATGATCTGTTATTATTGATGTTGTTTATAAGTTTGGTGCAGAGGTTATAAATGCATTAAGGGGATCACCCTCCCGAGTTTTTCAGATCCCAAAGACTAGGAGGTTTATTAAAACCTCGTCAGTTGGTCTAGGTCCTTCGAGCTGCCCTTGATTGGAATTGGCAATTCCATAGGTAGATTAGAAGATAAACTTGGTTATAGTAAAAAACACCAACAGATCCGTACAAGCTTTAAATGCTCCAAGATCATTGGTGTAGATAAATATATATGTTCCCTTTCATTTGCATTCGTTTTCAAGTGCTTAATCACTATTTTGTGGGAGAAAACAATCAAATACAGGGGCTGCCCTATTTCGCCTATGTAAGAGTTTGAGGGCTAAATAGAAATGACATCCACCAATCCACCCACTATCTTGGAACTGTAACTCGGTGGATTGGTGTGCATCATGGTATGATAGAGGTTCATTGCATTTAGGGGTTTGTTAAAGAAATAAACTTGGCATTGAATTGATGCCCTAGGGCTGCAAGGGAAATTTTCTTGTGAATTTGTGGTTGTTAAGTTAGGGTTTATCAATTTGATGGACATCTTGGTAGAGTGATGGTGCCACTATTTGATGGTCCAATCTCTACTTTGAAACAAAAGTAATTTAACTCTAAGAGCTATAATGGGATGGCATTAAAGGAACCTTCATATGAAGGATCTTCTAATGAAAGACCTTTGAATTAAGGTCTTCATTTGAAGGTCATTCATGCCAAGGTTCCTTTTATAAAGCATTTTGGACATGAAATATTTAAAATTAAAAATACCTTCATTTGAAAGTCTTGACATGGCATCATATTTGAATGAAGGTTCTTCATTCAAAGGTCATGATGGCATCACCTTCAAATGAAGGTTCTTCATTCAGCTAGAATTTTGTAATTTTGAATGCGTGATAATAATTTAGGGTTAACAATAAATCCATTTGAGCCTTTTATAATTGAAAGGACATTTGATGCAATCATATTCCTTGTCAAACTTTTAACTTAATAGTAAGGGCTTCATGAGTAGTTTGTTGGGCCCATTCAATAATATCTGATGCAAGGATCGAATTGTATAGAATGTATCTACTACCAAGAAATCTAATTTGTTTACCTCTATGAATATATCTCAAGCAATAGGTTTAATTGTGATGGCAATGATATTGACAAGGATTTTGTACTCTAGGTGTTGAGAAGCATAATTGGCCACCATCCTAGGAAAGATTCTTCATTCTCACTTTTAGGTGTTAAAATTAACAATACCTTGATTGATGAAAGAGCCCAAAGAGCGTTTTTCCATGGTATCCAAGTACACATAGCAGCGGTCTTCTCTTATACAGTTGGACATGATTTAAAGAACTTAGCTAGGAATTATTCATTTAACCTAAGGTTTTCTCATAATGCCATTATTGGAAAAGTATGATCAAATTATTGTATTATGAAGAATTGGTCTATGTGCCTTTAGTAATCACTATAAAACTGTGAAATACTAAGCTATTTTATTTTTTTTGTCTTATGTTATACCATTTTATGAGAATCGGGGTGCCAATGCACGAGAAGATCTTTGGAAACTACGCATGAAAATTGTCGGTTAAAGAGAATGGGGGTGCCAAACTTACAATACTCATTGTCCCTTGGTCGTCGATTTTCCCTGAGTGCCCAAACCTTATCCTTGGCACTAGTATTGACCTTGTTTTCACTCCTCCATACTCTTCCTCAGCACTGGTATTGACCTTTTTTTCACTCCTCCAAACTCTTTCTCAGCACTAGTATTGACCTTGTTTTAACTCCAAACTCTTCCTTGGCGCTGGTATTGAACTTGTTTTCACTCCTCTAAACTCTTCCTCAGTGCTGGTATTGACCTTTCACTTCTCCAATTTGATGAGCTACAACCTGGTTTCGTTAGGTTTTAGAGTATGTTAATTAAATTTAAAATTATGGCACCATTTAGAGTAGTGAATATAAAGCAAGCCAAGCCTATTATAGTCATGAGGCAAATAATAAAACTCCTAGGATAATTTGTGAAACCATTTTCCTTGGTTAAAGGGAGGCCATAAAATATACCTTTGGATTTTTTCAATCTTCAAATATGAGGATTTGCAAGGTTCATAGTGTAGACATGGAAAATGTACAAATTCGTTTTGACACACCTGATCCTGATTTACTGACAACATTTCCTCTTAAATCATTTTCTTAACATTTCATCAACATTCTATCTCTTAATTTAATAAATCATTATTTATTGGATTAAGTCTTCTTTCAGTGATTAAATTAATCAATTTAATTTAATTAACCTTACATATCTATTTAATTAAGTAAATCATTTTATTTGATTAAATTATTTAAAGTCCTCTTATTATATTAAATAAATTAAACCTTATTTAGTTTAACCTAACATGTTCCTTCTTGATTAAATAAATCAAATCATTTATTTGATAAATCATTTCCTCTCAATTCTTGACTTAAATCAATTCATAAATCTAAGTCTAAATTGTCACATCACCTAATTCTTTATTAAATTAATCAAAACCTTGATTAAGTTAACCCCTCTCATTAAAATTCTCTAGAGAATGCAACTTGCACAATAAATCAAATACTTTGATTTATTAATTCATCTATTTTCCCTCACAAAGCATCAAAAGAGAATATTCCCTATTTTGAATTCAAAAAGGCCAAGTGGGCTTGGTCCTTCCAACAAGGCATTCAATACCTCTTACATGTCCTTGACCTTGAGCCAAGTGACATTAACTTCATTTCCCTTCCCTCTTCAACAAGTCATCTCACAATTTCAAATTTAAATTTATGCATTTATCATGCACATTGGCCAAAATGTGTTCATTCCTCCTCCAACCACATGTGGACAAGTGGCACAATGCCATTGTATTATCCTTTATCCCACATTGCTCAATCTTGCTCACCTCTTCCAAATTGAATTCTATAAATTGGAGACTTCTCTACTCATTTATCATCCACAATCTTTATGCAAAGTTACTCTCTTCACTTTGAGAGCTAATTTTGCCTATTGCACTCAATCATCCACCATTTTCATAAATTATAACAAGGTTATGCTCAAATCTCTTTGGAGATTTGACCATTGTTCAATCAACTACATTGCAACTTAGAAATTAGGAAAGGGCCAATTGCAACACTTCATTGGCACTAATTCCCCCATGGGATCATCATTCTATTAGCTTGATTAGGATTTAATTTTATTTCTTGTATTGTGTTCTTCATCATTGTTCCTAATTTTAGTTTAAATAGATGGATTTTATGGGGAATCTCTCATACTTGTTTGCATGCATTAGATCTAACAACTAATGTGTTTTGTTTCTCTTGTGCATCTGCAAGTTTAGGGGTTCACATTTTGGCGCTAGAAGGAGGGTGGTTCAAGCATTTAAATCATGTTTTTTCAAAAAATTCCACCGTTTCTGACGTTTTTTGTGTAGACACAATAAACTTAGCCACACGGTGCTATATTGCATCACTTTCAGCACCACGGCATAATATTTCGCTGCTTTCAGCACCGCGGTGCAATACTTCACTGCTCCCAGAGGCGCGGCGCTATACTGGCCCACATTTAATTTCTCAAACATCACTGCGGATTTTCCCCGCTTGTCTCCTTTTTAAAAATCCAAAATCCACCATGTGGGTCTATACTATGCCGCTTTTAGTGCCACGGCCCTGTATCGCATCGCGTGTCCTCCAAACTCCGCCGTATCATCTTTCCCACTTAAAAAATTCAAAATTCCAAATTGGGCCGCTTGCCTCTGTCGCGCCAATTTTGCACAATCTGTTTCTACAGAGCACTGCACAAATTCAACCACGCGATGCTACATAGCATCGCTTTCACTCCAAACTCCATCGCTTTTTCAAACTATGCCGTGAAAAACCAGTAAGATTTAAAATTGACATGTGCTTATTAAATTTAGGATTTTTTAATCTTTAACCTGGTTTTCTATCTTTTTGGGCTCTTTGGTTTTTTGTCATTTTGCAGGTTGGAGCAAAGGAAGAAGTTTATCATGACATCATATTCACTAAACCCAAAGTGTTTTTAAACACTAAAGTGTTCTTTAACACTCTTTAAAAAATTTGTTAAACATCTTTGACCTTAGGAATACTAAATTCAGTTTGGGTTAAAAAGAACAAGCATTTTTTTTTTTTTTGGACACCATGCTTTTTTATGTTGTACAAACTGTTTTCCAACACTCTTTAAAGTATTTGATAAGTTCATTGATCTTAGGACACTAAATTTCCATTGGGTTCTAAAATAAACAAAATCAAATTTCTTTTCAAAATTTTCCAAGGGGCTAAAAAGAACTTTAGACAAACATACTAGATTTTGTTTAAAGGATTAAAAATTGAACAAGGCAATCTCACATTTCATTTGGTGCTTAAAAATAATTCATCATTGCTTTGAGGTCTAAAATGAACAAGTGTTTTCAATGTTTTTCAATTCTTTACACAAGTTAATATCACTTAAAATGTCTATGCGCTTCTCTTGCACTTCATTGTGATCTTGAGAATCAAATTTTTTTTGGTGATATTAGGTTGTTAAAAAGATTGCCTCCACATTTCAATTTGGGCACTTAACAAATGAACAAAACATGCGATTGTGAATAAACTTATTGCGAGTGTTCTCCTTTTGTTTTTAAACAAAGGTTGATCGAACTACGAATATGTTTATTCGCTATTGTTTATCTTAGAGGACTTGCCTTGTGGGAAAAAGTATTCACCCAAGGGAATGACCCAACCAAGAACACGCTAAAGCCAAGCGGCTTCCAACTGGTATATAAGTGTGGATTCTTGAGGAAAGTTCAAGAATCACGAGGATTATTCCGACGAGATGGACAAAAATGGACTCTCGTCGATGTTGGATAATCCCCCATGAATGGAATTCCTGCATTAGAACCCTTTGCTTAAAAAAAGGCCAAAACCTTGTCTACCTTGTTGGTGCAAAAGGTCATGTCCTTTGAAGCCACCCCACGCTATACATGTGGTCTTGTTGTGGAAATGGAAGGTATGCCATGGGAGATTCATGGATACTAATGCTTGGCTGACCCAAGAAGTGTGTGTCATGGAGGGGAGCTAGTGTGGTCAAGCATTTAGCCATTCACACAAGATATTCGCAGCTAGATTTGTCCAAGTGGGAACCCAACAAGATATTGCCTCATCATCCTAGGATTGTAAAAGTTCTTGAAAGAAAAGAACACATTACTTGGTTCTCAAGAAATGCTTGAAAACAAAAATTCACAAGACCTTCAAATTTTAGACCCCTTCTGAGAAACAAATACTCTTGACGAATTTATGCACTCTTGCTTTCCCTATGGATCATATTCCTAGAGGTTTCTAAGTGCACAAATTCTACCGTCATTTGCTTTCAACAAGGTTAAACATAAGGAACTTTTTCCTATTTTCCTCGATTTCCACACAATGGACCTTTTGGGATGAAAATGAAAGTGGGACATTGGACATATAGTTTGAAACATAAGCAAGCAAGTGTCTTTGATAAAAAAATGAATTCATTAAAACTAAGATAAAAGGACAAACTAGACTTCATATGTGTTGTTCCCAATGATTTCCTGCAAGATCAAAATCCCAAAACCAAAGTTCAAGAATATTAGCCTAAAATCCCATGAGAAACACCTTAAGATGCTCCTTGAAGTAAGAGAGAGACTTATATACAACTTCTACAAAAAATCCTCAAGGAATAATCCAACGTTGTATGCATTTTATTGTCAACAAAATCCCAAACTTTTTGAAAGGTTTGCTTTTCTCCCATAGGAAGTCTAGCATGTTCTTCAATATCGAGGTTTTGTAGAGAGAGATTCATGTCTAGGTTAAGGTTCAAGATCAAATTTATCATCCTTATTCATTCCTCCATCAACCAAACTTCATTTCATCAACAAACCTTTTGTGAACTCTATAAAAATTTCTCATGCTAAACTTAAAGGGCTAAATGAACATCACCCTATCTTGGCTTAACACACCTAGCCAAAATAGTCGAACCTTTGGATGAATTTACCTTTAGGATAACACAACTTCCTAAGGTCTATTAGTTCACAATTACATTGGCTTAACACACTTAGCCAATTCATCCACTTGTGCAAGTTCCCCTAGGATAATGCAACTTCCTAGGGAATACAACTTCACTACAATCCTGTTTGACTTAATGCATCTAGTCAAATTATCACAATCAATCTAAGCCCTGACAAGTTTAGCATAAACCTTCAAAATTTATCCAAAAAGTTTTTCATTCACTCATCCCATCCATTTATCCCATCACCATTACCACCATCTTTGATCATTTAACTTCACTAGTTCTTCTCTTTTGGGCCTAAAAGGTTAGGATCAAGAAATCCCTATTTTTTATGGTCCAAACAAGATCTCAATACAAGAAGAACATGAAGAATATCAGAGAAATATCAACTTCTATGGACATGAGTAATTTAACCTCCAAAATAAATCTAGCGGGATCAAGCAATTCCCAAGTAACTCTCCTTTATCATCACAAAATCCTCAAGAGGAGAGTCACCAAGATGACATCATGAATGAAGACATGGGGATGACACAATCTGAAATGATAAAAATGGTTCAAAATCCAAAGAACCACAAAATTGTCAATGTTGTGTTCAAGTACTTGAATACACTAGCAGAAGGAGGGGTCCAGTTCCCTTCCGACCTTGACGCAAGCACTAGTATAGATGTGCCTCTTGAAAATGCATCCCCGATGTCAAATGTCAATCAAGAAATACCTCACACCACATCAGCCATCACTCCAACCTCGCTGAATGTAAACAAGGGGAGCACCATGTTTCAAGAATTACAAAAGCATTGCCTTGTGGCTAACAAAGAGGCAGTCATTACCACCACATTGGGTACTTTTTCCCCAGAAAATCCATCCCACCCATATGTCCCGTTCACCTTCCATAACCACGCTGGCTCATCTTCATTCCGTGCAACACCAGCCTGTCAATCAAATGTACAAACTTCTGTACCACTTGGAGAAGGGGGCTTGTTTGGAACAACTGATGATGTTAATCCTTTTTTCCAAGGTAACATCCCATCTCTTCCCCCATTTCCATTCACGAACACGTCACCTCTCAAATTGGGTTTTCCTCCTCTCAACATCGATAGTTTCTCAAAACCAAGCAACGTGAACATCACATCAGGTTCCCTCTTCTTGCCCACAACATCACAACATCAAGTGGTGACCATTCAAGCCACTACATCAATTGGTTCTCAAATATCCCAAAGCATACCATCTCAAGGACCAAACATCTCAACCACCCCCCCAACAACCCAAGTCCCAATCATCACCATGATCCCTTCACCTGTCACAATGATCAACATGATTCCCATTCCACCTCCAATCCCACCAAAATTCAGCACAAAAAATTCATTCACCACTCTACTCCAAACCCTTAAAAAGGCCAACCAATAGAGAGTACTCTAGCAAAAGCAGTAAGCACAAGCTCAAGCCCAAGCACAAGCCCAAATGCAAGCACAAGCTTAAGCACAAGCTCAAGCACAAGCTCAAGCCCAAGCACAAGCCCAAGCACAAGCACAAGCTCAAGAACAAGCACAAGCCCAAGTGCAAGCACAAGCTCAAGCTCAAAACAATAGGCACAAGCCCAATACCAAGCACAACTACAAGCAATCCATCTGCAAGCTTACCAACAAACCCTGCAAGACTTTCAAGCACAAGAATAAGCCAAACAACAAGCTTTATTGGAACAAAAATAGCTAGACCAACAACAAGCTTTGTTGGCACAACAACAGCTAGACCAACAACAAGCTTCGTTAGCGCAACAATAGTTTGACCAACAATAGGCTTCATGGGAACAACAACAAGCATTGTTGGAACAACAACAGCAAGATCAACAACAAGCGTTGTTGATGCAAATGCAGGCATACCAATAGGCTTTGAATGAACAATAGAGCTTGTAGCAAACACCCACTAGTACTCTTCCCACCCATCAAACACCTCGAACACCTCACAACTCCTTCATTCCACCTCCTGACCCAAGCAAGGATGTCGCAACATAAATCAAACTGCTTTCGCAGCAAGTGTTGGACTTACAAGCAGGACAAACCATGAGAACACCAAGAAACTTGTGTCCTTACACTTTCAACATAAGTCTTACCATGATACCATTCCCAAAGGGATTCGAGATCCCCAAATTTGACAAGTACAATGGAACGGGTAACCCTGAAAACCATGTCAGAGAATTTTAGGTGCATTGCATGGAGGTCGCATATGATGACACGTATCTAATGCGACTCTTCCCTCGTAGTCTAATTGGTCCAACCATGGAATGGTTTTCTCGCCTACCCACGGGCATTAAAATATTCGAGGAAATCGTGGAAGCCCTCGTTAATAATTATGCTTTCAATATGGGTGCAGATGTTAGTTTGGAAGAACTATCTGCACTAAAACAGAGAAAAGGGAAGCTATTCACATCCTTCTTGCAAAGATGGCGATCCAAGGCCAATTAGAGCAAGTGGACCATGCCAGAAGAACAAAAATTTTGCACCATCATAGCCAACCTAGATGAAAACTTGGCGTTCTACTTGAAAATGCAGTGCATCACATCATATGACCAACTGATCCCAAAGGCACTCAACATCGAAAGAGCCCTTACTGCGTGAGGAGGTGCACCAACATTCAGTCCTCCGTAGGATAATCGCTCGTCTAACAACTACAATGATAAACCTTGAACTTGGTCGAGGAATAAAAATATCACGAATGACAGAGTGGTCGATGCTAAAGTGGTCATTAGTGTCCCTAAGAAGAATACCCAAACCCATCATCAACCGCAAAATCATAACCACAACAATGTACAGACTAATGTGGTAGTAGCACAGCAATAACCAAGTCCCACCAATCAAATCAACAACTTGGGTAATCAAGGAGGACCACCTCCCCGAGGCAAGTATCCCCCCAAAGGAAAGTTCATGGCTCTTGGTGAATCGATTGAGTCCATAATGAAGAAACTGGTCAAAGATAATCTAATCAAAGTCGATAACTTGGAGCAATACACGGAACCCATGACTAAACCACCACGGTATGATGAAAATATCCTTTGTGACTTCCATAAATTCAAAGGACATACCACCACTAATTGCATGAGGCTAAAAATCATCATCCAAGACCTCATCGAGGATAAAATCATCAATATTAAGCAGCCACCCGAAAACCAAGACTTGAAAATATACATGAATCCGATGCCGAACCACAACCAAGGGAACAATCAAAGAAATAATCAAGGGAACAATAAGGGCAAGAAAAAGTATGCTAGTGCCAATCTAGTGTATGAGGAGATAGTTGGGTGTGTTGATGAAATGGTCACGGTCATAAATGTCAAGGGAGCCAACAACGACTATGGAGTCACCACACGTGGCGGAAAGGTTACCATTTCTGGTGCACCAGCTAAGACCCCCATTTCTAATACAAAGGCCATCCCCTATGACTACAATGTCATTGACCAGCTAAAGAAAACTTCCACCCAAATCTCCATCATGGAACTATTGAAAATATCCGCCGCCCATAGGAAGATCCTTGATGAACTATTAGTTGCGTCCACTGTCTCTGCCACCCTTGACATAGAGAAATTCTAGGCTATGGTGGGTAACATCGTTACCCCAAATCTCATTACATTCTCAGACCAAGATTCCCCTCCGTATCCATCTCATAACCGTGCACTCCACCTTCAAGTACTAGTCCATAAAAATAAAGTCAAACAATTACTGGTGGATGTAGGTGCAGGCCTTAACATTTGTTCTCTAAAGCTCATAAAGAAATTGGGATTCACCGAGGATTCCATCAATAAAAACAAAAACATCACAATAAGGGCATATGATGACCAAGAAAGAGTGTCTCAAGGCACTATCAAAATCCCCATCCAAGTAGGACCGACAACTATGGAGACTACCTGTCAGGTCCTCGACATAGACCTACCATATAATATCATCCTTCGACACCCCTAGATCCACGGAATGAAGGTAGTGGCCTCGAGGTATCACCAATACATCAAGTTCTCACACCAGAATGAGGAGGTTACTATATATGGGGATCCTGAAACTTTCGCCTACTGCAAAAACTTGGAAGCCAAGTTTTATAAAACCCCTAAAGTACCAAAAAATGATGAAGGCCCATCTATGTCATATGTTGACCCAGCCAACCTCGCTTCCAATTCTACAACAGAGACACCCACCATCCCTGACATATTCAAGATTAAAAACATGATCCAGGACAATGGATGCGGTGATTATAGAATGAAAAGAAATGCATTTGTTGTAGGAGAGTTAGCACAATCTCCTAGGTCACATGGACAACCCCAGCCAGTTGAAACACCTGTCCACATTGTTAGGGCATAACCTTCTGGATTCTTCCATTGGGGGGATCTCAGTCGAGAGAATGTGGATGAGGAGGACATCTCAAATACACTATACCAAGATGAAAGACCCACTCCCACCCTGCCCATGGAGGAAACTAACAGAGGGTTACAAATGATGTTTGGTATGGGCTATAACAAGAATGAAATCCTTGGAAGAAACAATGATGGATGGTTGGAGCCCATCATTGTAGAAAGATGAATGCAAAACCTTGCCCTTGGGTATACTCCTCTGAGTATAACCATACATGGCAAAGGTACTCCCAGAAGGGCAATCAAGTCCTCTCCTCAGGTAACAACAACCACTCCTAGACCACCTGTATGCCTAGGTATCCCACTTGAAAACTTCACTTTTGACATCACCGATGTTTGTGCTAGTAGTGACGATGATGATACCATAGCAGGTCTCCCTATGCTCTTTGACGATTCCACCCTATTAATTATTAGTGCCTCCACAATTGAGTCAAGCCAACGAACCCACCAAATCACCTTAGTACACCTGCAACTCATCAATCACGATCAACAAGGACCACCAATTCTTGACTCATTCGAAAATGATGAGGCGCTCTCAGAATTCATGGGACTAAGGGGTACAGTTCCATGTGGGGATCATAAGGCAGGATTTAAAATCACATTGGACACACAAGCATACTATGGGGAGATGATTGAGTCCTTCAGTCACAAAAAGAAAATATCGAGAATAAGCTCGGGGTTATTGAGTGAAAACCACACTGTGGCACTCTCTAACCACAAAACAGTAAAAATAAAGGATGCAACCAATGGTGAAAACCTCTATGAGGCACTGGAGGATGAAGGATTCAATCTCCCCCCTACTGCTCTACATCAAGAAAAGTCAGCAGTCTTGGCAGAACAGTGCAACCCTGTCAACTTGGGAATAGAGACAGATCCGCAAATCACATTCTATGCTCAAACACTTCAAAAAGAAGAACAAGAACTATTGGCAGCATTCCTAAAAGAAAGAAAGGTAAACTTTGCATGGACTTATTCCGACATTCCAAGACTAGATATGGAAGTAGTAGTTCATCATTTGGCCGTTCATCCCGGAATGAAACCAGTCAGACAAAAGTTAAGAAAAATGCACCCACAGATAGTTGTGCTCATGAAGATTGAATTACAAAAAATATTAGATGTTGGCTTCATACGACCAATTGACTATCCAGAATGGGTATCTAATCTTGTGCCAGTCTCAAAACCAAACAGGGGCATCTGCATCTGCACGAACTTTAGAGATCTAAACAAAGCATGTCGTAAGGATTATTTTCCACTACCCAACATTGATATGATAGTGGACATGATGGCTAGACATGAGATGTTGTCCCTAATGGACAACTTCTCGGGATACAATTAGATAATGATAGCAAAGGAAGACCAGTATAAAATAGCCTTTACATGTCCTTGGGGCACCTACTACTAGAATGTGATGCCATTTGGGCTAAAGAATGTAGGAGCTACATACCAAAGAGCCATGACACTGATCTTCCATGACATGATTCACAAAACTATTGAATACTATGTGGACGACATACTGGCTAAATCAAAGAAGAGATAGGACCATATAGCAACTCTAAGTGCAATCTTTGATAGACTAGAACAATACAAGGTTAGACTCAATCCAAAGAAGTGTGTATTTGGGGTACAATCAGGAAAAATGCTAGGGTACATAGTTTCAATGAGAGGGATAGAGGTGGATCTTGCAAAAGTAAAAGAAATCCTTGATATGGAAGCACCTAGAACATTAAAACAACTCAGAGGATTACAAGGTAGACTCCAGTCCATCCAAAGATTCATAGCACAACTGGCACATAAGAAGATTTCCTATTCACATGTGCTCCACAAGGGAGTAGCATTCAGATGGGACGACAAGTGCGAGCAATGATTCAAAAAAATAAAAGAATATCTACTTACACCACCTATTTTGATGCCACCAATTGTAGGGAAACCATTGATTCTATACATCTCAGCAACGACAGCCACCCTTAGTGCCCTTTTAGCCCAACATGATGAAAAGGGAACCGAGAGGGCGATTTACTATATCAACAGAACAATGGTAGGACATGAGGTCAATTACACATCAATAGAAAAGGGTTGCCTAGCACTGGTATTTGTAGCCTAGAAGTTCAGGCACTACATGCTAGCTCATCAAATTAAGCTAATTGCAAAGATAGACCCTCTAAAATATCTATTGTCAAAAGCAATGCTTACAGGCAAAATGGCTAAATGGGTAATGATATTATCTGAACATGATATTGAGTATATTGAGTGAAAGGCGATCAAAGGACAAGTTATTGCAGACCAGATAGTAGAAGCTCCCCTCAACATAGACAACCCACTCATATCAAAATTTCCAAATGAGTCTCTTTTCAATCTCAATGTAGCCAACCACTAGAAACTGTATTTTGATGGCTCCCACACATAACATGGATCAAGAGCCGGTGTATTCCTTATCACCCCGCAAGGGGATTGCATACCGAGGTCTTATAAATTAGAATTCCCCTATATGAACAACATTTCAGAGTACAAGGCTTTAACCATAGGTCTCAAAATTGCAACACAGTGGCGAATCATGGCATTAAAGGTTTATGGACACTCACAGCTTATCATTAACCAAGTCAATGGGGAATACCAAACTAAAAATGATAAGCTCGCACCTTACAAAAAGGTGGTAGAAATCCTCAAGGAATCATTCATCGACATAAATTTTGAGCAAATACCGAGGGCAAACAACAAAGTAGTGGATGCAATGGAAACAATCGGATCCTTGCTAGATATCCCTCGCAATGTCTCGAAACACGAATTCCTGGTAGAGCAGCTTCTCGTACCCACTTTCGAGGTACCAAAATCAGAATATGCATGTGAACTCATTGGTCCTAGTGATCTTTGGTACCATGAAATCTACAGCTATCTGATTAGGAATCCTCCCACCTACCTTCATCAAAAGGTCCTTACGATTTGTCATCCTAGGAGAAACCCTCTTCCGTAGAAGTGTTGACAGAACCTTGTTATGTTGTTTAAAACCCGAGGAAGCCTTGATAGCTCTTGCTGAGGTACACAATGGCACTCGCGGTTCACATTCGAGTGGTATAACCTTGGCCAAGAAGTTGCTAAGAACCGGATACTATTGGCCGACAATGGAAAGCGAGGCACATAACTTTGTCAAAAGGTGTCTACAGTGCCAATAGCATGGAGATCTCATTCACGCACCGACTCAAGAACTACATCCCATTGTTACACCTTGGCCCTTTTCCCAGTGGGGGCTTGATCTTATTGGAAAAATCTTGCCAACCTCGTCCAATGACCATAAGTTCATCATCACTGCCACCGAATATTTCACAAAGTGGGTTGAAGCAATTCCCATGACCTACGTCACTGGAAAGAAAATATCCAAGTTCATCCTAAACTACCTCATTTACTGATATGGTGTACCCCAATCCATTATCTCGAATAACAGGACACCCTTCAAGAATCAGGATGTCCGTGACTTGTGTGAAATATTCAAAATCAAACATCGCTTTTCCACTCCATACTATCCACAAGGCAATGGCCAAGTAGAAGCTACAAATAAAACCATTATGAAAATCCTCAAGAAAATAGTCAATGACTCTGGTCGTGACTAGCATCTGTAGTTAAATCCCACCTTATAGGCCTATCACACCAGCATCCGCACACCAACAGGTGCCACCACATTCTCCCTAGTCTACGAATCAGAAGCCATCCTCCCAATCAAGATCAAGCTCCCATCCTTGAGAATATCTTTGCAAAACCTCATCACAGATGAGGAATATAGGGTTACAAGAATGAGTGAGTTGGAGTTACTAGATGAACAATGTATGGATGCCCTAAATCATCTATAGGTCTACCAAAATCACCTAAAATGGAGCTAGAACAAGAAGATCAGGCAACACACCTTCCAAGTTGGTGACCTTGTGCTAAAAGAGAATCAAAAGAATGTTCCCAATCTAGTTACAAAAGGAAAATTCAAACCCAACTGATTGGGACCTTTTTTCATCACCACAAGTTACATGTCAGGGGCATATCAACTAGCAACACTAGAAGGTGAGCCTCTACAGGAGCCTCTGAACAGCTCTCGCCTCAAAAAGTTTTATGCCTAAATCTTGCAAGGTATAGAACCAAAAAATACAAAGCAATCAGAAAAAGTCCTGAAAAAATGGTTACCTTGATGAAAACTTGGCAAACAAACATCTTGGTGACAACAAAAAATCAAAAATCCAAAAAAAAATCAGAAAATGGATTGAAAACAATAAAGAGAAAAATCGTCCTCTAGTGAAAACCACTTTGGTGGCGCTTTGGACAAGTACCTTGGTGAAAACCTAGGAAATAGGCATCAAGTGTAAATAAAGCACTCTCTATCCACCAGGATCTGCGCAACTCATCCACCCACCCATTCACCCGCAACCATACCATAGCCTGAGTTGGTGTCCATATCATATTCCACCATGGTACTACTTGGCATATTCCTAAGGTCAGTTTGTCCTGCCTTTATCGAAGTAGTCTATTGCACTACACAGGGGGCATATTCTCACATGCATCAGATCAGATTCATGTATATTCTCATAATCTTCTCAAAGGTCACTCAAAAAATCCAAAAACATCCAAATCATTCAAAAAAATCCAAAGCATCTCGAAATATCAGAAAATCTTCAAAACATTCATCATCGGGTCTTGTTAGTCTTTCACCTTGTCGAACTACATCATCTCTGAGCTTGAACATAGGCAAGGATGATCTTTGATCATCTCTCGAGACAGTTAGGGTTAATCCTTAGGCATCCATCGCATTGGCAATCTATTTTCCCATCTACTCTACATTTAGGTTAGTCATTTAGGTGTCTGTCACATTGGCAATCCATTTGCCCATCTAGTCTGCATCTTATGTCAGTCCTTCAAACAATAAAATGGCAATCCATTTGTCCATCTTATCATCATCAAGTCTGTTGTCCGTCGAACTACATGTGCTCTGCATGTATAATGTAGGCAAGGCTAATCTACAGATCAGCTCTTGAGATCCCTAGGATAGGTCTTTAAGTTAGTATGTTCGTCATAAATCTTGAAAATACCAAAAAAATTTAAAAAATACCAAAAATAGCCTCAAAACATTTGAAAAAACCAAAATGGTGTATCCATTTCATCTCGCTTTCACATGTGATCGTCTCACCCATAATAAAGTCAATCGTTGCTATCACCCTTTGGTAAGTCAGTCAGAAGCAAGTTTAGTAGGTTCCAAAGTGAACACCTAATCGTCAAAAGTCTTGGAAGTCTAAGTCAATAAGAAATCAAGTTGGTCAACTCAGAGTATCAATAGCTTATCACCCAATTAGTCCCATCAAAACCCTGATCACTACATGTCCTAGGATGAAACTTTCTTGCAATGGAAATAAGCATCAGGTACCACACAGTAGTTTCAGTCTTGGTTAGCGGTACGAAGAAAATTAGCTTGTTTGGTTGCTTTATCTTGGTCTTGTCTAGACTTATCTTATTTGTTGCACTCATTTCAAGGACCTCTCGATGATGCCTGAACAAAACAGGTTTAGAGAGAAAAGAATGGGGCAATGATCATTATCTTTTTATCTACTATGCTTGTGGGATATGCTTGTAAAATAACTTAGTTGTGCATGTTTTGTTTGGTTTGTAGGAAGGATATTTTAGGTATCTTGTTGACCACATAGGAAAGCTTGCTTTTCTGTGTTTTGGTCTGAGATGTTTAGAATGTCTAAACTACATCCTGAATAAAGTATGCATATTAAGTATGAACAAGAATATTCCTATCTAATTGTTGAGTCAAAGTCCATCACACTAGGTACCACGCCATCCTGGTCCTTTATACCTTGATGCATCGTACCTATGTGTGTTATAAAAAATAACGCAATTGACCTTTTAAAAGTCCCAATTCCTAGCAATAAAAATCACCATCATTATCACCTAACTCATTAATTCTACAATTCTTTTATCTTTCTTCTACACTAACATGGTATTATAACAGTGATCAAAACATTGCAAATCCATACACCCTGCATCCACATGATCATTAACATAAAAAACACATTGCATCATATCATTATCTTAAGTTACGAAGAATAATATAAAGTTTTTATTCTAAAAACATCTTAAGAAAAGCGTTGCATCATACATAATCATTTGCATCCATTACCATTTGCATATCATTACATCCATAAAGCATGAAAAATATAAAAAAAGAAATGCATCCATACATCACATTGCATAAGCATAAGAATAGAAACATCTCATAGCATCATACATTTGCATATTATACATCTGCATATCATACATGCGCACCATACATATCATAAATGATGAATCATCTCATGTATATCATCAAAAAATACTGTTATGGTACAAATCGGATCAAGTGTACATCGAATACATGGTACAATAAGGCCAAAATACTACAGCCCATAAATAAAAAATGGAACAAACTGTCCTGTGATCAAAAAGGGCCTAGCCTTGTTGGCTGTGACCCTAACCTTCCCCTGCCTGCCTCTCACCATGATCCTCTATTGGCTGCCTCCCTATCTGCTGGGAGAAGTCTGGTACTTTGCTACCTAATGGCACTGCCTATCGGTAATGCTGCCGGTAGTACTCAGCCTCTCTAATGGCCTCTCTATACTCTTGAATGTCAACTGAATGACCCCGAGATGTGGAAGCGACACTCTCTAATTGCCTCTGTCAGCCAATCTCCTGATCCCTCTCAGATCGTACCAAGTCTCTCTATTGTAGTTGCAACAACCTACTGCTGAGCCTCATCTCGCTCAGCTGTCAGAGCCTGTACCTAGCCCTGTAGCTACTAAATCAATATGTCATGAGGATCTGGCTGACCTACTGCCTGACCCGCTAGCTGACCCACTAGCTGTACGACAGGCTCTACTACTAGCTATTGCTATGGTGGCACCTAGGGCTGCCCATCCTATCCCACTACCTGATGTGCCTGATCCCTTAGAGGTGATTGTTGAGTACACCTCCTCGACCTCTGCCTGCTAACCTACCTCTAGGTCTCTGACGTGGAAGTACTGTCCTAGGAACTGCCAATCTCACTAGCGGACTGAACCATGCCCTGTACGCTGGAGTCACCCTTGTGTCTGTTGGCCCCTGATCATATGGCCATGGTCGAGCCACTAACTATCTGAATGAGGAGACTGCCTCGTCTACTGGAATAGTCAGTCCCTAGGCTGTCTCCTTTGTCATGCGGGCAAAGAGTGCCATTTACTGACCATCGGGTATATCCTGTACCTCACCGAACTGTCTGGCTACCTTGTCAAGAAGGTACCTCCTATCAAAGTATGCTCCCAACCTTGCATGAATCTGTCTTGGCAGGCAAAGAAAAGCTACTCAACATCATCCATCCATGGACCTATTCCCATCCACAACCTCCATACAAACACTGTCATCTCATCTAGAACCTACCACCAATGGGCTATGCTATCTGTACCCATGTGAGTGAAGAGAATCCTCTCCCCACCATACCGCCACACGACGGGGTCATCAATGTCTAGAAAAATCGATCTCACAAATGTATGAAGCACTGGGATCCGCTCCCAGCCCCAAATATGCAGAAGAGTCAATCCAACCCCAAGAGCCCGACCCTCCAAATAAGCAAATAAGTGCAAGTCCCGGTACAAGGAGACCAACAATACTAGTCTGTAGGCAAAGCACACTCAGTGAGCGCACATGTGCTACCATGTTAGTCCCCAACCCGGACTAAAATATCAACCACGTCGATCAGGAGCTACAAGGCCAGAAATAATGGCGGCCACAATCAGGCTGTAAGTAGGGTCCATACCCCGATACCTCTCCAAGTCTATCTGACCATCACAAAGCATGAGATCATCCACACCCATGATGTTGAAGCAGGCATCCCTACCCTCCTCCAAATCATAAATCACTCGCTCTCTGTGAATCGGTAGTTGCAGGATGCACCAGACATCCTCAAGAGTAATGGTGGCCTCATCGGTAGGAAGATGAAAAGATGACGTCTCGCTATGCCATCGCTCGTCCAAGGCATGCATCATACCCAGATGCACTCAAACAGGAGGAACATAGGCAATAAACCACAGGCCGAGCATCCCAAGCTGCTCCTAAAGGAATATGTGCATATCCTGTAATCTCTCAAGCATTGGCCACTGGTGCTCCCTTGAATGAATGACCTCGTGCCTCTCCTGCAAGGAAGGAAGCTGCGTCAGTTTCCCTAAAGAAAGTTTGCTATTCGTATCGCATTTCACTTTTGAAACAGCAAAAGTGGTGCAGTTTGTAATGTTCCAAACTGTGTTGCGCGATAGACTTAGATAGCTAAATTTTCCAAACTGCACCGTGCGGCGGAATTAGATAGCAAAATTGAACAAATTGGATAGTGCAGTGCTATTTAAGCGACCGGCTGTGTTTACTAACCAAAAATTCCTAAACGACAAACTACGCCGCGTGACACTCTATGCGTACGCGCTCCTATATAGGACCGTGTGGGCCTATTTGTAAATTTTTTGTAATGCTATATTGCACTGTGCCGCCTCAACCGAAATTTAAACCTAATTAATGCGTGAATAATGAGAAAAATGAAGGTTGGATAGGGGTACATACCACGTGTCCTACGGCGACTGGCCGCTGATATACTCGTACCCGCTCTGACACGTGCAGAGGAAGCTATCATTGCGCCATTTTCTCTAAAACTTAGAGCTCAAGTGTCAAATTTTTCAAGGTTAAAAGTGCAAATTTATTGAAAGTGACCCCTTGAGGTCTATTTAAGCCTGAAAATTAGGGTTTTTTTACCCAATTTGACCTTCCAGTAGGGGTTTTGGTCCCTCAGACCCATTTTCATCCAATCGAGAGTCATCCTACATCCCTTTTGGCATTTTAATCCATTTTTCTGGCATTCTGGGGCATTTTTGGCCTATCAGGCACCCTGTCATCTTTTTTTGGGAGATCATCCAAAAAATCAAAATTTTCATCCGATCTCTCGAGGGGGCAATATCCAACAATATCCTTTTGCTGGGGAAGCAGTGGGGCATCTGAAAAAATTCAAGAAAATCCCAGACCTTTGATCACAACAGTTTATTTTTTGAATCAATGCAATAAGTACATTGCTTTAAAGAGGGGCAAAATGTAGACATGGAAAATGTACAAGTTCGTTTTGGCACACCTGATCTTGATTTACTGACAACATTTCCTCTTAAATCATTTTCTCAACATTTTATCAACATTCTATCTCTTAATTTAATAAATCATTATTTATTGGATTAAGTCTTCTTTCAGTGATTAAATTAATCAATTTAATTTAATTAACCTTACATATCTATTTAATTAAGTAAATCATTTTATTTGATTAAATTCTCTAAAGTCCTGTTATTAAATTAAATAAATTAAACCTTATTTAATTTAATCTAACATGTTCCTTCTTGATTAAATAAATCAAATCACTTATTTGATAAATCATTTCCTCTCAATTCTTGACTTAAATCAATTCATAAATCTAAGTCTAAATTGTCACATTACCTAATTATGCATTAAATTAATGAAAACCTTGATTAAGTTAACCCCTCTCATTAAAATTCTCTAGACAATGCAACTTGCACAATAAATCAAATACTTTGATTTATTAATTCATCTATTTTCCCTCACAAAGCATCAAAAGAGAATATTCCCTCATTTGAATTCAAAAAGGCCAAATGGGCTTGGTCCTTCCAACAAGGCATTCAATGCCTCTTACATGTCCTTGACCTTGAGCCAAGTGACATTAACTTCATTTCCCTTCCCTCTTCAACAAGTCATCTCACAATTTCAAATTCAAATTTATGCATTTATCATGCACATTGGCCAAAATGTGCTCATTCCTCCTCCAACCATATGTGGACAAGTGGCACAATGCCATTGGATTATCCTTTGTCCCACATTGCTCAATCTTGCTCACTTCTTCCAAATTGAAGTCTATAAATTGGAGACTTCTCTACTCATTTATCATCCACAATCTTCATACAAAGTTACTCTCTTCACGTTGAGAGCTAATTTTTCCCATTGCACTCAATCATCCACCATTTTCATAAATTATAACAAGGTTATGCTCAAATCTCTTTGGAGATTTGACCATTGTTCAATCAACCACATTGCAACTTAGAAATTGGGAAAGAGCCAATTGCAACACTTCATTGGCACCAATTCCCCCATGGGATCATCATTCTATTAGCTTGATTAGGATTTAATTTTATTTTTTGTATTGTGTTCTTCATCTTTGTTCCTAATTTTAGTTTAAATAGATGGATTTTATGGGGAATCTCTCATACTTGTTTGCATGCATTAGATCTAACAACTAATGTGTTTTATTTCTCTTGTGAATTTGCAAGTTTAGGGGTTCACACTTAGCAACATGAGTAATGAAAATGTGTACAACAAGAATTTTTGAACACACATGGAATCTCCTTGCCAAATAAAGGGGCTTCATAATTTAATATGATAATTTTTCTAAACTCTAGAAATTATATGTTTCCTTAAAGAGGAAGGAGAAACCTAAAAGGTAAAAGAGATGTTTAGGAATCTCAATACGTTTTTATGATCAACCCCCTTCTATCCATAAGAATTGAACCAATTGGGCTTGGCTAAGAAGGATTTCCTATAATATTGAGTTTTATGCCACTATATATTTGACCTTAAAACTTTCTAGAAAATATCTAGGCATTGAATATCCTAAATAATGTCACGTTTGTCCTCTAAAAGAGTGAGAAAGGATTCATTAGAAAAATGACCATTGAATAGTTGGGCTATAGAGTTAGGAAAAGTAGCACCTTTAATTAGGTTCCATGAAATACTATCAGTCAAAAGATATCCAAAGGCTTCCATAAAAAACACACATAAAGTAGGAGCTAGCGGGAAAACATGAAAAATTGAATGAAAACACCCCAAATCCTCAAAATTTATGTCCATTCATGGTAATACATGTAATACCCCTCCATTTTGTTTCTTGTTCGGTTTGCTTTATGCTATGTTTGGTTGCAGTTTCTTTGATACTGAATATATTTTGTTATGATGTTTTGATCGCTACTATTGAGCGACAACTATTATTGTGGGATGTAGTTATCTAATTATTGTTTCACTTGCATTATGGATTAATGATGTTGTAGAGTTAACATGAGATGTTATTATGAGATTACTGGATTATGATGGAAGTGCCAGTTTCGATGAGTGTATGGGTGAAGAGGATGAGTTCGCATCACTTGCTTGCGAGCGCCCTGTGAATCCATAATTCCTTCTTCACGGTGTGTATTATATGTTGGATATATTGTATGATGTTGTTTACTTGGTTGCAGGATTGCAGGTACATGACATCAACTCCACCTAGTTTCACAGGTTTGAGCATGTCGATCCAACGGTTAAGTTGAACAGGAGATAGTAGCTAGGTAACATGTGTCAAGTTTACACCCTAGCCTTAGTGTGTCATCAGTTGTTCGTGTCGAGTCATTGTCTGTCTTGTTTTAATGTTATTTAATTCTAAAAAAATCTTGATTTGGAAACAAATATTTAGAATAATTGCATTTAAATTATGTTGATGGTTATTTAATTTAAATAATGCAATGTGGATAAAAGTTGATATTTAAATTAATTAATTATATTTAAATTATTTAATTAATTAAATTTAATCCAAAGGGGTTGAATTTAGTTATTAAATAATTAAATTAATTAATTAAACGTGATGCAAGAGAATGAAAGGAAATAAAAGAATTAGAATTAATTTTGGAATTTAATTCCAATGTGTGGGAATTAAATTAGAAATTGTAATTAAATATTTATTTGGGAAATTGGTTGCGACTTTGGAAATTAATTTATTATTTGAAATTCAAATTGAAATTAATATTTAATTTGCATGTAGTGTGAATTAGGATTGTAAAAATTGAAATTGAAATTAATATCTAATTTGCATGTAATGTGAATTAGGGTTGTAAATATTGAAATTGAAATTGAAATTGAAATATCTAATTTGCATGTAATGTGAATTAGGGTTGTATTAGGTATTTTTCATTTATAAAGAATACATGTTTTAATTTTAGGGTAGAAAGTTTTTAGAAAAATACATTTTTACAGCAGGGAAGAAATTTTGGAAAATTTGCACAAGGGTTTGAAGAAAGTTTGATTGTAGAATTGATTGAAGGAAAGATTGTTTGCATTTGTTGGATTTTGGATTGGTTTCATTGGAGGATTGAAGAAAATTTAGGAAATCCTTGGAGGAGGCTTGCATCAGAAATTCATCTCTTCCTGTAGCTTCTTGTACCAGGTTTTCCTCTTTGTGTTTTATTGTCTTGATTGTTTTTTTTAAAATAGTAGTGATTAAATATTTGTTTGTTAAATTTATTTTAGCAAATAAATTTGATATTAAAAAAAAAGAATTAAATAAATTTACAGCCTTTGCTTGTGAAAATTCTTGAGTGAAAATTGTGAAAACCTTAGTTGAATTTAAACTATTTGGAGAAATAGATTGTGTTGTTATTGGAAATCAAACATAGAGATTGAACAATGCATTTAGAATGATTTTAGAAAATAAAACCCTCTGTTTATTATTAAAAAATGGATTTTAAAATCTGCAGTATAGTTATATTTTTATGGTAAAATGGTCTGGTTGCGTCGCCTATAACTCCACTTACACAAATTGGGTTGCCAAAACATTTAAAAGGTTTTTGCATTTTGAAATTTTCTTATCCCTGTCAAAAAATCACAAATACCCAGATCGTAGTTTTTGAGTTATGCTTGAAACATGAGACTACTGTTAAGTTATTTTTTCATGGTTGCTTTGAAAATAAAATAATAATAAATTGATATTTATAAATATTAATATTTTATGTATTGTTATTATAATATTAAAATATTATTTAATAATATTTTATATTATAATATATAATATTAAATTATTATATTTATTTATATTATTTTAAATAAAATTTGTATATTGGATTAGTGGAATTAAAATTATAAACGTATGGGAGATTATTGTTTATTTTAAAATGGCATGTTAAAGTTTAATTGAAGGAGTTAAATATTTGATTTAAAGAATGCATAATTTAAAATTTAATTGTGGAATTTAAATTCATGTGTAAAAGGTCCAATTATTAATTTGATTTAATTGAAAAAATATATATATATTGGAAAATTGATGATAAGGGATATTTATTTTGAATTAAACAATTTGATATTCTGTAAAGAATAGAAGATATGTTAATGATTAAATATATTTAAATATATTAATTTATATTTAGTATATATTGAAGACATATGTCCATTTGAGAGAATAAATAATATTTTATCTTATTTTATTCTGTTGTTTGCAAATTGGGTATTATTAGTGTTCTAAAAGAAATGATTAGTATGCGTAGAAAATGTATAGAGAAAGATATTTTTTTTAATAAAAATAATTATTTGATTTAAAAAGAAATATTTATTTTGTTAATATGATTGAAGAAAATATATTGAAATGTATATATATATCTATGAGTATTTTCAATCAGTATTACCTTGTTTTATTTAAGTCCGTGTAATTTAGCTTTGCATGAAGAATTTAAATGATAAATTTTGAATGTATGGTCAAAATTGATAAGGAAAAAGATATTTAAATATATTGAAGAATTATAGAAATATTTATATTTAAATATTTGTTTTAATTAATGAGATTTAATTAGAAACAATATGAATGCATGGTCAAATAGATAAGCCAAAAGATATTTTTATACATTGATGAAATTGCATGTTTTTAAATGGATAGTTGAAGAGACATAGACTCCGGATAGAAAATTGAAAAGATTGTTTGCAATAGTGTTAGGTTGCATTAGAAGTAAATTTAGGAACTAACTATATTGAAAAAGGCAAATAGTTATTATGTTTTATTTAGTTCCATAGAGTAATCTAGTCATTGTGAATGGAATATTAAAGAATATATGTAATTAAATTTATTAATATATATATATTTAGTGTCTATATAATATGGAGCACATATATATATATTAAGTGTAAAAATTCATTATCGTATTTTATTTTAATGAAATGCATGCAATATATTATTGAATAGAGATTTAAAAATGGATTGATTAATATATATGGAAAATGGATAGACAAACAATATGTTATTATATTAAAGTGATTGAATATTTTAAATAGAAAATTGAATAAGACGTAAGATTTGGTTAGAAAATGGAAAGAGTTTACTTGCATGGATTTGTGTCGATTTAAAAGTAAATTAAAAAGTTGTTTTATTGATGAGGCAATCAATTATGTTATTTATTAATCTATATTTAGATTAATTGAATCATTATGATTGGATTATGGAAGAGATATGGATTTAGTATATCCAAAAGTAGTATCTTTCTCATGATTATCTTAAAGGATTTAATTCTCTGTATTCAATAAAGGGAAGTAAGTTTAATTGTTTTAGATTTCCAATAATGAAAGGGGAAATAGGGGTTATGATTATTTTAGATGATCTAGTTATCGTGTCTTTGACTTTGTCAACACTACCTATTGAATGAGTATGGATTTAGGAAATCCAAATATTAGATTTGATTAATGACTTGAATGCTTTTGTTGCAATGTCGTCAAGTTGCATTGTTGGTTTTGAGATTTAGTGTTAGTTCTAAATTATAAGTCTTCAAGAAGAACTTAGAGGATAAGGGTTGTTGAATCTTTATGCCATCCAGTTGTTTTCCCTTGGGTAGTGCATGGCGTCTTTTCAATTTTACGCAATTTTCACAAACGGGGATGTTTGCACCTCCTTGGTTTAGGAGCAGATTATGGGATCTATGTCTCCTTGTATGGAGTGGCCTTGTTATGTGGTTTCATCTTTTTGCCTCCTATGAAAGGAGTGGACTATGTGTTTGTTGCCTCCAAGATGTTTGGAGTGATTTCTTTTATTTGTATCCTCCTTGTGTTGGAGTGGATTATGATGCCTAGTTGGTATGCACTTGTGTTTCCCTTGGTGGATTGTTTGGGTGTGTGTTGTCGAATAGAAGAGTGGCTTTTGTTAGGGGCCGGAGCTCAAAGTGGTAAACCGGATAACCTTCAAAAGTGAGTTAATCAAGTGATAATTAAATTAATGTACTTTGATGATTAGGATGCATTCACATTAATCAAGATAATTTAATCCTCACTCATAGACACAAGGGCTCGTTTAGACTTGGGATGAGTGAGAAGGCCTGGAATGGCAAGATCAACTATCTTGTCCTTGTGAGAGGTAGTTGATTCCGCATGAGTGAGTATGAGTGCCGGGATTCGGTTGAGGCCACTAGGATTACTTGTGCCGGAGCCTATGAAGAATGCCTAGAGGAGATCTCATGACAAACCTTGCGATGACACTCTATCTAGAACAACTGTTGTTAATTATTTTATATGTATGGTTCTGTGAACATACTTGATCTACTTTATGTCTGGAAGCAATGTGACCTATGTCAGTGATGTTGGAGTTATACTTGTTTTGTACATGTATGATGATTGAGTTGTACTTGTTAGTTCATTTGTTTGGTTATGTCAGTATGAGTCTACCTTTGGTTAGAGGTAGTAGAATCTTGTCCATGTTACTTTGTTACTATCTCCTACCATGGGGGGTGGGCCTGCGGGTACCACATTGGTAGGGTGGAACATGCACCAAAACCGTTGGGTCCCCATCGATCTTCAGTACTTAGTGGCGAGACATCCTGATGGACAGCTCGTGGTTTTTGTTGTAATTACTTGCATTGTAATATTTTAACTTGTATAAGTTATTTTATCCCTTTTATGTTTATGAGGTGGAAGTTTGTAATTGTAACCTTGAGTACTATTGCTTCATTCTGGGAATGAGTGATGTAACTATTGGTTTAAGATAATATTTATGAGATTGTATCTTGGTTGATTATCTTATTATGTTATGTGGTATTCTTGATGTATGATGTTTATTTCATAAGTTATAATGCTATAGTTATATGTAATATGTATGTGTGGGTTTAAGTAATCCTAACCTTGTAGCCTTAGAGGTTGTTGTTAATTATTAAGTGAATGTGTATGTTAAATGCACTTTATAAAAAAAAAAATTAGTTCGCTTAAGACGTTAATTGCAACTTCCTTTAAGGTTACTTGGCGGGGCATTACAATACAAGTATAACCATCATAAATTTTTTTTGAAAAAAGTAAAACAAAATTGAGGAATAGATCTTAGATGACATAACTAGTCCAATTCAACACCAGAGGTAGCAAGAGATTAATGAAATTACCACAAGTTTTAAGTAGAAGTAAACTACCATTTTCAAGGTTTAATTTTAGTATGAAATTGTGACTAGGGGTGATCCCACAATAGTGGTTTACAATTTTTGGCTAAACTGGACATTGAAATTATTATTTTTAACTAAATCTTCACATTTGGGCACCTATAGCGGCTAAACCGTGAGGAATTTGAAGATGATGCAAACTGGAGTCTCATCACATTTGTCTGTAGATTCTAAAAATATTTTTTAAAAATTTTTGGAATAATATTGCACTTCTTTTTCAATCTCCCACGAAAACTAGTTTTGTTCAAAAAATAACATTTTTTAAAAGTGACGCTCACCGTATACAACATAATTTTTTTTGTATGAAAGATAAAATTCTAATTTTTTCGAATTTAGATTTGTAACTATAGTATCTAGCACTTTCATTTGGTCTCATAGTTTTTTATTGAATATTTTTTTCTTAATAGAGTTCCGAAGTCAAACCAATTGCAATTCAAACATAGGCGGACTGTATACAACATAACTTTTTCTGTATGTTTGAAATTCAAATTATTATTTTTTAATGGATCAAGGACATCAATATCCAACACAAACATATTTTTTTGAAAATTATTTTGATAATTTTCTATTTTTCCACATGTGCAAAACAAAGAGCTTGATTTTCGGTGAAAAACCTATGTTTAATAAAACTAGAAAAACACATATATAATAAAACCAAAACATATTAAAATTACATTCCTGAGATAGCTCATTTTGAGGACTACCATAATCATTCAAAATAAATTTTAAATGAATTAATTTGATACCACAAAAGGTAAATTAAAAGTAATTTTTTATCAGCATTTTGATAAGTGTAAAGGAGACTCATTTATAGGTATGGTTTAAAACTAGTGAGGTTTTATCGAAGGGGGTTTGATCTAAGATGGTTTGATCAAATCCTCTTCAATTGGAATCCTTAAAATAGAACTTTTAAACGCTTAAATCATTATATTTTCTCAAAATATGCGATTTCAGCAAAAATCAGTTCCTCTCAGAAATTGTAAAGCAACTTTGTGGGATCACCCCTAGCTAAATGGAAAGAAAATTAGAAAATTGCAACCAAATTTTAAGTGGAAATAATTAAAATTAACCACAGTTTTTGCATGGTTGAACCAATTTAAAAATTCAACCAAAGGTGATAGTAAGAAAATTAAAATGCACCTTTATGAAATATTTAGTCTAAGAGCCAAATTTGGATGGAAAATTTAGTAAGAAGTAGTGTCGAAAGTGGAAAATTAATCATGAAATCATGGCTAATAGAGCATACAAAATATATTGGAAAAGTCAAGAGAACTTATATCTACACATAAAAACACTCAAAATAATAATTATACCATACAGTTAATTTCAGAATATATTACAATATGGCTTTTACAAAGCCTTTCAAATATACCTTAACATTTAAAATATTAAAATCATTATTGAAATAAAATATTTACTAGTAAAATCAAAGTGTCTTTTTATACAATTTACTCTCTTTCGATATCCCTATTTATCTCCCCCTCTCCCTCTTTATTTCTCTCTGACTCTCCTACTTGTCTTTATCTCTCTCACTCTTTCTATGTGACTATATCTAATTAAAAGTTGTTTTGTGACTCTCCCTAGTTTTTAGTTTCTTCCAAGGAAACTATAGGCACCACCTATGCTTTAACTAGTGATTAATAAGTCTGTTCTTAATGAATGAGAGATCATTTTTATGTTTTATTTGACAAATATTTGTATATAGTTAAATTTATAATTAATTCCAAGCTTTAAAAATATTGTTGTGATTTGATTAATTATTTTTTATGATTAATAATACTAAGTCTAATAGTATTTCATTTCACATAAAAATAAAATTTTAGGTTAAAATACTTATTTTTGTTTGTAATATTTTTCATTAATGTTGAATTTATAAACTAATGTTAAGACATTAATAATTCTAACCCTAATAGTACTTAATTTCACATATGAATGAAAATATATGCTAACTTTTCTTTGTTTAACATATTTATCACTAATGTCAAATTTATAAACTAATATCAAGAAATAAATAACCTTAACCTAGATATTTATACTAGAACTCTTATTGAACCATAAACATAACCCTAATTCAACCATAACAATAGGATTTAATTACGGTTAGGGTTAGAGTGAGAATTTAACTATGGTTAGTGTTAGGGTTAGGATTAGGGTTATTCTAGAATGATTATCAAATTGGATATGTCCAAAGCCTTTGATAAGTTGACTTGGAAAATTCTTTACTACATATACCTCTTGTCAACTTAAACTAGGGGAGTACTAATTGCATAATGAATTGTCTTCTTTTTCAATTCAACTAATCATCCCCCATAGGGTCTTCTTCACCAAGTAGGGGATTAAGTTAAAGAGACCCGTTATCATGTATTTTTTCCATCAAAATGGCAAAGGCCCTTAGTACAAAACTTATACTAGCCAGTATGTTACAAAAGTTTACATGTCTGCCAATTCTAGCAACACAAGCTAGTACATACAATTTGCAGATGTTACCTGACTTACAAGATAGATGGGTTTATAAATTCATTAGTATAGATGTTCAGTATGTAAATAAATACACATTGATTAAGGGTGGACTATGTTTTCTCTTCTTAAAAAAGTATTTGACATGTCAAAATATGGGCCATATTCTATTGAATAGCTCTGAAATTTGAAATGTACTAGACAATGTTTACTTAAGTATTAATTTAAAGTTTTAAACCATGTTTCCACAAAAAAAAATGTAGAGCATAGCTACTCAAAACATAAATAATTTCGTATAGATTTTACTCATGAAGCAGATATTCTTGTTGCAGCAGTAGGTGGGCCAAATTTGGTTCATAGTGATTGGCTAAAACTTGGTGCAATACTAATTGATCTTGGCTTTAATGCAATAGAGGTATGGTGCCTTCTAACTGTCTTTTTTTTTTAAATATTGTAACTACAAGATAGTTAATATATAGAAAATTAAAACTAGATTGCTTCCACTTTTGTAGAATCCTAGTGTTAAAAGAGAATACCAATTATTCGGTCATGTTTCCTATGAAAAGGCTTCAAGAATAGTTTAATCCATTAATCCTCTACCTTGTGGTCTTGGTCCAATGACTATTGTAATTCTTCTATCCATTACTCTACAATCCAAAAAATAGGCATATGGGTTCAATTGAGGTTTCTGATGTTTGATCAAGGTTTTTTTCAATACACTTCACATTATAAGTTTTATGAGGCTTATAAATGAGTTATCTATTACTGAATGAAATAAAAAGATCATTTTCTATCATAAGTCATTTTTTGGAGACATTAGGCACCTATAAGAGGACTTAGGACTATACGCTTTCATTTTCATTTGTGTAGAAAACTATAACATTTAAGCAGGTTGGTTATACATGACTCTATGTGCAATGAAAGTTCTAAAGATCTTTTATTTTTTAAAGAGGATTTTTTATCATATATGTTGAATGGTTAAGGAAATATTTGAACTCATTAATATTTACATAATGTTGACAACATGTAAATTGTGCTTTCTTCATGGCCTAAAAGCACAACCAAAGAATCTCAAAATTTTGAAGTGAGCAAAATTATTTTGTTATAAGGGTCATTTTCTAATGTAAGACAAAGTTGAATCTATCAATGATCAAATTCCTAAATTTAGGCGACAACTGCTTTATCGTGACCATTTTTTTCTAAAACACAACAAACACAATAAATACAAACAAAACTATTCTAAAACTTTATGGCAGGAACTTCGTTGCTTTGCAGCTCTTGCTAATTTAGATTTTAGATTTATTTTATTATATAATTTAAAATATAATTATTCTACAATAATTAAAAGTTTAATAAGACAAACAATTGTAAATTAAATTTATTTTAATAATTATTTGTAATTATTAAAACTTAAAAAAATTTAAAACTTAAATCTAAATTAAAAATTAAAATATAATAAACTAAATGTAAAGTCAAAATATATCAAAATCTAAATATTATTAAAAATAATTAATTTTTAATAAATAATTAAATAAAAAGGTAAAAAATAAACTTACTATATTAACAAGAAAAGAGAAACTTGGGGTCTAATCAGATGTGACAAGGCTCAATAGTAGATGGCAAGATGCAAATAAATTAAACAACTTCCAAGGCAAAGGCAAGATTGAGTGGATCTCAAAATACTTTGCATTAATCACACTGGGTACCTCCAACAGAGTGCCCCCAAGTTTACATGCTCCAATCGCCAGGATCATAGAAAATTAATCATGAAGACTGCTAGCCACCACAATTAAAAAATGCTAGCCTGGGTCATTTAAAGCAATGTCTTTGTAGGAATAGTGTGTGCATGTAGAAGCTTGGGATTTTTACTTGGTGATAGAAGTAGGTGATAAAGGGATGGAGACTCCTTTGGCCCTAGACACCGACAAGCAACTGCAACCATTCCAAGGAGAAGTGAAAAACAAAGGGCTGAATGGGGTAGTGGCCTCATCCCACCTACTAATACTCTAGGCAACCAAAAAGGTTGTAGGACCGAAGTTCCTAAAAGCATATCACAGGTTTCGGTCCAATGTAAATATACCAGCAATGTTTTTGGCGATGCTCCTCCACATGGGTGTGTAGAAGGAAATCGCAAATAAAATGACCCAGATGATCTTCATTCACGCATGGATGGGAGACATTGATGCAACCTTGGATAATGTGGATGAAAATAATCTCATCCCAATGCCCCAGAACTACTACGTGTTGAGCATACGAGGAAAGGAGGTCATGAAATTCCCTCTGGTCAGGACAATTGACCCAGAAGGGTTTGAAAAATGATGGGATGAAAGGGACCAAAGCATCACCTTCCTGCTTAGAGCAACCAAGCTAACCACCAACCAACCTCGTGGCTGGGTAATACAATATGTGCAAGATGAAGGGATGGTAGAGGAGTTAGCATCAGGAGATGACATCGACTGGGACTTAGGCTCTGGGGAAGAACAGATACCAATCGATTCCAGGGACCCAAAGGAGAAAGCGAAGGGGCCAACTCACCAGAACTGTAGAGCAGACTACTCGATGATTGCAAATTACATTGCATACAAGAAGCGGGTGGAATCGGAAGACTCTGAGGATGAAGACTCCAAGGGAGGAATGGAAACCTGACTCAGCCCACCGTGTCATGGTCTTTTCTAAGCTCTTGCATAATATTAATGAATCTAGATAATTGTAAGGTGTAGATGTTTTAGTCAATCCCGACTGCCTTTGAATCATAGTGCTTGTGCATTTTCCCAAGATTTTTGTATTTAGTTAAATGATCTCTATAAAACTTGAATCATAGTGCATGTATTTATTTAAATCTCTTAATCAAACTCCATATGAATAGAGTTTAATTTGTCAAAAATGTTTTCATTTGAATTGCATGTGAATTCACTAAGAGCATTTTAATCAATTTGCACATCTCTATAAAACTTATCATGTTCTATCTTATATTTCAATGCGTTTTACACCCTCTCTCTATTGACTGTAAAATTTTAATTTCTTTCGTGTTGGTCCTTCCTTCGAACAATAATAATTGGTAAATATTTTATTCGATGTGGTAAAATTTTAGCTATTTCTCTTACTTTTTGTGGAAAAATTATGGTATGTCCTTTATATTTGTACTGACCTCCAGTTGCACGTGTGACTTGAAGTATTGGATTTACATGCCCTATCAACATTTCCTCAATTTGTGCTAAGTTTGCAAGTTGTAATGGTTGTGGATCAGGATTCATATTATTTAATGTCGAAAATTGATGTTCATGTTTCTCTTGTCGACATCTATTGCAAGTTGGGCCTTCAGGAACTCATACAACCTTCATTGCAGGGTAACTTTCTTGAAAAATGTAAAAAATGCTTGGTGTGTAAGACCCCTCCGTTTTTCTCTTTTGATCGAACGGTGTTCTATTTGGTTAGGCCTTATTTTGTGTTAGTGCTTTGACTGTGGTACTTGATTACTATTTGATCACTATCTATATCAAGATGTGGTGATGTATTTTGATGTGATGATACTTTATTTAGATGTTATCATTATGGCATGTTTTGAATTAGCATAAGTGGATATTTGAATTAATGAGGTATTATGCTTTGGATTAAATTATTATGTTAGATTTGTGAGTTAGTAATATTGTATTGGTGAAGGGGATAGATCACATCACTCACTTGTGAGTGTCCTACGATTTCATGATTCCCTCTTCACAGTGTGCTTTAATAATGACATATATATGCATGTGGATATACTCTTTGTTCGCAAGTTGACAGGTACAAGACATCAACTCCGCCTGGTTTCATAGGGTTGAGCATGTCCATTGCCCAACGGTATTCGATTGGGAGATAGTAGCTAGGTTTTCCGTGCCAATTTGTCACCCTAGTCATAGTGTGTCGTCAGTCTTAGTGTGGTCCAGTTGTTTTAATATTGTTCAATTTGCCTTGATTTTATTTATATTGCAAGTTGAAAAATGTAACTAGATGGTTTTATGCATTTAAGTTGTTGATTGATTTGATCTGGAATTATGTTAGTAAGGCAATTTATTTTATTATTAATAGAATTTAACTAAGAAATAATTTAATTGTTGATTAAATCTATTTTATTAATTAATTAAATTTATGATGTGGAAATAAGTCAAGTTATTTATTTTGAAGTTATTGCTATATTTTTTGAAATTGAAAAATAAGAAAAATGATTTAAAAGTCAAATTAGAAAATTTGAATTCAAAAATTGAAAGAGGAAGATATTTTCTATTTTTGTTTTCTAAAATTGATGAGGGTGGTTGCACTGATATTTTGGAGTTATTTTTGGAATTTCTTTATTATGGAATTTTTTCTTCACAATTTGAGGAGGATGAAAGTTTTGGAAAATTGAAAATAGAGGGAGGAAGAATTGTTGTATTTTTGTGGGTTTTGGATTGAAGCTGTGAAAATTCGTGGAGCTGAAGTTGGAAGTTGAGCACTGTCTGGATCTCTTTACAAACTCAAGGAAATCAAGTTCATGCCTTTAAATCAGTTGCTTTCAAGTTTTAATTTTTATATGTGTTGTTGAAAATCTTGTGGGAAAACATGTGAAAACTGTTGCATGATGCAAAAGAAACTTAGTTGGATTCTTGTTTTCAAATTGAGAATAAAACATCTATTTAGCAATGGATTGCTTCAAAGAAAAAGAAAAAAATGAGATTGATGGCTATATATGGATGTTCTACTTTGTTCTTCTTCAATTTGTGTTGCAATATAGCTATGGAAATGTATATATATATATATATATATATATATATATATTGACATATATATATATATTGTGAAATATATATATATATATATTGTGACATATATATATCTTTCTAAAAAAAAATTATATATTTAAAAGGGGATTGTGTTATTGAAAAGAAAAAAAAAACAAAAATAAATAAATAAATAATTTTTTAAACCTCTTTTTGGGGAGGCACTGGGGGCTCACCTCCCCACCGTGCCCCCATGGGAAGCGCATGGGGAGAGACCCACACCTAGCCCAGCTCCCTCACCCGCCGCGAGCTACGCAACGACCACCCTAATGGTGGCTGGCTGTGCACAGCCACCGCCTAGCCCGCCTCTGCTGCCCTTGTCAAAACGCACCATCGCCACCCTGTGGGAAATCCATGGCTAGAAAACTATGACCGACGCCTTAATCCACCTACCTCGAACCTCATGCGGCCACCCCACTCAAATAAGCATGCAGCCCAAGAATGAGCATGGGTTCTTTTTTTTAATATAAAATAAAAATATAAAAATATATTAATATTTTATATATTGTTTTTATATTATTTTATAATATTTATATTATAATTTATAATATTAAAATATTATATATATATATTATATTTGTATAATAATTGTATATTTAGAGTGGTGAATTTAATTAAATATGCATAGAAAATTATTGATTTTCTAATGGCATGATTTAAGTTTAATTGTGGAAATGAAAACATTGTATTCATAGTCAAAGTGTTGATTTTATTTTAAAAATGATATAATGGAGAAAATTTTAGATCAACATGCTGTAGTCAAAATTAATAGATGTATTTTATCATATTTTAATAAAATAAATATTGAAGTTGTAAGTAATGTGTTATAACAAAATTAATTGATTATTTTATAACAATTTAGTTGCAAGGACGAATGGTTATTTATTTTAAGCGATATGTTCTGAGTTATAGATGAAAATGCTTACTTTATTATTTAAAGGCAGTTGGGAAATTAAATGTTTGGTTTAAACTTCATTCTTGGTCTTGGAAAGACATTGTTAAATTAAGTTTTATTGATGCATTAAATTACTAAATTTGATGAGGAAATGGATTTAGAATATCCAAAGGTAGTTTCTTGCAATTGCCTTTAGTGAACATTTCCTTTACATTCTTGTTTTGGGGAATGGAGTTATTGAGTTTATTAAGTCTTCCAGATGGGGCTTTCAGTTATGTGGGTTGTCGTATTATGTTGTCAACCTGTTATGAATTCCCTTGGGTAGTGCATGGTGTCTAATCAGTGTTGAACCCAGTTTCCACGAATGGAGATGTTTTGTGCCTCCTTGTAAGGAGTTGTTTTGTTATTTTCATTACCTCCAGTGTTTGGAGAGGGTTTTAATTTATGTTGCCTCCTAAGAAAGGAATGGTCGTGGTATCTTGTTTGTTTGCACTTTTTTACCCTTGGATTTTGGGATGGTATGTATGTTGTCTAGTAGAAGAGTGGTTTTCGTAAGGGCCAGAGCCCAAAGAGGTAAATTGGGAAACCTTCAAAGGTGGTTTAATCAAGTGATAACTAAAACAAAACTTAGAAGATTAGGTGGTACTTCTCACTAATCAAGATAATTATGCCTCACTCATAGACATAAGGGCTCGTTTAGACTTGGGATGAGTGGGAAGGCTTGGAATGGAAAGGTCATCTATCTTGTCTATACGAAAGGTATTTGATTCCGCATGAGTGAGTATGGGGGTCGGGATTCGGTTGAGGCCACCAGGATAACCCATAGTGGGGGTTGGAGCCTATGAAGATTCCTAGAGGTAAACCCATGACGAGCTGTGTGATGACACTTTGTCTAGGACCATAGTTGGTACTTGTTTATTGTGGGTATGGTTTCCTTAACATACTTGATGTGACCACAGTTGGTACTTGTTTATTGTGGGTATGGTTTCCTTAAAATACCTGATGTGACCATAGTTGGTACTTGTTTATTGTGGGTATGGTTTCCTTAGCATACCTGATGTGACCACAGGTGGTACTTGTTTATTGTGGGTATGGTTTCCTTAACATACCCGATGTGACCACAATTGGTACTTGTTTATTGTGGGTATGGTTTCCTTAATACACCTAATGTGACCATAGTTGGTACTTGTTTATTATGGGTATGATTTCCTTAACATACCTGATGTGACCATAGTTGGTATTTGATTATTATGTGTATGGTTCTCTTAACATACTTGATCTGCTTTATTTCTGGAAGCAATGTGACCATGTAGAGTTGTACTGGTGTTGTACTTGTGTGGTATATGAGTTGTACTTGTGTGGTACATGTGTTTGGCTGGGTCAGTTGGTTCAGTTATGTTTGAACCTATGTCTAGAGGTAGATGATCTTGGCTAGGATTCCTTGTTACTATCTCCTAACACAGGGGGTGGGCCTTTGGGTTCCACTTGGTTGGGTGGCGTGCACCTTAATCTATTGGGCCTTCTTCATGTTTGTGTGGACAAGATTTCCAGTTGGAGAGCTCGTGGGATCTAATTACTTTTTATGCTTTATTTCATTTCGGTTGATCTTGTATTATTCTACCCCTCATTTGTTATCGAGGTGGATGTTGTAATTGTAATCTAAATTATTGGATTGGCCTCATTTGGGGAATGAGTGATGTAATCTCTTTATTAAATTATTGTTATTTATGATCATATTGTAATCTATAATGGTGGGTGCAATTTATCTTGTTGGAATGTATGTGTTTCTAATTTTTTAAGTAAATGAATGTTATGGATTCATTTATGTTGTTAGTGGGTTAATAGGTAATCTCAGTCTCGTAACCTTAGAGGTTGTTGGCAATGAGTAGTAACCTTGCATATTAATTGTACTTAAACAAAAAAAATTAGTCCGTTTAAGTAGTTAATTGCAACTTCCTCTAGGGTTGCGCAGCGGGGCGTTACATGGTGCTGCAAGTTTATCCAGACCATGTCGAAATATAATTTGTAAATCTTTCAAATCAATTTGAACATTTCTATTGTTATTGTATGTACCTAGATCTCTTTCATTTTGTCTTCTTTGCAGTCATCTTCGTCTTCTCAATTGAGAGCTTAACTCCTATTGTGGACTATTATTATCTTCATGATTTTCAGTTTCAACATTTATTGCATCTTGAACTCTATTATTTGGTGTTTGTAACACACAATCTATTGTAATTGAATTCATTCCTTCAAATTTACCCTCTACATTCTCATGAGATTCATAATTCTTTTCAACTAATTCATGATTGCATAATTGTATTTGTTATTTTTCTATCTCATTAAATTGGTCTAAATGCTCATTTGTTTGTAATCTTCTTAATATATATTACTCATCTTTAGATTCTCGTACACGATGTATTCTCATCTCATCTACATGTTGTCTCATTTTTTCTTCAATATCTTCAACTCCCTATCTGCCTTACGTTTAACACATCTTTCTCTATCATTTTGGTTTTGATGATTTCTTGCTTCTTCTTTTTGTAAATTATTCATTTGTTCACATCTTTGTCTCATGGAATTTTGAGCTTATTCTCTTCGTTGTTCTTCATTTTTAAAATTGAATCTTGGGCGAGGCATCCTAAACAATTATTTAAAAGTAAAATTAAAAATTAAAAAAACACTATAAATATGAAATTTTTTACTATACACTAATTTCATAAAAAAAGATATCACAAAATTAATACATATTTATTGATAAATCTTATTTATTTATAATTAATAATTAATAATCAATAATTTAATCTTCTTAATTAAAAAAATGTCTTCTAAATTTAGTTTTTTACCTTTTAAAAAAATAGAAAAATATACAAATCATAGAAAGTAAAATTTATTTTATTTATTTAGAAAAGTTGTAAATGATAAAAAGTAAAAATTGAAGTAAGAAATATACAAATCATAAAACATAAAATGATAGAAAATAAAAAATATATTTGTTGTAAAAAATATACAAATCATAGAAAGTAAAAATTAAATGCACATAATTACTTTGTAAAATTTATTAATTGGTTTTTTCACAAATAATTATTCCACCTTCTCACAATTTGTAGAATATTTTTTTTGAACATGCCAAGGAAACTATAGGCACCATTGTACTTTAACTAGTGAGAATTAACTTTTAAGGCTTTTCTCGCACAAAGACTATAATCAAAACTACAATAAATAAAATATTTAACTAATATTTATGAAATTTTTTAAACTCTTCAAAATTAGTTATTGTTATATTTTCAATTCAATTCATTTATTTACTTGTCATATCTTAAATAAAATATAATTAAAATATATAAAATAATCTAATAACAAATTCAAATAAATAATGTATTTTTAATATATTATATTATTAGTTTAACAAAATATTATAATATTCTAATATATATACTATATGTAACATATATAATTTTAACATCATATTATAATATTATAATGTATATACAATATAATATGTAACATATATAACATCTAATATATAATATAATATATTAAATAATAATATTATAATTTTATATTTTAATTTTAAATTATGTAATATATTATCTTTTAAAATGATTTAATATATTTTTAATATATTATATTATTGAATATTTTTATAATATATTATATTAAATTAACATCTAATATATTAAACTAATCTTGATTTATTTTTTTCATTGCTATTTATTTAAAATTTCTCTTTTTACCTAAACTAAAGATAAAAAAGATATTAAAACAAGTAATTTTAGTCGTAACAAATAATTTTAGTTCTAATTGCTCTACTCAATTACTATATATTTTTTTAAGAAACAAATGTATTAAAAATGTAGAATGTTTTAGTCATATTTACAACAACTATCATTTTTTTTTTGTGTTTAATATATTTATCATTAATGTCAAATTTATAAACTAATATCAAGAAATAAATAACCTTAACCCCAAGATTTATACTAGAACTCTAATTGAACCCTAAACCTAACCCTAATTTAACCATAACAATAGGATTTAATTATGGTTAGGGTTAGAGTGAGAAATTAATTATGGTTAGTGTTAGGGTTAGAATAAGGGTTTAATGACCTGGTTAGGGTTAGGATTCAATTATAATTATTGTTAGGGTCAAATTTATAAGCTAATATTAAGATATTCACAACTCTAACCCTAACCTAACCTTAATCTCCATTCTAGAATGCTAATTAAACCCTAATTGAACCGTAACAATAAGGTTCAATGAGAGTTAGGGTTAGGATTTAAGTAGGTTTATGGTTGGAATTAGGGTTTAGTTACCTGGTTAGGGATAGCATTCAATTAGTGTTATGATTAGGGTCAGGTTCAAGTTATAGTTAGGGTTTAGTTAGGATTATTTTGGTTAATCTTACAATTGGGGTTTAACTAGAATGCTAATTGAACCCTAATTTAACCCCAACAACAAGGTTCAATTAAAGTTAGTGTTCAAGTTCAATTAGGCTTATGGTTGGAAATTTGTAATTAGGGTTCAATTAGGGTTAGGGTTAGCATTCAATTAGTGTTATGATTAGGATCAAGTTCAAGTTCAAGTTAGGGTTCAATTAGGCTTATTTTAGTTAAGTTTACAATTAAGGTTTAATTAGATTTAGGTTTATAGTTCAATTAGGGTTAGGGTTAGGGTTCATTTAGATTAAGGTTCAATTAGGGTTGCCAATTCTAGCAGCACAAGCCAGTACATACAACATATGTTACCTAACTTACAAGATAGATGAGTTTTTGGAAGAGATCCAAATAAAGACAACTTTTCAATTTGTTTCAATTCCTAGTGTGGAGTATCCAGAATTTATTGTTAATTTTGAATCTGATATTGACATATATCATTGAACTAAGATTGATACTACTATTTTGATTCATTGGTGATAATTATTGGATTTGTGTGTAAAATATGGAGATTTGTGTTTGACTGCAAAGAGTTATCTCTTGTGATTTATTAGCAAATTAGTCAGTCATGTTTCCTATGAAGAGGCTTCAAGAATAGTTTCATCAATTAATCCTCTACCTTTTGGTCTTGGTCCAATGACTTGCAATACTTCTATCCATTACTCTACAATCAGTAAAACGAGCATATGGGTTCAATTGAGGTTTTCAATGTTTAATCAAGGCCTTTTTCAATACACTTCACATTATAAGTTTTATGAGGCTTATAAATGAGTTATCTATTATTGAATGGTTAAGGAAATATTTGAACTCATTAATATTTACATAATGTTGGCAACATGTAAATTGTGCTTTCTTCATGGCCGAAAATCACAACCAAAGCATCTCATAATTTTGAAGTGAGCAAAATTCTTTTGTTATAAGGGTCATTTTCTAATGGAAGATAAAGTTGACTCTATCAATGATCAAATTCCTAAATTTAGGTGACAACTGCTTTATCCTGACCAATTGTTCTTACAACACAACAAACATAATAAATACAAACAAAACTATTCTAAAACTTTCTGGCAAGAACTTCGCTGCTCTGCAACTCTTGTTAATTGTCAGCTTCGTGAATTCGTATTTCATAATTTTTTTCTTCTTCCTCTATTTATATAAATATTTTTGGGTGGCACCGATTCATTTTTATTTAATTTATATTTTTCGGCTATTTATTGTTTCATATATGTCGGCATATGATATTTTTAATATGTTGTGAGTTTTTTTTGTTAACACGCTCACATTCCGCTCCGTGTTGCCACTATAGGTTACACCTCTCGACGTAATAAATTAAATTTAAAAAATTAAAATCATATTTAAAATAAAATATTTAAAAATATAATTCATAATTTAAAAAAATCTAAAAAATTTAAAAACAATTTTAATTATTTTTCTAATTTACTTTTTTATATTTTTTCAAATTATAAAATAAGTAAAAACCATTTAATATATGAACTTTATAAAATAAAAATATTAAAGCTTACTTGCATGTCACGCCAACGGCTCCAATCGCATTTGATGCGAATTCAAATTCCAACCGTCGATCATTCACTTTTTTTAGATCATTGAACGACTGCCTTAAAAAAGGCTGACATAATCTCCATCTCAACACCAAGGGCCCGCCACATTATGCATCACCAAAGAAATACACGTGGCATGTGCCCGTGATATCGCGATTAGTAAACACCTTGCATCTTCTGATCACGCGATGGCTGGCAATCGTTGATCTCCACCATCGGCAATCATGTTTGCTCAAGACAGTCACCAGTGTTGAACATAACTGTCGAGCAACTTTTTCATCGAGATTATAACATCTTCATTCATTTTGAGCACGTGCATCTCGTAGCCACTTTAGTAACCTATCATATAACACATTAAAACCCGACAGATATATTAAAGCAATTTGATTATCTTTTCGGCATCGCTAGCTGAGACATGTGGCACTCACCCGTGATATCGTAGTTAGTTAAGACTCTATGGTGGGGTCATCACGGGTTTGCGAGGAACGGCTGAGATCAACCGACAGTCATTTAAAATTGTTCCCTGCAAAAATAAAACATTTATTAAATGGACAAGGGGACACCGCCTAGGCCGACAACAAACGATAGCTTACATATTGATATCGGCAGGAGGTCGGGAATGTCATACCCATGAAATCTCATTTGAGGATATATATCGGGAAAATATAGTTCATAGTCTCTATCGACAAGATAATGAGCATCGGCGTGACGGTATGAAGTCATATCGAGCTTACATATGTCTTACCACTCAAAGCACAAGGAAATATATCGGCTAGACTAGAGTCATCGGAGTAAGGTTCCTGAAGTCAGCCTGAGACATTCATCCAGTCTTGCTGATAAAACAAAGGAGGATTTTGTCGATGGGACAATGTTACCGGAAAGAATTCGAGGAGTCCTACCGACCTTCCATGATACACTGATAGGATTGGACTTGGCGACATGTCTGGAGAGAATGATTATTGGAAGGACATGGTTCATGGTTTCGCCGATGAAGAAATTCATCAGTGAGACAAATATCAGCAGGGAGAGATAAGAAGGTCACAATGAGTGCAGTTCCATCGGCGAGAAAATCGTTATGTCTCAGTGGTCAAAATTTATGAAGGAAACATCTTAGCGAGATACACATCTCCAGAGTAAGATGAGGATTGTCTACCCGACTTGCTAGAGTCACAATGATAGGTTGCTTCAGTGAGAGTTGTAGCGATATACTTAAGACCGCAAGGGTAACTATCGAGAAGACTTAAGGTGTCGGGGAAACTACAAGATGTCCTAGCGGGTGTTTAATGAATGTTGGTGAAGGCTCGAACAAAAGGATTGCCCGAGATTTGAAAATGTCTGGCCGACAAATTACATGATGTGACAGTGAGAGTTTCGAAAAAACTAGCTATGCTTGTGTTTTAGCTAAAACATTAATGGTGCCACGGATTATAAGTAATTTCAGGAATCAAGACGAATTCAATTGAAAACATCATTGCAAAATTGACAACCGAAGAAGCAGAGGAGCAAGCGAAGGACCAGGGTATTCTCTCAGTTCAAAATCTCAGGCAAAAAATAGTAAGTTCTTCATACCTTGAATTTACAATTTTGAAGAATGGAAGCCACTAGTTCAGGAAAATCAAAGGGTAGAAAGCATGGGGAAAGTGGTCAGTCGAAAGGAAAAAAGCAGAAAACTAAAATTCAGCTAGAGGGTACTGAGCGTAAGCTGAACCAAGATCTTATCAACCAACTACCTGGCTCTAGACCCAAAGCCAGATGCTTTGCACAACTTAGGGAAAAAGTGGATAAACTAGATGACAAATGTAAGCTCATAGGAGATATTTGGACTCCAATAAGAGGTTATGAACTATTTAGCTTTCATTACTATCTGAGGAATCGCTTTGAACCAGTATGTAACCCGTGGAAGCTTAATCTAGGAAAGCTAGTTTTCCCTAATGTTTTTGTCAATGTTGAACTGGTGAAATTGTTGGCTACTCATTATAATTCAAGACTTAAAGTTATTTGTGACCCGTCTGGGAAACCATTGATACACATATTAGAGGATGCAATAGGCGAAGTCTTTAAATTGGAAGGGGTATGCAACGAAAAGATTATATATGAAGAGCTAGAAAAATAATTCGGAAGGATGGACACCATTTACAAGGGTTGGAGATTGCCCTTGCACAGAATTGACATGGTGGTAAACCAATTCTGCTAGAAGATAGTGAAGGACCCCCATTCCACGTAGATCTTTTTGAGCCCTATATGAAATACACTTATTTATCGGTGGGTCAAGTATTGGGAATGGAAGTCCTTGAGTATATGGAAATTTTTCCCATGGTAATTTCAGCAAATATTCAGTATCACAACTCTAGACCTTTTGATTATGCCTCATATATTTTTAAAGGGCTCGGTTCTGGGTTGATGGCAATAAAAGGTGGAGCCTCTATCTTACACCTCAAGAATTACTCATTGTTGATGCACATAGTGTTGTACTTTAGACAAGAACTAGGGTTGTGGCCTCAAGAGATGAGAATTTCATAGTTTGATAAGGAAGGAATGTCATTACCTATTCAATCATGGACTGTTGTTTGGGACAGCAGGTTTGCTAACTCTAGTTTTGTATGCTTTGAAGAAAATTTTGTGAAACCATTGTACAAGTTTTAAAATCATCCATATGCTTATTCTTTGTCTAATGAGATAAAGAGGTTTCTCAAGCCCAAAGATTTCAATGGACCAATTAGCCACAATTGGGGGGATTGGTATTTTTTGGAAAATGCTACCATGATTAGGTTTTATGGATTTGAAGATACCCCATTCATTTTGCATAAAACAGTTCCCGACAGGATTGCATACTTGGAAATTGTTAGGCAAATGGATTTTTCTAGTGTTATGAATTTAAATTCTTTTGAAAAACAGGCTTTTATGCCTAGTACACTATGCTTCGGTTATTTTACTATATTAGCAAAGGAAGGGTATAATCTAATTCTGGATAAATTACTGCAATATAACATGAAAAGAGGACCACTGAGAAAGAATTTTGATCCAGAAGGGTATATCAATTCTGCTCAACAAAGGATAAACTTTGGAGGGTATCACCATGTGCCCTACCAATTTGATGATATGATTAGGAACTTGGAGGTAGAGGAAGCAGAAATGGTGGTTGAACAACATAATCAATAGTTGCAAGATATAGAGCTATTTTCTTCTGGAGAAGAGACATTTGAGGCTAATTTACCACAGCATCTACCTAACAAGATGTCAAGGTTGAGAACTCAGGATTACGCCTGTCCTACCAGGGATTTGAATATTGAAGAAAGTGTAGATACAGATGCAAGGCATGTAGAATATAAGTCCTTTGTAGTAGATGATGAATTTATAAAATCTCCAGAATTTAAGACATTCCTATGTAGACAAAAGGGAAAAGAGATAAGAGAACTAGTTGGCAATGTCACACCAGGTAATGAAGAACAGTTGTTGAGTAATTTAAAAACTAATGTAGAAAGAGAGATGGCAAGTATGACCCCTGAAAAGGGAAGGGAAATGCTGGAAAGTGTTGGTGTCATGATTTTTCCAGGATTAGATCTCAATTATGCACTAGTCTTTGATAGTTTCCTAAAAAACAGTAATGCTACACACAAGCTCAACATGGAAAAGGTGACAGAGGTCTATGCAGGATCAAAGTACAATCCAGATGAAGAGTCATTAATGATTTGGGCCTTGTATCCACCTCACAGGAAATCAGTTGTCATTGATACTGATAAGACATTCGGGCATGTTATGACCCTAAAAGTTGGGGAGGCTAATCCTGTGGCAATAGTAGAGATTGGGATCAACGTAGCAAAACTAAACAAATCTCAAATACAAGCGTTGATCAAGGAAAAGGAAATGTACAAAACTAACCATGAAAGAATGCTAAGAGAAAACGAGCACCTGAAAGATTTATTAGGAGTTACGATGGGGTCAACCAAGCTGCTCACCCATGGTGAAAGTTCAAAAACAAAAGATCATTGGGAAGGGTCGAGTGCATATTCTCAAGGAAAGTATGACACACTTGTTGCAGTGATTAAGAAGAGACAAGCCAGTCTAACAACCTAGTTGAATAAGCTTTGGGGAATACACTCACAAAACTTTGAGGCATTACGAGAACATGAAAGAATGGATGGTAGGATCCTAGAGAAGCTCTAGGAAATGAACCAGAGGGATGCTCCTGATAAAGCTGCAATTGAGGCTGCAAATCATCTTATGAATAAGCATAAAAAAAATTTTGAAGAATTGCGAGGGGATGAGCAGGGATTAATCGATGCCACCAAAAAGGGATTGACTGCATTCTTTGATGATAAAGGGACATTAAAAGAAATTACTAGGTGGAAAGATGAAAGTGAGTCAGTACTGTAGGAGATTTTGAAGACAACTACCGAGAAAGATATAACATCAGATGAAGCATGCGAACGAAATGAGAAGATGGTGAAAATGGAGATCACGATCTGAAACACATTGGGAGATGCAGATACGCATGTGCGTCGAGCCTACTTGGATCACTTATCGAAAGTTCACTTATGGCTTAAGAGAGCCTAATTACTTTTTAATTTTATTTTTGTTTCAAGCACAAGACATTTCTAAAAGAACGTGTCCTTTCATACGGTTGATGTATAAATATCCATTTTTGGTAGAAATGAATAAGAGGGTAGTAGTAGAATAGAAGATAGATAGCAAGAAACATAATATTTCAGAATGTTTATATCCAAAAGGACCATGTTGCATGTATAATATTTTGAAGGAGATAATGAAAGATTTATGATTCGGTGGTTCCATTCTGGTATCAGTTGTTTGTTGAATTTCTGCAATTGTTTGATTGTCTCCAACCTAATGTTTCTTGATTATTTAAGTTGAAATATCAAGTATATGTTCAATTTATCAGTGCACATTTCTTGTATCTGTGTGATATGATTAATTGGGTTCTTTAAAGAAGAATTAAATTCCTTTCAGTCAATTACAGTAATCTGGGAATATTAGGAAGATCGAGAAGGGGAGAAAACTAAACTCCTTCAAAATATGGGTACTTGTGGGTTTGTTGGTTTTCTTTGTATACTATATACTAGTTCCTCTAGGATAAATAAGTCACTGTAGAAATGAAATATGTTTGATTATCTACCTAATATTGTTTTGTGTTTTTGAAATGGAAGAGATCTACAACTCTATAGAGATTGTTATATGCTAATGGTCAAATTATTAGACTATTTATATCATTTTAATTGACTACTACATAATAGTTTATGTGTTGAAAGAATTGTTTCCATTCATTGTAGTTTTTACATTGGAATACAAATCATATTTAATTTCACGCCAATATACTTCTTTCATAAAGATATTTGTTTGATTTTTCCTTGCTATTTTCATCTTAAAATTTAAATAAATGTATTCTATAATATAGAATTATTTTCAAATTGGGACAAAAAGGATTTTGAGAGATATATTTAATCATTAATTTTACAATCATAAATATCATTTAATTTGTATGTTGTAACTTCAGTACTTTTAGTTAAAATAAAAAATAACTTAAAGTTATATATATATATATATATAGTTAAATTGGCAAAGTTGTTTGTCTAATTTATTTTTTACATCTTTTAACTGAACATATTCTAATATTACACATACACTTTATTAGGATTATATCTAATCACTGTAATATTGCCATTGTGAATAGATTGTTGTAAAAAATATCACATCACTTAAGTCTGCTCAGTTCACAAAGGTAGACCCACCTAGGTTTGGCAACACCTGAAGAGAAGAAGGTTCAAATCATTTGGCCTTGTTTCTTACCCTAAAATAGATCAAGATATTGGCAACCTCTTGAGGTATTCTTACCTGCATTTCTGAGAGCTAACGGCCTCCAAACCTCCAGATCCACAAAAAGATTCCACTTGTACAACCAAATTCTTGCCAAACCCAAAAACCCTTGTTTTAGACCAAAATCATGAGGGTTTATTAAATATCCTATTTCCACAACCTCCCAGAACTCAAGACCAACTCACACACAACCCATTAGGTCTTCACATGGGTAAAAATTCATAAAATCAGATCACCCATACATATTTTGTTGAAACCTAGGCTTGAACCTCTCATTTCACATGCTTTTCTTCACAAAACTCTTGAGGAAAACAACTATACCCTCTTTATTTCTCATCCTACTCCCTATTCATACATCATACAATTACAACAGTATCCATGGGGCCTCTTACACAAGATACAATAATCACAAAATGTGTAAGTGCCCCTTTATATCATGTTTGGACTACAAAACCCTCAAAAATAGGGTAACTGAGTTTTATGCAAAGAAATGAAGCTTTCTAACTTAAATCAACGCCTTAAGCCCTCAAATTATATTCAAATCAAATCTAAAACATATCTTTATGAAATTAATTATGTAATGGCATAAAAATTTAAAACATCATGAATTAATTATGTAACCACATAAGTAAAATATAATTCTATCAAGAAATTAATATCAAATCGATAATACAATCGCATAACTCATACATTTCAATGTCATTCATCTTTTTCTTCATCCAACTCTTTATCTATATCATCCAAACTAGATTCGACATTGTAATTATTGGTCATATCATCATCATCATCATTGATATCAGTTTCGATAATGTCATCATCCACACGGATATCATCTTCATGAACATTAACTCCTACATCATCATGATCTAGTTCCTCCTCTTCGAAATCTTTGTTAGGCACATCATCAACTAACTGTTGATTCTGATCATCATCTACATCATCTTCTATTTCTTCGGTATCTTCTTCTTCCACCACATTATACTTTTTCGGCCTTCCTCTTGGATCATGTCTAACAACATATGACCAACCTGGTTTACCTCAAACCTCTGAGTAAAATACCTGCTCACATTGGCTTGGAAGAACATAGGGCTCATTTCCAGCTCGCTCAAAATACCTTATATTAACCACATGGTAAATCCATTATCATGTTCAATAATAGTTCTCTTGGGATAATTTTCATTCAATCGTAGCCTATACCATAGCACGATGAACAAAAATAATTTGAAGGACTTAAAGCCACACTGAAGTATATCATCTAAAATCCCATAGTATTGATTTTTTGAGACTTCTGGATGTATGTCGCTTCTAGATGAAACATTAGTCACCTGAAAGACTGCAGTTATCCGAGAATCACAAGTTTTCTTCGTGTCATCCAACTTTTTGATTCAAAATTTATGACCATTGCACCACATAGCCTTGTGGTGTTTCACTTGCAATATGTCAAACATGTAAATTTTTTTGCAATATCGTCAATTGATAAACATATTTATTCTTGGCTGAATGTATGCAAAGAAAAAAATCTCAACATATATGTACATCAATATAATTGAAAATAATTAAATAATATGGGTGATTAATATATGTATACGTACATGTTTACCTCTTAAACCATATGCTAAATCAATTTCCCTTGGTGTAACATTGGAATCTCCATTACGATGAGCTTCTTTAACCAATGAAGCTACACCTTCCCATGTTAATGCACGACCAGATTGTTGACATTGTTCAATCCATAACGTCATCCAATCAAGATTGTTTTCAACATACAAATGTAATGCATCCCACTCTCGACCAACTGTATCAAAAAGAATTGAAATTCACAAACGACGTATAATTAGTTAATTACCACGGTATATGACCTTAATTTATAATTGATGTATATTGAAGATTAATAATTAAATAAGTACAATATACATAAAAATGAAATATAAAATGTATTCTAATTAATCTCCATGACCATCTTATAATTACCTATCACTTTCCTCAATCTACCTTTCCCCATCCAGTACTCCCCTTTGAATTTGTTAATGGAGTTGGGATCCCAAATGCGATCTACATGGATCTTTTCTAAAAACTTAGGAAGATATTCAGTAATGTACACCATGGTTTGGTAAACCATATATCCCTCCACCATAGAACCCCAAAGATGTGCTCTTTGTCTAACCAAAGCCTTCAAAAATTTCAAGTGCCTCTCAATGATCCACGTTGACCTTGTGTGTACAAGTCCACACAATTCAATCTCCTCAACTTGGTGTATGAGGTAGTGTTCTCATGCATTGAAAAATGTCGAAGGTAGACACTTTTGCATTTCACATATTAGACGAGGAATTTTTCTCTTCCAATAATTTATATCTTCTTTATGGATTTCTTTAGATGGCAAACATCTACAAGTGATTCAAGACACAAATATATTAACGAGATTTAACAAAAATATACAATGAATTGAATGAATATCGCTACTTACCTCATGTATTTTTCAAGATCATATATAACTTTCTTGACATTGTTTTCGAAGTTTTATGGGAGAGATAGAGGTAGAACGTACTGCAATAATTATTAAATGATCTTTTCATTATTTTTCCAAAAGTAGTAAACATAATACACTGAAAAGTACATGCAGTATACAAATATATATATATATATAATATATCAGAATAATTAACTTAATAAAGGTATGCCAATCATGCGTTTTCAACCCTGACCCAAATTCACCTTTCTTTGTTATGATATTATTTATGTTCGCAAAAAATCCTATGAGAAATCGAATTTTTCGTATGACTTCTTTTATAGCATTGCTTTGCTGCTCCATTAATAACCAAGGAATGACACTTATATTAGTTTGGTCTCCATCACTATTTAGTTGAATGAAATTTTTCATTGCATGATTGGCTTCGTGAATGTCACTACAAATTTTGACAATTTTTTCTTTGTCACGCCTTCCATCCAATATTTTCTATAACATTTCTGTCATATTCTTTCTGATATGCATTGTATCAAACAAATGCACAATTTGTAGCTGCTCATAGTAGGGCAACCTACTAAATTATCTGGGATAACTTTTCAGTCCCTGTGGAAGCCGACAATTAATGCCTTGACGACCTTCATGAAGCATATAAGTTAAACAAATTAACAACGACAATCATTTTCAATTATAGCATGAGTAAACACAACACAATATAAAAAAATAAATTCAAAACATATCATATACGATAGATAAACAATTTGATCTGATGTATAACCTTGACGATTAATTCTATTATATTCCAACTTCCATAGGCGAGGTGTCATTCTTTGTGGTTTTGATGTAGTCTCTTCTTTCCCATTGAAAAGATGTTTTTCACTAGTTCGATACTTATGATTTTTGTGGAGGAAGTGCCTATACTCATCAAACACCTACTTTCCTAAACTTGTTGAACGATGAGATTTCATCTTTGGACCACAAATTGGACATGCAAATTTTCCCTTTGTTTAAAGACTTTCAAATCATATATAATTGGATTAAATGTGTCAATTTTTATAATTATATATAATTAATAGATTATTTTAAAAACATACATGATATCTACTTCATAAAATTAAATATCGTTAAAGTCATGCAGTCAAACATTATAACATACCAAAAAAATGTGTTAGCCCTAGGGCATCACGAATTGTCCATACAAGCATTGCATGGAATTGAAATTGTCTTTGTCCTATTGGTCTAGATACATCATACATAGTGATTCCATTCCATAACTTTAGTAACTCGTCGATAAGAGGCTCGATATATACATTCATATCTTTAACTTGGTACTTACCTAGTTGAATGAACATAAACATTACATAATAATTATAACCATTTTACTGCAATATATATAAATTAATGTACATGACTATTAAATGAAAAAATATGTCATTATGCAACAATTAAGACAAATGAGATGCTACTACGTTAAAGAAAATTGATGTAAACAAATACCTAAAACAATCATTGCCAACATTATGTGCTCCCTCTTTATTGACATCCATGGAGGAATGTTATTGTTGATAACAAAAATAGGCCACACCGAATAAATAGATCTCAGCTCTCCAAATGGATTGACACCATCCGCTGCCAATGAAAGCCTGAGATTATTAGGCTCTTCTTTAAAGTGTGGCCATTTTTCGTCCATGTCCCTAAATGCAGAACCATCCGCAAGCATTCGAAGAATTTCATCTCCGCTTCTATTTTGTGCATGGTAATCCATAAATTGCGCTAAGCTTTCGCACCTAAATAATTGTTGCATACGTGGAATAATGGGAATATAACGAAGAACCTTGTGAGGCACCTTTTTAGTTAGTTGATCTGTTCAATATCTACTGATATGACATTCTGGGCATTTTGTTGCAAATTCATGTTGTTTATGATATATAATATGATCATTGGGACATGCATCTATTGCTTGATACTCTATTCCAATATCTTTCATAATGCAAGATAAATCTCGATATGAACGAGGTAAAATATTTGATGGTGGTAACAAAAATTCACCAATCAATCTACAACAAAAAATAATTTGTTAATATAAATAATATTAATGGTACATATTTCATCCTTTATTTAGTAGTGATGAACTAACAACAATTATAATAGATACAAATAGATGACATATATGACATACCTTAACATCCGTGAGATTTCTATGTTGCATAAACCATTCATAACCTTCAAGTTCATCAGCAACAATACAACAGAGAGAATAGTTGTTTGGGAGCCTTCATAAAGGGGATTGTATGCCTTCTGAAGTATAGGTAAATCATGAACATCATCAAAGTCATCTCGATCAACATGATTAGTTGTGCAATTAAATGTGTCATGGATCAATGTATTTGTAGCATCATCTTCAACCTTTTTTTTTGGCACATGATCATCTTCTTCCATAGGATCATTAACTTCATCTTCAATATTCACAGCTCCATGTTCCTCCACTTGCAAAACCACATTCTCTGGGCTGTGATAATCCATATCATGTGCCCTAGGGCACCCCACCTTTATAATAATGATAGACACAAATAAACCATGATCATGATCAAGTGATTTTTTTTATATATATAAAATGTTTAAAAAATATAAACATTTACAAATTCAATCAATATAAACACATATAATGAACAACTTACCAATGGACGATAACCATGCCCCCCTTCAACCTGACCATGCTACCTACAATTTTTCTCAGTTGTTGTGATTAAAATTCTTCTCGTCTTTAAGCCCTTGCAAGTATTGCAAGGACAATAACATTTCCCATCACCCTTTCTTTTCAATCTAGCCCACAATCTATCAAGTGACTCTTCATTTTTTTCTGGACTAATATTATCTGACATGATTTTTCTTTACCAAGCTTGAATATTTAGATCTTCAAAATATATCAAACTCACACTCCAATAATTTTTAATCATAAATAGGTAACAAAATATAATAAGTATGATATTTTACACCAAAAAAATTCGACATGCAACCACCCCTGCAAAAGAGAAGATAGTCTGAAGTTAATGACCCCAAAAAATGCTTTAAAATATTGATTCCAGAAATTATTAAATTATGATTTTATTATGATTTCCAACTGTTAGACTCAGGTATGTGCAGGATCATCATGGAAAAAACAGGCCCTTAAGTGGCGAAAAATTCAAAAAAATAGAAGTTAGGCAACTTGATGTAAAAATTTAAATAAGTTATCTATATTATTTCAAAAATATGTAAGAATATAATTTTTAGAAAATTGAATATAATTTCTAAACTACTAGGTTTATTTTTATTTTTTTAAAATCTATTTGGTGAAAATTTGAAATTTCAATGGAGTAGCACTTAAATTTCAAGGAAAAAATAAGTAGGTGTCTGTCTGACCACCCTAACCACAATAAAATGATAATTATTTTTTATAATACTTTAGATATAAGTAGATGACTCATGTCCCGATGTGATGCATATGTTTTTGTAAATTTTTTCCAAGTAAATAATTAATTATGAATTTTTTATTACAACTTTTAAAAAATATAAAAACTTGTATATCTGACCACCTTAACTTGGTCAAAATTTAATGAAATTCAATTTTTTTTTTTTAATCCTATAGTATACAAAGCATAGAATGTGACACATGTTTTGGATTCAAAAGATGTGATACCGTTTGAAAGCTATAAATGTTTTTCAATTAGCCTATCAATCGGGACTTTAGTCATAATTCTAATAGAAAATTAATAATAATAATTTATTAAATTCAAAGTAAAACATAATTCATATTGGTGGAAAGCTGAGAATCTCCTTTAAAAACCCTTTTCGTTTCATCAATTTTGGGGAAAAAAAAGTCATCAGCCACATACCCATCATATCGCCACTTTTTGGCCCATCATGATCTTGCACATACCCACTCCTAAAATCAAAATTTTGAACTTGCACAACAAAATCTGGAAATGAAAATTTGAAAATGCACAGGTCTAAAAATGAAATATGATGAGATGTTTCTTTAAAATATGATTTTCAAACCTGGAAGTACAAATCTTTCACAAATGAATTCTGGAAATAAAATAGTATGGCATAATAAAGAGTTTCATTTGAAGTGGACCACCCTATTATATGCCTTGATAAAGTTAAAAGATCTATGAATTTTATCTACAATATAGCCTGCATAGTCATGAGTCTTATTCCACCCCTGCTTTGGATATCAATAGGCAACACCATTAGATGGCCTCCTTGAAAGTTCAATCCATTAAGGGAATAATGAAAGGGTCTTCCTTAATGATTACATCCATCTGACAAAAAATAGTGTATGGATGAATAAGAATGATATCGTTTTGAAAGACTAAAATGATTGTTGAGACCGATCCTAACATTTTTATGTTGAATCCAATACATACAAACAATCTTGTGTAGACCTTCACTTCCACACTCTTGACAAAATTGTTTTGTAAGGACAACACTTCATTTTCCTAGTTTTGTAGGTTAAGCTAAATCTTGTTCTCACAAGCAACTTCAAATGTCTCGTACACTTCCATCTACTTATGAAGCAAACCTCTATCTAAATTGACTTCACCATTACATAGTGCTTCAAAATATCATAGGGCCATCCTCTGGTTTTATATGTCAAATCTATTGCCATTTGTATTGAATTTTCTTCCATCCATGTAATTCATGTCTTTGGTTACAATGTTTATTCTAGAATCCATATACATCTTCCTCCCTCCTATTGACATAGAATCAATATGGAATACTATCTTGACTTTTAAGCTAAATATTAAAAATTGGTTAGAGCTTATACTATGCAAAGGAGAATAAGAATAAACCATAACCTTATCACCAATTGAAATAGATAAGGGGTCACTCTATTCCACACATATTCACATAGACAATGAGAATGACATTTGGGGTTCCTACTCTTACTATTTTTCTATTTATTTATATAATAATAAGGTTACACTACAATATTTTTGTTCTCTTTTTATCTACTCTAACTCCTATTTCCTCTGATACATTCAATCATACTAGTATTGTGCTTCCTGTAAGAACATAATATCATGCCTGAATGAAAACAATGTTCAATGCCATGAGGCCCAAATGATATTCATGCATTGGTCTTTAAATGTCATGAAACTGAGACTAGTCATTGTTATATAGTATCAAAGTTTCATTGATACTATTGGTCAGTATGATTTCTCACGTGAATTGATTAAATATTGATAACCTTTATATTCATAGGGTCCAATCATCACGTTTGATAGTGTATTGGCCAGTTTACTGTCCAATGCTATTTGCAAAATAAAATATAGTAAAATATAAAATAGTGATATTTTCTATCTATTCCACTGTCTAAAATCTACCATAACTACTTTTATAAGACACTGGCATCTAAGATCTAAAATCTATTTCTGAAACTTGGAAAAGGGAAAAATACATCTTTATGAAGTAGTCTTCAAAAATTATAATAGCTAAATGGCTCTAACTATCCACTATCAAGCATTCCCAATTATTTGTTCAACCCTCTAGGCCTGAATCTTGACAGCTATTTCACTCTACAGCTATCCCTATGCCTTTGATATTATCTAGTTATGGCTCCCAAATCTATTGAAAATTGATCATTAGGGTTAAAATTGAAACCTTGCAAATATAATCTTTGTCCAAATCCGTCAAGAATTTTCCATCAGTTATAAAAAATTCCCTTATAAAGAATTTGTGAAGTCAGGTCTAAAATCTGGAAATGAAATTCTGAAAATGCACAAGACTAAATATGAAATTAGATGAGATGTTGCTTTAAAATATGATTTTCAAACCTGGAAGTACAAATCTGACTTCACAAATAAATTCTGGAAAAAGACCATGACTACCCTCAACCACCCGATATTTTCTTGAGTTTTTTTCAATTTTTGACCCAAGAAAATCGTCGAGCAAAACACTGTCGCAATAAATAGTCGAGCTCATTTTTTTATTTACGACCACAATTTAACTTTGCAAGTCCATCAAAATTTTGGCGAAAAATAAGGTTCGTCGAAATTCTGACAAATATCAGGGACAAAATTTTAAAAATATGCAAATTTTGCACAGGTGCCTGACGATACATCTAATTATATAGCTTTCGTCAGACATTTTCATCGGATTTTGCAATCAAATGATTTAGTGCTCTCTCTTCGCCTCTTCTACCTTGAGGACCACGTCCTCATCGAGCCAATTGAGCTGGATGATCTGGATCGATCAATGGGATAGGCGTGTGCACTAACCACCATGCATCATACTCTGTTGACGTGCCTACATTTGTTGAACCCCCTCTCCATGCCCAGGAAAATGCTTGTAATCCATCTATGGCCTTCTCAACTGTAGCTACTGCAATCACTGGGCCCCATGGTGTCACCTATATGGATGACCAAGCAAACACTGCAAGACCCCATGGATCTCCCTGCTACTCACTTAACTATCTTAGAACCCGATCTAGAAGATACATATCAATAATATGTTGTTTCTGAACAGTCCACCCAATCATATATCTCTCCTATCGACACCACTATAGATGTTAATCCTCATCTGGCCACTGTCCACAATCCATCCAAGGCCTCCACATGAAGCTAACCAAAGTATCCAATCCATGTCACCAGTAACCAATATCACCAACATGTGTCTGTGTGACTTCTCCTATGTATATATACACATATGGTACATTGGTCCCCAATTGTTGACCAACAGGTGGACGAAACACCGTAATATGCTCCCAAGCCTAGACCATCAACAAAGTGACTCCGCAACTCATAGAATATCTTCGTTGATAAGCTATGTCATGTAGCTGAAAGTAAACCATCACTAACAAACATGGACCACATGCACATAAATTTTCATTGGCCACCATCCCGACTAGCATCTCTCCCCATCCGATCAAAACTCCATGTCCTTTATGGTCTGGAATGACTAGCCCGGCTATCAGAGTGCACAATATGCAGTCAAACCACTCATATTGTGTAGCTAATGTCTCTCATCTGATCTCATAGCAGTCAATACCCAAATTCCTAACATCCCCATATACATAATAGGTGGTCAAAGCCTGATATCCTCGGCTTGGATCATATCTGACCCACTCACCTTAAATCGATAGTGACAGGATCCTGTAGACGCCTGCCAATGTGATCATTGCCTCTCCTATAGGAAGATGAAATGAGAATGTCTCAAAATTCCATCTCTCTACAAGTACAGTCCACATCCCCCTATTTGGCCTAATGACATACATAAATATAACATGATATAAGCCTAGATGTCATAACCTATGCTTTTCAGCACTGGTCAACTAGTCTCACAATCAATAGGTCTCTAGTGATCGTGAATCTCACATGTAAATCAGATCCAAATGAACCTATGACCAACATGATAGACACTGCATCAGTTACACAACTTACATCAACCTATTTGGAACATGTCATAAAAGCAAGTCAATCCTAGGCTAGGGCAACTTTGTCATCAATCAATTATGTCGTGCAATGGTTAATGCATTGCATGCTTTTGTAGATGCATCACAAGATACTGATTGCATTGAAACCCTAAATCAATTGTGGCCTATGCCTACACCTACGCCATTCTTATGGTGTTTGCAGCTAAACCCTAACACTTGTGCATCATTACAGTCGATTGTGTTGCGCATTCATGGATGTGGTTCATCAACCCACAGATGTGTCAAACCCTAGCAAATGCGTCATAAAAATTTAAAACCCTATCCTACGCTAGGTGTGTTCATAACACTTGTGTCAAATCGTAGGCAATTCGGTCTAACATGATAGCACTCACGGCTATCCCCGAACAATGCAATTGACTACTAAATTTTTTCCCTACCTAAAAATGCATGAAATCAAAATTTGACAAAGTGGGTGTGCAGTACTTACTGAATTGCCTATGCCCTCCAGCTGTTTGAATGTCTACACTCGATAGGCTATTTTCTCGTTGTGAAAAACAAATTCCATCTTCACTCAGAGCTCCTAATCTCCAACCTTTACAAGTGCAAAATCAGCCTTTGACTTGCCAATTTCCTATTTATACCTCCCAAAAATTAGGGATTTTGTTGGTTGTAGTTTCTTAAGCCTTGAAATTGCCTTCCATATACCCCTTGGGGCTTGAAAGTTTTTTCTTTCATCACCATAGCATTTTTTTCCTATTAATTTGACTTTTGGGAACAATTTTCATTTTTTTTGAATTTTTTTGAAAATTTTGTAAAATTCTTTTGAGGGGGCATGTGTCTACCCTGCTTATGTTGGGGCATGCTTTGACTGAATTTTCTTTGTCACAATGTGATAAACTACATCATGACAAAGAGAGGCAAAATGTAGACACATAAAAATAACCCAGGCCTACAAGCTTTATTTTTCTATGACGTACACTATTTCTTCTCAACATAATTAAAATATTTAATTATGTCCTATCATCCAAATTCAATTATTAATTAAATAATTCTTAATTATTTAATTAATTTCTATCTTTTATTCCTCCTGATTATTTAAATAAATAAATTGCATTTATTTATTTAAATATGTCCCTAATTTCCTAAGTCTCTCTATAATTAAATAAATTTAAGATAAATTTATTTAATTATTAGTTACTCTCTCTTTTATTCCTCCTCATTATTTAAATACATAAATTACATTTATTTATTTAAATACATCACTAATTTCCTATGTCTCTTTATAATTAAATAAATCCCTAGATTTATTTAATTATTATTTACTTTAGACCTTTCCTCTACAATTAAATAATTTTCATTAATTGTTTAATTGTCCTTTTGTCTTTTCCTCCAAATTTAGATAAAATCATTTATTTAAATTCTCATTTTCCCACCAAGTAAATAATTAAAAATCACTATTTACTGTCCTAGCCCCACCTCTTTTGAATTAAATTAATTTTTAATTCAAAAGGTCAACACTCCTTCCTAATCAAATAGTTTTAAATTTTTATTTAATTTTTCAGCTATCTCATTTTTCATGCTCAATATCCTCTTGTCACATGCATTTTTGTCCATTGATTTGATTTCCTAAGATTAAATCATAGCCCTCCATTTCAAATTTTACCCTAGAATTCTACCTTGACCCTAATTGCTAGTTGTCACATTCAATCTTAGCCTTCCATCTTAGGGCATTTGTCAACTATAAATCTTGGCCATTCATCCAAAACATTGACTTTTATAAAAGGGCAATGTCAACCTCATTTTTTCACTTCATGCTTGTAAATTTTTAAGTACACTTGCAATTTCTTAGTTGAATCCTTCAATATTTTGCTAGGTCTTTGTTATAGGCCATAGTTGCTCACTAAAATTTGAGGGCAAATTATATTTACAGTAAAATGGAGAGGGACAATGGAGATGAATCATGGAGTGCATGAAGGTTTTGGTGAGTTGTTCATTGGTTTATGCTTTTATATTCCATTGTGCTTCATTGTTAGCTAGGGTTTAGTTTGTTTATGCTATTTATTGCTAACCTAAATTTTTCCTTTGAAAGGGAGTGAATGCTTTTAGTGAACAAATACTAGTGAGAGAAGAATCCTTAACAATAAGTATAAGACATTCACTAGCATAATCAAAATTATCATTACCAACACTACCCATGTTAGAAGTGTTTGATTGAGAGGACATACATGGATTGGAAAATTGAAGGAACCTAGGATAGAAGGGAAAACAATAACAAAATTTACATGAAAGATGAAAGATCACATGTCTACACTATAAAATAAGGTATTCATAGAACATGCATCACCATCCTTATGGTAAAAAGAGATTATAACATTGAGGATTGATGGATACGATATAAGAAATCACAAAAATCCTAACAAAGTACTTAATGGAAGTATAAATGAAAGGTAGAGATAAGGCTCAACGATAATCCATAGAAAAAGATAAACAAGGAAACACACCCAATATGGATAAGGAAATGGAATTCATATCTAAAATGAAGATAAAACATGCAATCTAATATATCCACAATAGAAGGAAAACACTCAAAACTAAAATCTTATGGAGTATAGGATTGGGTTACAAAATGTAAAGATAGAATAGAATGACTATCTATTATAACCAATAATTTTCTATTTATAATTTCAGCATAATAAAACACGAAATTGTTTCATTGCTCTAAATTAAAGAAAAGAAGATGTTGATTATAGAAAAGATTAGTCAGAGAATAAGGGAATAGGAAATATTAGTCATTTGAATGGTTTGCATTATTTTACTATGGCTTTACTTCTATGTTACACTAGATCAAAAGTTATAGTCAAGAAGTCACATTATCTTATTTTCTCTTTTTCTCACTACCTACGTGTCTTCAAGATGTCATGATGTGTGGTTCCATCCACTTTGGCATAGTCACATTCTTGCAGTTGTGGTCCTATCCTTCATCCATGGGGTGTCTTGTATGAACACGATTTAATCTTTGTAATTTATTCATTTTGCCACCTACAATAAAATCTTAATATTTATATTGGGTGTTATTATAGATGCATTTAGGAATTTACCTTAAGGAGGTTGAATATCAATACTTTCTCAAAGCCAACCAAGTCCAAGAAAATATTTGAAAGATTTAAATTGATCCTTGGAAGTGTGCAAAATATCTAGGTGATCAAGTAATAATATATGAGTGTGAATAAAGCTAGGGATATATAGTAGTGAAGTTATGATTATTTTTTAGGTGTATAACTCATATTGTGTTGTTGGTTGTATGTGCAAACTATGCCTTGTGTTCTTTGTGAATATATACTTACTTTAATAAATAAAGTGGTTGTATGAATCTTGTTTACCGTTATGTGTGCAAGAGGAAAGACACATATTATAATTAATAAAGTAATCCTCAAGAATTGAAAATTCAAAATTTCAAATGTCATGCATGAGATCATGTGCCATAACATCATGGATCGACAAATGGGCAAGGTGAAAGATGGATTCTTATTCTCTACAATTAGAAGGATAAATGATGATAACACTTTAAATTTTACATCAATTTATACACAAAAAGAAATCTCAATAGGTCATATAAACTATTAACCTAAAACAAATATGAAATTAGATGTACAAATGAAAACATATTATCCAAAAAAAAAGGAAGACTCCCCCTAAAAACAAGGAAGAGTTTAAACTACTAGCAAATTGTTGTCAACATGCCAACACTTTGTAGTCGAGACCACCCCACCATAAAACACTGCCACATTGACCACACCATATGAATGAATTATTTGTTGTGGGCACATGCCAACACTTTATAGTGGAGACCACCCCACCATAAATATTATCATATTGACTACAACCTATGAATGGTTTATGATAGAATGAAAAGGCCATCTTTTTCTTTTTCATAAAGAAAGAAAATGACATACACAAACTTTCATTTATTGTCTTTATTTTTGGAAATTGATATATTCTGCAATCTTTTATTAACAAGAACAAATCTCAAACATTTTCAATAAATCTTTAAAAACAAGTGATTGATTTTTACATTTGAATAATGGCAGTCTATACTTTTATTTGTTTTCGGCCCACTATAACAAGTTGACTGAAACGTGTAAAGTCTATTTTCAGATCTATAATTTATAATGAAAAAGATATTTTTTCTCATAAAGAAAAAAAAATACATACACAGACTTATGTCTATTGTATTTTTACTATATAGTCTCTCATTAACAAAACCAAAAAACCAAAAAAAAAAAAAAAAAAAACCTTTTCAATAAAACTAAAAATAAATAGTTCCACTTGAATAAAGGCAACCTTTTATTTTATGTGTTTTTGGCTGACTATAACAACCTAATTGAAACATGTAAAACCTATTTTCAGGTCTATAGAATTTTTAAGGATTAGAGTTCAGATTGTTGGCATGTTTTTATGGCTGTTATATGTATCTGTTGAATATAGTGTAAAACAAGACAAACCTGCTAATAATTCTTAGATAATAGCTAGCGTAGAGTAGAAGGCAACAATGATTACAAATCATAGTGATTGATATTTTACTTTGATTCACATATGCGACATTCAATGGTCCATTTTTGCAATAACTTCAATATGGCCCACATCACATGGAGGTTTTTTTCCTTCTAGTGGATTAAAATGATTTAAAGACTCACATCACATGGAGCTTTTTACTTTCTATTGGATTGAAATTATTTTAAGGTTGTAATTTAAATGATTGAATTTAACTGACAAGAGGTTTTTTATTAGATAATTTATTTAAATTTAAATTGATAAGATTATAGTATTTTTTTTATTATATAATTTATGAGAATTTAAATTGATAAAATGATACTATTTTTTTATACAATCTTAAAAAATTCAAATTTTAAGAAAGTATATTTAAATCAAATTAGAATTCCAAATAACTTGATTTGACTAATCTTTCTAAACATGTTTGTGTTTTCTATACTCAAGTCAAAGATGCTTGGAATTGTAGGATAAGGTCTAGGATTGTGCTGGTGGCCATCAAGGGTCTGTATTGTTTGGTGAATAAACTGTAGCCTCATTGTAAAGGGTTTATAATCCTTTCAAAACCATCTTTATGTTGACAGCTTGATCGCAATAGTGTAAAACATTTCAAGTTCTTTCAGAATCTATATCCCTGTGATTATGTTGTGGATTCAGTGTGTTTTTATTGATTTTCTACTTCTTGTTTAGGGTTTCTAAGACCCTTTCAAGAGCTTTTTTATCCTTTAATTCAAAAACTTAACTAACCTCATGTCCCCATGCCGCTGCTTAACTCTATTTTCTGCTTAAATTTAAGCAGCAGGGGTGTTCCCATGCATAAATTTTATTTTTGGGAAAGGATAATTTGGAATCTTTTCCTATTTTAATGGAGCAGCTACTGTTTAGGAATTGAAAATAAACTTTGGAAAAAAAGGGGGGCGCTGGAAATAAGCAGCAACTGCATATTTCTAAAAATCCACGTGGCTCCACAAATTTATTTCCCTCTTTTTTAATATTTGATTTTCTTTTACTTTTTCTAAATTTTTATTGTACAAATTATTATTAATACTATTAATACAAATTTAAGTTGGCTGCTTAAAAATAAGCAAAAAATTAAGCATTCATGGGGCCATCAGCGCCACAAATAACTCCTAAATAAGTTGAGTAGTGGCTGCTAGCCAAAATAAGCTAAGCAGCCGCATGGGGACATGAGGTAATATTAGCACTTGTACTAAAGGAAGTTCAAGGAGTACGCCCATTGAAAACTATATGTATGTTAATGTATTAGAGAGTAGTGTTTGTGCATGCAAATTCTAGTTGCATGTGGGTGGATTAGACAATTAATAATAAATGTTATATAATGGAATGAAATAAACTTAAAAAAATTTAGATTTTTTGTTTAAAAAATTAAGTATTATCTGATTATGAAATATTTGCATACAAATTTAAAACATAAAGCAATGCAAATGAAAAAAGAAAGTGGCCATCAAATTGACAAAAAACACTGAAGAATGTTCCCATCCAGTTGTCAAATCAATATTTATTTGGCTTTATGTGATAAGTGAGATTTTAAAGACGTTTACCATTAAACGGCAACTGATTTACCATTAAAAAACAGTTGAAACTTGTTTTCTGACAACTCAATAGTGATTAACAGAGGTGAAACTTATTTGTTTCAAATCTCACCTTATATGTAACCTATCAACTAATAAAAAAAATTAATTAAATATATTATGCATTATTTATTATTTTACCTATGAGAGCATTATTTGAATTTTCTACCTGCTCTTTGAATTCTGTTGGATTTACGAAGCTTTGGACCCCTAAGATTTACTTTAAAGACCCAAAGGATTGAACATGACTTGGACCACAAGTCAGGATAAAGGAGGACACGTGAATCTTCCCTTATTTGTTTGTAAGGCCTTGCTATAACCTCTCTTCCCAATCGTAGATATACACAGTCTGATTGTAGATATTCTCAAGCTGCTGCCATGAAGGTTTGCTTTTTCTTTCATTCTGCCTTATACCTTCCATTCTATTTCTATTTCTTTTTAAATTCCATGTCATGTATCTTATAGAGACAGTGTTGTTGCAGAAGAGTACAGTAGTTTCTGTGGAGATTTCTTGCTGCAAGTGCAAGAAGAAGGTTATGAAGATTGCTGCAGATATCCCAGGTATGGCACTCCTTAGTTTCATCAAGATTGCTTTTTAGCTATTCTAACAGGGCTAGACTTGCTTAGATTTTTTTGGAGACTATTTTAGCAAGGCTACCTTGCTTACAAACTTATTTGGGATATGGAAACCCAAGGTGTATGAAACCTGAAAATATTTATGTGACCCAAAAAGTGTTTGGTTAGAAATGTTTCAGCAAACCTGCTCCATATCACATTTGATGTGACATGTCATTGTGCCAGTCCATAATTTGTAAGAGCAGCTGTAATTGTTCTGGTTAATTTTTAATAAACCCATTTTTTTCGCCCTCAATTGAAATAGCTTATATATTTCCATGCATTCATTACATAAAAAATAATTTTGTTACTTTTGTTCAATATACCAATCTTCACCATTATATTAATCTGACTTTAACTGGTACATTTTTTGCAAAAATAAAATGCTAAAAAATGGTAGTTTACAATGATCTTTTAAAATTGTAGTTTGCTAATTTTTTATGATTTTATATATATAAATTGTAGTGGAAAATATTTATTAGATTTTTGTAAATATTAAATAATTTAATAGTTTAAAAAGTTCGTAATCATTTTATATTTTATTTCTGTAAGAAAAATTACAATTAGTATATTTAGTTCTAAGAAAATTTATGTAAAAGAGGTCAAAAGATATCAAAATTAAGATATATATTTTGTTTTAATATCTCAAAAAAAGTTGATGCTTGTAGAAGATCTCTAGATGCTTTTAGATATATTTTTTTAAAGTTAGACATGCTAGTTTACTTTTGAACGTATTTTAAATTGTTTTATTTTAATGGATTCGGGTAAATTCATCACCAGCAATTCATCAATGTCTACCTTTTTTATTAATACACTCACACCTTTACATTGCATTCATTGCTTTCACTGCAATTACACCTTTCTATATAATTACACCTTTTGATTTGGATTTTTAATTGCATTTTTCTCATTGTTTTATATACACATTGCAGGAGTAGAGTCTATTGGAGTTGATGTCTCTAAAAGCACTCTAACTGTGACTGGAGAAGTGGATCCTATACAACTTACCAAAAAAATAAGAAAGTTCAAGAAAAGAGCAAACATTATAAGCGTTGGGCCTTCTGGGGAAAAAAATGATGGAGAGAAGAAAACTGATGGAGAGACAGAGGTGCAAGACAATCTTCCTAAATGCTGCCCAACATGTGGTATTTGGTATGTTTATGATGAATATGTATTTGATCCTAATCTATGCTCTATAATGTAAAGTAATTAATCAACAACAATTTATGATAGACATAATTTAAAAGCAAATGTTGTTGGTAGGATATATGGATTCATTTGCAGATTTTGGTAATAAGAGATTTCTATTTCAGACCGAAATGTATGGTTGACATCAGTAGGATGGTATGAATTCATTTGCAGATGTTCTTATAAATTTTAGTATTAATATGACTTTTTTTTTTTTTTTTTGTATTTCAGAGGATAGTTATCAGAGATTTTTTTTATTAAATAAAATTATTTTTTAAAGATTGGATCATTTTGTAACTTTTTATATAAGTGAATGATGTTTAATGGATCTGTATATTGTGGAATTAACACTTATTCTTCCATCAGGTTTAAATAGAACACTCTAAACTTTGATTTGTTTAGGTGGATCATTTGAAATTACACTAGCTTCTTTATTAGGACCCACCTATTAATGTGATTTCAAATGAGCCATCTAAACAAGTCAAAGTTTAGAATGTGTTGTTTAAGCCAAACCTATTCTTCCTATGAATGCATAAATAATGTTCTTTTTTAACTCTTTCTAAATTGATTTTTTTCATAGACAAAGTTCTTTTTTTGTGCTCTTTGATTTGAATTTTTACTTAGACTATAACTAAGAATGTGAGTCACATAAGTCTTTCAATAGATAAATAAATCAATAGAAAATAAATGAAAGAATTTTTTATGATTCTTTTTCTTATTAAATTAATAAGATAATAATACAAAATTTATTAAAAAGATGAGTGGTAAAAAGATATCCTCAAAGCCTAAATGGAATATAAAGATGAAAAACATAAAAAACAAAGACCATGTATAATCAACAATAAACAACTATAATAATCCCATGATATATGGAAGATGATTATCATCAAACAACTCCAAGACACAATTATCAATAGACTACCAACTAATAAGAACTCCTCTCCAAAAATATCAAAGTATTGAAAATAAAATCCTTCGAATTAAATTTGTAAGTTGGTAGACTTTATTAACAGATTGGTCGAGCCACTTATTTTGTAGAGAAATAACATTCAAATTATGCACTACATAGATGTACGATGACCACCCTCAATTAAATGATCTTTATTTATTGTGTCATTCTTTTATTTAAGAGTTCCAATGCAATTTAGCCATTTAAATTTTCTAATAATTTTTAAAAAAAATTAATTAGATTGTTATATTGTCATAATCAAATTTTGAGTGTTCTTCAATTTATCTTAGATATTATTTGGTTTAATGGTTAAAGAATCAATAACAATTTTACATCTTATTTATATATAAAAAAATATTTATTTTATTTTTATTGATCAAAACTTACATTTGTCTATTGAAATTGATTATATATAAAAATAATCATACCGATTACTTATGTGTGAAGAAAAGCAATCATTTTTCTTATTTTTATATGATATAATATTATAGATGCAATGAAATAATAAAATAAATGAATAAATTAGATATAAATCAAAATGTTATAATATTGTAGATCTAATCAAATCTAAAAAGAAATGAATAAATTATATCTTAACCAAAAAGAGTTGACATTGAAAAGGTGGAGAAAGGTAGAATTACTTAGCTATATCAAATGATGATTTGATTTTGATCTTTCAATATCAACTTAGTGATTTGCAACAACTAATGATCAACATCTAGAATATGATATTGGGTTTGATGTCATTCAGATGAAAAAAAACTAATAAAAATTACTCTTATAGGGATGTGGCCACACAATATAGTATGATACGTCTCAAGCCTCTAAAGATTTGGTCTATAAATTTTACACTTCAAGAAAAGCAATGTTAAAATGTCTACTAGGGGAGAGGGCTCTAGAGTAGAGTGGGATCCTATATTGGGTATAGGATTTGACCAAAATATGCCCATCAATGGAGCACATTATTAACCATTATGTATTCAACTTATCCCCAAAAATAAATAAATTGAAACTAAACAATGTTCATGACATTTTAATTTTATAATTGGCTTTTATTTTTCTAAAAAAGGTGGTAGCTAGAATAGTCTTACATTATGAGAATATCATGAATACCACAACACAGTGATTTATTTGGGGAAAACCCTTTTAGGAGAAAAATCCCACACTCCAAAATTTGCCCAATATATTATTCGGAAATCATGAAGATTACAATATACTTGTAGAGAAAGCTTCTCATAGGAGTATCACCAACCAGAGATCTAGAGGCAACACGATCGTTATCAGAATCTTAGCATATATCACAATACATAGCCACGATAAAACTCCCTCTCCATCCCCCCCCTATTCTTACGTACCAATAATACTTTATATAATTCCAAGGTTGAGAAATATTTTCCCAACAATTATGTGTTCTTTAATAGAGCCATTATCAGGAGAAAACAAGGGCACTCTACTCTCCGATGTATTATAAAGTTATCATGCAAATAGTATAATTAAATTGATTTATTTTATTCATTTTATTCGTGTTTCATGAGGAACCTTGTGACATTTTTTAGCAGGAAAAAATGTGGAATGTAGTTTGGAGATTTGTACCCTAGTATCCCTTATGTAGTCAGTTTATAGCCCAAAGGATACAGTGATAGAAGAGAGTAAGTGTGGTAAGAATATATATGATCTAATAACATCTCATATCTACCTTAAAAAAGAATAAAAATCATCCATTTAACATAGATATGAATTCAATGTACTTATAACTCCTTATATATTTATATATTCAAAATAACATATTACATTAGCAAGTCTAGTCTCTCCTCTATATTAAAATCTCTTTCTCTATTGTCCATCTTTCTAATTTGTTATCTATTACATACTATATTAGGTCTTAGTATCTTATAGAGATGTGACCCTTATAGGGCATCCCTTAGTTTATCCTCCTTACTGGCCTGATGTTCTACATGTCCTTTACAGTGAGTTGTGGTAGCTTTTACTCTCTGTCCTATACCCTACTAACATCATCCCCCCTTTCAAAATTATGTCTTGTCCCCAAGACATGTTGCTCAGTTACTTGGGTGAATGTGCTTGTATATGACCTTCAACTACACAAGGGTAGTATCCCATTGTTGTTTGGCTTGTTGGAGTACTTTGATGTAGCCTTGTGTACTTATTTGTATAGCTTCTACCTCTGCAAAGTTCTTATGGATTTGTATTTTTTAGGTTGTAGTTTTTTCCTCACCTAATACTCTGCACAAGTGTGTTATCTTAATGTTGATTGTTTCACTTAGTTGTTCTACTTGCATCTTTATATTTTCCCTCTGCTCTTAGAGCTATTGTAGTTGGGTGTGTGTGTTCTCCATCTATGCATTTTAATGTGTCATAGGATGAGGCAACTTGTGCTATCTGAGCCTCTAGTTGTGAAATTTGGTCCTTCAAGGTTTTGGTGAGGGTGGTCCATTGGAGATCAAATTGATATAGTACATTAGCTTTTGATATGCTTCCTTCCATAATATTTAACTACTCCAATTGAGAATGGGTTTTTTCACACCTTTTTGTAGCCTCCTTTGTGTTTTTATTCAAAACTTCCTATTGGGCTTCTTTCCTTATTTTATCCTTTCATTCCTTGAGGTCTGATTGTAGATTGTCTACTATTTATTCTAGCTACTATAGTAGAGGAAGGGAAGTGTCCCTTTCCATATGTGGAATTGAGTTTCACACTATTTGTACCACCTTTTCTAGTTGCTTTACATTATCTACGTGTTTTTGAAGTATCTCTTCTCTAGTGTTAGCATGGAAAGTATCCCCTAGTTGTAATTTTTGAAGTGGGGAGATGTTTAATAAATTCACTTGAGATCCCATCATAGGGTTAAACCCACAAAACTAGTTTACAATTCCAATGAGGAAGTAAAATTACAAAAAATGCCCCCATGGAAAATTTTTGGTTTTTGGGGGTTTGAACAAACCCAAAGGGGGTTCGCTAGAACCCCTCTTCAAGTGAACCCATTAAATGTTGGGTCCAACCATTCCAGAGAAAAATATATATATATATATATTTGTGGAAAGGGGGTTCGCTCAAACCCTAGTTGGAGTGAACCTCCAAGGGGAGTTTGCTTGAACCCCCCTTTTCTCCACTTCTCCCCCTCTGACACCAAAAATCTCCAAAAAATTTCCCTTCGAACCTCAAGTTGAGGATGAAAATGGAGGAGACTTCACATAACCAACTGGATGATGGTAGTCCTCGGAACGAACTATCCAATGAATATAATTTTCATATATGTTTTGGTTTTATTATGTATTTGTTTTTTTAGTTTGATTAAACATAGGTTTTTCATTGAAAATCAAGCTCTTTGTTCTACACAAGTGGAAAAATGGGAGAATATTAATTTTGTTTTTGAAAAATATCAATGCACTAGATATTGATGTCCTTGATCGAACAAAAATAAATTGAATTTTGATCTACATACAATATTTTTTATGTTGTATACAGTTTGCCTATGTTTGAATTGTAATTGGTTTGACTTCAAAACTTGATTAAGGAAAAAATATTCAATGAAATGCTATGAAACCAATTCCATGCACTAGATATCATAGTTATAAATATAAATTCAAAAAATTAGAATTTTATCCTTCATGGAAAAAAAATTATGTTGTATACGATGATCATCACTCCTTAAAAATGGTGTTTACTATAAAAAACTAGTTTTCAAAGGAGATGGAAAAAGAAGTGCAATCTGATTCTAAAAAAATTGAAAAAAATATATTTAGAATCTACAAACAAAATGTCACAAACCACTAGTTTGCATCATCTTGAAATTCCTCACAGTTTAGCTGCTATAGGTGCCCGAAAGTGAAGATTTAGTTAGAAAAAATCAGTTCAGTGTCCAGTTTGGCCAAAAATTGTAAACCGGTATCTATATTTTCTGAGTAAGTGTTGGCTACAATTATTTCTATTACATTGAGAATTCCTTTATCTATTATATTGGAGAAATTGATATAGTTGTTTCTTCCATATCCTACTCTAATTCCTCCTCTCCTTATATGATTGGTGGGCTTCTTGTGGGAGACAATGTTGGTTGGTTCTTTTCCTTTTCTTCTTCCAACATTGAATCCATTTATTTCTTTGTGATTGCAGTAGTTTCCTCCTATATTTCAACAATATTCTCTTGTTGTCCTCCCATCACGGTGTCTAACCTATGCTTTGTGTAGATCTCTTATTCTTGGGCCTAGGTGAGTTTCTCTTTTTTTTCCATAGTAAGGTTAGGCCCTACCACTATGATTGCTTTCTCCCTTATTTATTCCTCTTCCTTTAGGTATTTTCCCCTTTTCTCTCTGATTGTGACAATTATAGGTTGTGGGAAGTCCTTGATCACTTCCTCTAATCTTTTTTCAATTTTCCTTATGTACATTATTAGGATGGGTATTATCCTATCCTTATTATCAGTATATGAATATTCATACATAAATAATAGTTGTGAGATTATAACCATAGTAGAGGATATAATTTTTAGTCACCCTCACATAGATTGGTGGTTGTGGTTTCTTTGCTACCTTTGGTTGTTGAATTTCCATTGTGTGTTCGTTATTCTTCTCAAAATTCTCTCAATCATTTTTCTTATGGATTTGATCCATAATATCCTTGTATGTTCCAAACCTCTCTGCATTGGGGTCTTTTGGTTTGGTGAGGATATTTTTTGCAAATGCATCCACCTCATTTTGTGATATTTCATATGGGAGATTGGGGATCCAAAATATTTGTGGCTCCACCCCCTCCATGTATATGTAGTCATTTTCCACCAAGAAGTGATGGTTTTGATGAACTACTTGATGGATTCATATGGTATCCACTCCCTAGTTCGCATTTGTTGTTGGAAGCTCATAAAGAACCCCCAATATGTTACAATATATGCTTTTTTGTTTGGGAATTTGTGGATGTGCATATTAATTTTAGTAACTAATAGAAGGTTTGTTTTCCAAACTTTTCCTTAAAACATCAGAAGCTCATTCAAGAATTAGAATTCCAGTCAAATTAGGAGTGTTCCATATAAGAAGTTGTAGTAGGAATTTTTATTCTTTTGGAGAATCTCCATGAGATTCTCCTGCATCACTTCATTGAGGTCAAAATATTTTCCCTTTACCACCATTTTATAGGCAATATGGATTGTTGTTATTGTCGCAGAGTCCACCTTATTTGTGTAGTAGATCTTTTATGCAATCCCCATTGTTGCATACCACACCACAAGATTTGTGATTTATTATAAGCTTATGATATGCTCATGTGGTGTTGCTCTGTTGATTGTATTTACTACATCATTTCTTATCACCTTCTTCATTGGGACCTCCCCTGCCATGCTCAACCTAGTTACCACATGGATTGCTTCTCTTGTAATGCAGTAGCATTTTTCCAAGTATATGATTTTTTTATGGAACTTTCTAAGAATCAGTAACACCCAATTTTTCTCATCATAAAAATATAGGAATTCCTTCCATATGTCGAGGTTCTTCTTTGCTACAAGTTGTTAGAAATCAAATATGCACCCTTTGTCATATTTGCAAAAATCAGACTATTTGTTGCAACATGGAAACTCTTTCCAGATGTGGGCAATCTATATGAAAAGAGAATCTCCAGAGTGAGTTGGTTCTTCGTATGATGATCCTATTCTAAAGATCTTTCTTGGGAAAAGGGATAGAGAGTAACTGAATATTAAGATCTATGATTTGAAATGATTTTTCAATACTTGATGGTAACCTAATGATGATTCTGGATTTTCCTCACAAATAGTTTTACAAAAAAACAACAAAATCTCACAACCTCTCATGAACAATTACACATAAATTATTTGAATGAAGATTTGATTTCAAATACAACATGCAACCTGTATCCTTGAATTTTTTTGTATCAAAAATTATAGTCTTAGGACATAACAAGGACTCTGTAAACAAAATCACAAGATAACCTCAAACTAAACTACAAGTAGACACCAAAAAATGATAAGTAGGAATGTTTTTTTTTTTATTCAACTGTAGGAGTATGCCCCAACATCTGAAGACTGAGTACAAAGTAGTTTACAAGCTCAAAAATGTGTAAGAGAAAGAAACTAGAACTGAACTAGAAAACCCTAAGTTTTCCTCAAAGATATATCTCTCAAAGCCCTAATCCAAGCTCTAGAAAAAAGCTCAAGGAAAGGTCTCAAAAACTACTCAAAAAGTCAGCACAAAAGTGGAAAAGTCTCACTTTTTGCATGCACATACTATCAGGCTTCTAAAAAAGATAAAAAATGCTTTTAAAGCAAAGAAAGCACATTATCTCTCCAATAGGAATCTCAAATCCGACCAAGAAGAAGAGTCAATACCCAACTACTAAAAATATCAAGAAAACATAAAACAATTTATAAAGTATTGTTTTTATGTTTTTGCTTTACAACATGCAGTTTTATAATTTTCCCTATTTTTGCAATTAAAGATGGAAGCTTTTGCAAAATATTAACCTTATTTCTCCAATAAAAAGTTTGATTTTTTCTTATAAAAAATCATAAAAACATAATACCTTTATTACATATTTTGATTAATTGATTTCTTTTCAAATCAATTAAAGGTAAACCCTAATCTTAAACGAAGACCTCATTATAATTTTTTTTTAAATTCCCCTAACTCAATTAGGAAACCTATGGCATTGGACATTTTCCACTCTCCACTAAGGCAAAGGCATAAATGTTAATATTAAATCACAAGCCTTAGATGCTTAACCAAAACCTTAAATCATTGAAAACAAGACTTACAAAGTCTTATGAACCTTCCTAAGCTCGACCTAGGCATATGCAAATTCGGCACCTCATGGTATTAAGCTTCAAACATTAATTTCTAAATTCAAAAATGGCCCTAAGTTTGAATTAGGGAAACATAGACAAAAGGAAGGGGAAACCCTAAACTCCTTCATTCGAATCTTTCAATCTTTGAAGAGTTCTTCCTGGGAGAAGCGTTGCCACCATGAAAACTCTATTTGCAGCTTGAGAATGCCTTGCAAGCTTCAACTCCTTGCCTTCAAATGGTTGAATCTCTTCACAACAACTAAGGTGAGTTGATTTCTTTAACATATGGCTTTCCCACTTGTGTTTTTGGAGCTAAAGAAAAATATAAGGCCGCGGCCTCTCCTTCTCTATCTCTGATTTTCTTGTATTATTTATTGTCTATGCTTGCTTAATTCCAACTTTTCCACCATGGGAGGGCTCGAGCCTTAGTTTGAGGGCTCCAATGAGCTTGGGCGCAGCTTTATATGTTCTTGTACAACAAGGAAAGGTAAGCCTATTTTCATTGTTTGCTTTCCTTGCTAAAATAAAAGCTTTTAGAAGCTCATTCTATCAGAAGAATGATCGTTATTTCCTTAAAATAATGCAGACCCATAGATTGGCCACGCCATGAATGCTTGGCTCTAGATTTTAATTATAAAAATCTACATTTCATACACTTGTTTTCTTGATTCTTTGTGCTTAGATTTTGATCTTCTATGAAGCAAAACTTGAAAAGGCTCTCCCCATTTTCTGAAAAAGTAATTGTAACTCCATACTGTGCTCGACCCATGATGCATATCAGGCATTTTTTGTAAAAAGTCATCATGGGTAATTTGGAAATGAAACCATCCGCATTTTAATTCAAAACCCCATAGTGGATAACCGAGAAAATGGAAGAAATTTGTATTTAAAGGAGAATAATATGTATTTTCGGCCTCTTATGCTTGTAACATGAAAACCCCCATGTGGGTACTTGGCTTTTCAGCCTCTAATAAGCTATTCTCTAACCCTTTACAAGTGAGAAGGCACTAGCCTTTTATAGATTTTAGAATTCAAATTTAATGGCACAACTTGCTCATCTAGAAACATCCATCAGTTACATTAGGGTTTTGGTATCTAGATACATCATCATCCAATTGTATAAAGCAATTACATCCTTGAGAAATGAGAAAATAATATTCTGCCAACTTGGCTTTGATAATAATCTTCATTGGAGAAAACAAATATCACATGGTGCAAATAGCTTCTAGAAATCCCTTCCAGTTGTAGATAGTTTGGGCATGAATTCTTATGTAGGTGCATTTTAAATATTTGATTTGAAAGTAAAAGCATAGCTAGAAATCTTCCTAGCAGGACAATCTGGGCACATATCCATATGCAACTGGGTTAATTTGAACCGTTGGGCACTGATTCACATGTAAATCAACATTAATATATTTTCCAGATTTTCCTCTTAGCATGAATCCATATGCAAGTCCCCCTTTTTGATTTATTTAATCCTAAAAAATAGAAATCCTCATTAGTAGCTCACATGTCAAAAATCCAATCCAAATTAAATTTAAATACAATTTTGGCCTTTTAAGAAAACTTTCCATTTTTTAAATTTTTTATTTTTAAATTTTTTCTCCATCTCAAGAATTTCATTTCAGACCATTTTCAAATTTCAAGAAAAAGATTACCTTTTGGAAATTTTCTAGTTTTGGAAAAATGCATTTCGGAAAAAATTTCCATTTTTGGAATTTTTTGAGGGGGAAATGGAAATTTCCATTTTTTGGGAAATTTCGAGATTTTGAGGGACTGAAGGAATCTCAAGGATTTGAGGGCCTAAGAAATTTTAGGGATTTGAGTGCCTGAAGGAATTTTGAGGGTTTTTCAGAGAACACAAAATTCTACAAAGAGCTAAAATCCTTGAAGCACAATACAAAGTAGTCCTCGTCGGGTATCCAAGACATGGATAGAAATCAGGGAATTCCACCCAAGGAGGAAAATCCCGAAATTACTAGTAAGGTTAAAATCTCCTAAACCTCACGACTTTTTTTCTAGGAGAAATTTTTAAAAAGTTCAAAAAACAACTTGGCCTAATTTTTCCTCCTCTATCCATTGGTGCAAAAATATGTACACTTGACATTGAAAATTCACTTCAAAAATCCCCATTTCCAAAATCCAAGGTAGGTGGAACTCTCCTAGACCCCCAAGACACTTCAAAATACCACTCTTATCAAATCAAATCTAGACTTAATCCTAAAGTAACCTCCAAAGAAGAGAAAAAATAAAAATTGACAAAGTCAAGGTGCAAAGATGTAGAATAAAAAGGGGGTCCTTGCCTCTGGTGGGGTGTGTGTGCAAAAAAGTGCACAACAAATGGTGACTCCTGTTGGGAAAATGCTCCAAAGCATTTCGATGAAAAACTGGAATCAAAACCCAGAATCTCTAGTTTCAATCTTCACATCAAGTCAACTAATAAACTAAAGTTTTAAAATCAACGAATAAGCTAGCCCTTCCTATGCTAAAAATATAAGTGTGTGCTTGAGTGTATACATTTCCCTCCCTAAGCTGCTGGAAGAAACCAAGTTTAGTCATGTTAAGCTACATAAAAGCAACCTGGATAGAGCCTTGTTGTCAGTCAGATGTCCATAGCCCTGACGAGGTTATTGTTGTGATTCTCCCGAACATAAATCTACTACCAACCAAGTGTCCATAGCCCTGATAGAGATATTTGGATTCCCCTAAAAGGTTGAAATTACTTTCTTCTATTCTTTTCTTTTTGATATTTCTTTTTGCTTCTTCATTTCAACCTATAAAAAATGAAACTCACACTTAGGGTTGAGAATCATAGTGGCACTGAAGTAGAAATATAAGATTTTTCACTTAACAAGTCCTCGCGAAGATCCTACAACAACCTCAAGATTCTTAAGATGTGTGTAAAATGTAAGACTCAAGCGCATTCAAGAGCTAATTCAATCCAATGACTTGTCCACTTTAAATATTTAGCACATGTGACACTGAATAGAAGACTTCCACCAGAATATCCTAGAAGGAAGATTAGAGATTGTAAAAGGAATACCCAAAACATTCCTAGATAAAATAATTATTGTTGTGATAATAAGAAACTCCCAATAGAAAACAAGGGAAACCAAGCCGAAGAAGAAAAGAAAACAACCAAACCAAAACCAAAAGCAAAACATAAGCCAACTAAAGGCAAAGCAAAGCAATCTAAACTAAAGGCATCTATACTAAAGAAAACAAAAAATGAAACTTAAAGAAAAAGAACAGGAGGGCAAGCTGCATTTATTCAAATCAACATTTAGTACAAAGAGACTCAAAATAACTCATGATCAGACAAGGTGAGTTGAGACCCACACCTATTTGGCTTTTCAATGCATGGACAAGCAGTAAGGTGATAGTAATAGTCCTCAAGAATACAAACTCATCCTTATATTCAACAAAATAAACCTCAAAAATTCAACATTCAAACTCAACATTCTCAATAGGAATAATCAACAATTGAGGCAACTCATTAAAACTGTGATCAATCCATATGCAAGTTGTCTTCCCCAAACTCCCATAATCAAATTGATAATCTTCTTAATTCATAGCAAAGAAAGAAACAACCTGGTGTGATGCTTGTTCAGACAACATGTTGTGTTTATTAACCTCCAATTATGAAGAGTTGATGCCCATGAGGTCAGAAGGTCTCAACTGATGATGTAGTATTTCTCTTGCATTTGAAACATGCACAACAAAGTCAAATTCATCAATGAGCAATTCAAGGTGAAAATTAGATTGAACAAATTTAGAATTAACATCATAGAAATTTTCACCTATTTCCATATCTTCATGAGGGGCTAGTGATGAATTTTCAGTAATATCCTCATGTGCATCAACTTGTTCATGAAGATGTTTATCAAAAGCCATTAAAGGTTGATCATCAAGCACATTTTTACTTCCAACTATATAATCATATCCATCCATCATGACTGCAACATCACTGTTTTCAGTGTCACTCAGATTTTCCTGCATATCATCATGAACAACATTAGCTACTAATGAGAGCCAATTATGTCCTATTTTATGCCACATTTTAGCTTATTTCATATACTTTCACACCCACTTCCACATTCCATTTTCATTCCATATCATACTATTTCCCCATTTTATGTTGCATATGATTAAATATGCATAAGTTGTATTTAATAGAGTTTTGGATAAAATATGGAAATTAATGATTGATTGTTTTTACTAATAAGCATTGTGATTCTCAGATAAAGCTTGCAACATGCTGATTAGAAGAACTTCCTGTCACTTTTTATGCAGAATGTCTTCCTATCATTTTCTGGCCAGGAACTTCTATGGATTACCTTTTGACCAGCCATTTATTTCTATCATCTTTTTAAAAGATGACTCATCATCCAAGGTGGAAACAGTTACCTCTTCAATGTCGAATTTGAATAAGCACAAGAATTCAAAACAAATACTTTGCCAAATAAATCTAAACGAAGATACAATTCCAGCTGTGTAGAGGAAAATGAAACCATGTTTTATTCACGACCAACAAAAAATAGAGTAGATTAAATTTCCATGTGTACCATTCTTGTGGAGGTTGAAACAAAATAGGAAAGGAAACCCACAGTGGAGATGTTGATTCGCTGAGGAAAACCTATTTTAGAGATTTGTTGCTAAATTGTTGGAGAAAAATCTGCAGATCTAAAGTCACACATTCTATTCTTATCTGTTGTTATAACAATGTGACTCATGGCTTTGTCTCTTCTAGGTTTTTTGGGCGCAGGCCAAAAAAAACATAATATTTACTGAATTTCATTATTTCAAACAATGTGTATATAAATAGGTGCACTCTAAGGGAGCTGATAATATAGATTTTAGCAAATATTTTTGGTATCATAGAATTTTTACATTGCATAATTTGTATCATATATTTGATAAATAAAAGAACGTTCCTTCTTATCACAACAAAGTAAGAAAAAGACTTTCGTTCCATACACTGTGCCAACATGGAGCATGGGCCCACTCCTTGAAAAGAACAGTGACATTTTGTTTTCTGCATTTTGTCTATTTTTTATTTTGTTTGGTTAAGATAGATTTCATTTCTGTGTGATTTCAATTCCAGCACCTTCGTTAAACACTGGCTAAATGATTATGTGATCTAGGTTGTGTTACTTTATGTTGTAAACTATTGTTATTTTTGTAGATTATTATTGCTTCAGATTGTTATAGTTTATGACACAGTTCCTATCACTGCTACTCCCATCACAGATTCTTAGCAGAACCTGTCACGCTTCTATCACATAATAGAGTAGAATAAAAATAAAAGTTTAAACTAGACTTTTATCATAGGGTCTCTTTTGTGTGTTTTAGTTGCACTCATTCCCCCTCAATTCACTACTTTCCTCCCTTCAAGTATATTGCCACAACACTTCTCGCGAGCTATGATCCTCGAGTTGACACTCTTAGACCAAGCTGAAATTCTTCTTATTCTTTACCCCATTTTTGGCCTATTAGCTACCTCATCCTTAATACATTAAATCTATGAATTTTCATTGTGCAGTTCATCAACAGATAGAGGCAAAATAGAATTTGATAAATGAGAAGACTCCTTGAATTCATCTTCTATTGGTTTAGACTCTTGATCACAACCATCCAGGACATTGACTCCTCCATTTATTCCTTTTTTCCTTGTTCAAGTAGCTCATCGACAACTTGTCGATATTCTTCTATTGAAGGCTTATTTGACAAATCCTTCTCTGCATCTTCTAAATGTCACGACAACTGTACTTGTTCTTCCACCTCCTTTATGGTTGTCTGGCACTAGAAACATGTGAATTTAGAATTCTCCTCTTCATGTATCTTGCACCAAGTTGGTAACAACAACTCCTCTAGGAAGACTCTGTAACTTAGGCTTTAAAAATCCTTCAAAAATATTCCCACAAACTCATCATATCTAGTCTATATTGGATCTTCATCATGAACATAGGAAATCTGACTTGGCTTTTCTTCCCATTGTGGTTCAATCTCAACTGCATTTTCCATTTCAAACACTTGGTTAGCCTTTGTAGGACCAACATCTTTTGTGTTTTTAGGTTGTTCTTCACTTGAATGTTCATTAGCTACCTCCATTGCCTCAGATATTTGAGACTCTTCCTTTTGGTATGTTTCTTCATTCGTGGATGGATCAACACTTATTGCACATTCTTCAAATCTAGAATTTGTCTCCTATGTAGTGCATTCCTTGACTGGTTGTTCTTTCCATTCCAAATATCTCCCAACTTTAACAATAATGTCCACACATGAATGCCAAGTGAATTCTGAATGAGATGAATTATGAACTCTGCACCATTTAGATGAGATGAAATATCATAAACACTTACCACCACCAAGTTAATCTTTAACTATCTTTGTAAATGCCTCAACTGTAACATCAAAAACCTCTAAATCTGTGGAGTTCAGTGGTTCAGGTAGGTTCTGTATGAGAATATCCCTAAGTTGCAAAACCATCTCGATTTTACCCAAAAAGGCTAAGCATTCAAACTCATTATGCCTACAAGTATTATGAATTCTACACTAGTCTGATAATGCATAGTGATGCAAACCCTTACTATTCCAAAGATACAATCTCTTATTCAGAGACACACAAAGTTGAGGAAAATCAATCTGATGGTTGTTTCCATCATGGAAAGCATAAGGCTACTTTTCCATCTTGACTCATAATTTTCACTTTCAGATTTAGAGATCTATCATATCTCAAATTTTCAGCATGAATGTTCATTCAACTTCTAACAATGTCACCTACATTCAACCCTCCTTCTAGTGCCAATATGTTGATGGTTTTTTTTGCACATCAACAAGTCAGACAAAATATGATATCCTATCTCTCTTGAAAGGAAATCTCTATTAGAAAAGAGATAACCCCAAGGTCTCTAATGTCAAGTCTTGATAATGCAATAAAATAACTCAATGATAAATTTGAAAATGTTGGTAATCACAAGGGGCCTTACAAATGAACAATGTTGAAAGTGTAGTTTCATCAGATGTAGAAATATGGTGATTCTTTCAATCCCAAAACTAATCTAGATAATAAAATAAATAGAAAAAGATAAGGGCTTAAGAGAGATTCTATAACTAAACTAACCCCTAAGATGAATCACAATGATGATGAATGTTGCAAATGAACAGATCCCCAATAAAACCAATCTCTACTTGATCAAGGACAAGCCCACAACTCCACAGAAATGGTGCAATCTTCTAAGGAAACTGAATATTTGCAGACTATGAACATTCATCCACATACCAAGTAAATGGAACAATGTAAACAAGCATCCACAATTGAACTTAGCACAAAATAAGGCCCAAACTAACTTTACACAACAACTTACAATCAACAAATTGCTAAAAGTATGAACCAGAGATCAATAAACATTATTAATATTTTACCATTATCGTGAAAGAACTGAAAACTAACATCTAACATCTAATATTGAGAATCAAGAACAAGAAACCATAAGACTTTTGAAACATAACACAATGTTTTCCAAACCAACAACCCATTTGCATTGTCTTCTCCAACATTACATAACAATTTCTAGCTTTCTCCTCTCCTACAACTACTAACTTGCAAAACCTAACTTATAACTTAGCCAATCCTAACTTTTCAACCTCTAATAAGCTATTCTCTAACACTTTATAAGTGAGAAAGCAATTGCCTTTTATAGATTTTACAATTAAGATTCAATTGCCAAGATTAAATCAATCCAATGGCAAAAATTGCTCATCCAATGGCAAAAATTGCTCATCTAGAAACATCCATCAGTTACATTAGTGTTTTGGTATCTAGATACATCATCATCCAATTGCATAAAAATAGTTACATCCTTGATTAATGAGAAAATAATATTTTGCCAACTTGGCTTTGATAACAATCCTCATTGGAGAAAGCAAACAACATCACATGGTGCAAATGGCTTCCAGAAATCCCTTCCAGCTGTAGACAGTTTGGGCACATATTCTTATGTAGGTTCATTTTAAATATTTGATTTGTAAGTAAAATAATAGTTGGAAATCTTCTTGGCAGCACAATTTGGGCACATATCCATATGCAACTAGGTTCATTTGAACAACTAGGCACTGATTCACATGTAAATCAACATTAAAATATTTTCTAGATTTTCCTCTTGCCATGAATCCATATGCAAATTCCGCTTTTTGATTTATTTAATCCTAAAAAATAGATATCATCATTAGTGGCTCACATGTCAAAAATTCCAATCCAAGTTAAATTTAAATACAATTTTGGCCTTTTAAGAAAACTTTCCATTTTTGGAAATTTTTTATTTTCAATTTTTTTTCTCCATCTCAAGAATTTCATTTTCAAGACCATTTTAAAATTTCAAGAAAAATACCATTTTGGAAAAAAAAAAAATTGCATTTGGAAAAATTTCCATTTAAAAAAATCTATTTTTGGAAAATTTTGGGATTTTGAGGGGGCATGCAAATTTCAAAAGGAAATTTCCATTTTTGAAAAATTTCGGGATTTTGAGGGGGGCTTGGAAATTTCGAGATTTTGAGGCCCTGAAGGAATTTTGGGGATTTGAGGGCCTAAAGGAATTTCGGCGATTTCAGGGTCTGAAGAAATTTTGGGGATTTTCGGAGAACACGAAATTCCATGAAGAGCCAAAATCCCCGAAGCACAATGCAAAGCAGTCCTCGTCGGGTATCCAAAGCATGGATGGAAATTGGGGAATTCCGCCCAGGGAGGAAAATCCCGAAATTCCAAGCAAGGTCAAAATCTCCTAAACCTTATAACTTTTTTTCTAAAATAAATTTTTGAAAAGTTCAAAAAGCAACTTAGCCTAATGTTTCCTCCTCTATCCATTGGTGCAAAATTATTTACACATAACATTTAAAATTCACTTCAAAAATCCCCATTTCCAAAATCCAAGGTAGGTAGAACTCTCCCAAACCCCCAAGACACTTCAAAATACCATCCTTATCAAATCAAATCTGGACTTAATCCCAAAATAACCTCCCAAGAAGAGCAAAACTGAAAATTAAAAAATTCAAGGTGTAGAGATGTAGAAGATTAAGAGGGTCCCTACTTTTGGTGGGGCGTGTGTGCAAAAAAGTGCACAACAGTTCACTGCAAAGGATTTTTTCCATAGTGACTTTGAGTACTCGGATCACGATATGCCTCTAGTCTCTGATGTAGATGATGCCAGTGCCACAAATGACTATGAGGAGTGGTGGATAGTATCATGACTATCTCTTGTATTTTTGATGGAGGAGGTGATAGGTGATTCAAGACCACTCCTAGATGAGGGAGATGAGGTAGAGGACAGGGCTAGAGAGACACGCTATAGGGCTACAGACATATTTACCAATGTCATAGATGATGAGTATGATGAGACTATAGATCTTGACTATGATAGCCAAGATGAAGGAGATGAGGAAGAGGAGGATGGGGAGGAGGAGGAGAAGCCGATGAGTGAGAGTGGTGAGGCAGCAAATGAGGATCTAGCAGGTCATGATCAGGGAGAGCCCTCTCCCATTCGTATGACTAGATCGTGAGCAGCAACTGCAGTAGGCACCAGTACCCACAATCATGGAGAGGCACATGTGCATGATCATGAAGGGCCAAAAAGTGGTGATATGTAAGTGATATGATGGCCTATGTGGCTGACAACCCTTTTTTACCTAAAATTGATGAAACGAAATTTTTTTTTAAAGGAGATTCTTAGCTTTCGACCAATATAAATTATGCATTACTTTGAATTTAATAAATAATTATTATTCATTTTCTATTTAAATTACAACTAAAGTCTTGATTGATAGGCTAATTGAAAAACATTTATAGCTTTCAAATGGTATCACATTTTTTGAATCTGAAACATGCGTCAAATTCTATTCTTTTCATACTATAGGATTAAAAAGAAAAATGAATTTCATGAATTTTTGACCAAGTTAAGGTGATCAGACATACAAGTTTTTATATTTTTTAAAAATTGTAATAAAAAATTCATAATTAATTATTTAATTGGAAAAAAATTTCAAAAAAATATGCATCACATCGGGACATGAGTCCTCTATTTATATCTAAAATATTATAAATAAATATTATCATTTTATTGTGGTTAGAGTGGTTAGACACCTACTTATCTTTCATGCCCCCTACACATGATGAGGTTGATTTCAAACAACCAATCAAAGAGATAGGTGATGATATTTTATTTTTTTGTTATGCTTTATGCTTATGCTTATGTTATATATATATATATATATATATATATATATATATATGATGTGTACTAATTATATCTAGTTTTTCTATCTTGCAAGATATGTGAGAGATTTTTGAGATTTCTATCAACAGGTAGTTGCAGAGATAGTGCCCCCATTAGTTGACGAGGAGGTCGTAAAATCAGACTATGTGCCCCCACCCATCATGGATCAGGACCCAAAGTTGTTCAGGCCATACATCAGACTATGGGTAGTGTATGAGAGTTTGAGGATGCATGTCCACCAAGCCAATGTTGTCCCAAAGGCTCAGTCATGTCAGACCCTAGCAGAGTTTGAGATACTAGAGTCAAAGGTAGGCTTTAGGAAGAGAGAGATTAGAGAGTAGGGGAGCATCAAGAGGCCCTAGGATAGATACAAGGCCTATAGTTTTCTCTTAGTACATTCAACGGATCGTGATCACATTCGCACATCACCATCTCTTGATAAACTGCTACCAGATAGATGTAATTACCAAGTCCCAAGGGATCTGGAACTCACAAACCTTAGTGGCATTGTATATATATTTTGATGACATGTACACAAAAAATTGATATATATATGAATATGTGGTGTTTTATTACTTGTATTTATGTGTTGAATGTTAAATGGAAATGTCATTAATTAAATAAAAATTTTATAATTATTTAATGAATGTCTTCATGATTTAACATGTTGTATGTGATCTAAAAAATATATATTATAGTTTCTCATAGATACAACATTATGATTAAGTATGTTATGCTAGATTAAATGCACGTATGATCTAATTAGAGACATTAAATGCATATAAGGATCTAATCTAACACAACACACAAGAATGATCATGAATAATATGAGACCTAAAGTAATCACTTTAGAATTCAAGACAAAAAAATAACTACCTATCAAGAATGAATCAAAGCGAGAGCACATAGAATAGTATCCACTAACTCTAACACCACTACTTTATCACTCATACTGTTCAAGAGGATTAGACATAATACCAACGTAGATGTGTGGCATTAAGAGGGTCTTTGAGATGTGTTCCACCCATTTCTATTAATGTGTATGCACCAAACCCATAAATTGCATTAATGATGTAAGGTCCTAACCAATTAGGACTGAATTTTCCTTTTTCAGTTGGGTCTACATTAACGTTTTGTTGATTTTAATACAAGACTAAGTCACCTTTGTTGAACATGTGAGGGATGACATGATGATTATGACTGTGTTTTAATTGTTTAGCATAGGCTTGGAGATGCTCAAGAGCACTGATGTGTTGTTGATCAAGCATCTCAAGCTAGTGCAATTTTTGTTCTTTGTAAGTGTTGTCATCAACCAGTCCTTGAAGAGCAATGCTTAATGTGCTGATTTCTAAATCCGAGGGTATAATAGCCTCGATACCATAGACAAGTTTATAGGGCGTTCTAGTGGATAGTATGATGCTAGTATGATAAGCCCATAATGCATATGTCAGTTGTGTATGCCAATCCTTGTGATTTTTGTTTACTTTCTTAGGATTTTCTCAAGAGTTTTATTAGTTGAATCAGCTTGACCATTATATTGTGGGTAGTAAGGTGTTGAAAAGAGATGTTGGATATTAAATGTGTTGAGGAATTTCTTCATGTCATTATTCTTAAATGGTGTCTCATTATTAGAAACTAACGTAAAAGGAAGTTCAAAGTGAGAAATAGTATTTTCCAATATGAAACAACATATTACATCAAAATTTATGGATCGAAGAGGAATAACTTCTACCCATTTTGTAAAATAATCTATCAATGTGATTATAAATGCATATCCAATAAATGAAGGTGGCGATATTTTTCCAATTAGATCCAATCCCCACATTGAGAATGGCCAAATAGAAATGTGGACGCGAAGCTCAGAAGCAGGAGCATGGATCAAATTTCTATGTTCCTGAAATTTGTGATATCTCTTAACATAATCAAAGCAATATTTTTCCATATGTGTCCAATAATATCCCATGCAGATGAGTTTTTTCACTAAGGATCTCCCTCCAAAATGACCTCCATAGGCACCCGCATGAGCTTCTTCGAGTGTTATGGGGATTTCAAAGTTTTTAAGACATCTAAGTAAAATTTCATTAAAGGATATTTTATATAATATGTCAGCAAGGATGATGTACTTGGTTTCCAATTTTCACAAGTGAGTTCAGATGGTTTTTGTTGTTGGCTCATGAATGGTACCATCTCTCAAATAATTAAATATTGTACCATACCATTCACTCAATTCTCCCTTGGTTGCTGCTAATACTTCTTCGATTTTACTCTTGATTGATGGTTTCATGATTAGGTGAACCGTAAATGTGAATCCCTTTGAAGGATATTGTGGTGATATAAGAGAAGTTGCACTCACCATTGCATCTGCATGTCAATTATCCTTTCAAGGGATGTTGTCAATGTTAAATGATTCAAACTTATCTAATAAATTAATTGTGAGATCCTTGTATTTTGATAGTTTTTCATGCTTTTCTTGATATGTCCCATTTATTTTCTTGATTACTAATTATGAGTCACCAAAGATCTTAATGTCTTTTGCACCCATGATTAAAGCGACACGTAACCCAACTATCAACACTTCATACTCAGCAGTGTTGTTTGTACATAGGAAGTTTAACTGATACAACACGGGAATAGGCTTTCCTATGGGTGGAATTATTATAACCTAGTGTCAGAGCCTGTTCTACAATTAGATCCGTCAAAGTATAATTCCCATGTATTTGTTTTTATTGTTAGCACATTATCATCGGGGAAAGAGTCATTTATAGGAACTACCAAAGGAGAAGGAGCATTAGCCAATTGGTCGGTCAAGGCTTGACCCTTGATTTCTTTTTGTGAAAAAAACTTAAGGTCAAACTCAGTCAACAACATCACCCATTTAGCTAAATGTCCTGATAAATCTATTTTGTTGAAATTTTTTTTGAGAGGATTAAATTTTGTTATTAATTTTATTTCAGCATTCAATAAATAATGTCTCAACTTACTAGTAGTGAATACAAGAGCCAAACATTTTTTTCTATTGTTGTGTATCATTTTTCATAATCAACCAAATTTTGGCTAATGTAATAGATAGGATGCTCTTTACTGTTTTCATCTTGTTGAGCCAACAATGTTGTGAGAGCATGGGATGATGTGGCTATATAAAGCATGAACGGTTTTTTTTACATAACTGGTTGTAAAATAGGTGGAGTTGCAAGGCACTTCTTCAAACTATCAAAAGCCTCTTTACAATCCTCATTACAATTAAAATGTGCATCCTTTTTGAGGAGATGTGTGAATGGTAATGTATGATCAACTAAGGATGTGACAAAATGACAGATGGCTTGAATTATTCCTTGTAACATGCACAATTGAGAGATTTTATTAGGAGGTGGCATATTGAATAAAGCATCAATTTTCTTCATGTTCACCTTGATACCTTTGTGAGATATGATAAAACCTAAAAAAATTCCGCTATCTACACCAAAAACAATTTTTTGGATTCAATCCCATGTTATATTTGTGCATTCACTAAAATATTTTTTGAAGGACATTCATGTTGTATTGACTTGTTAACAATTTGTCTAGAATGAAATCAACATAGTATTCCAAAATCTTATGTATGTAATCATGAAGTATCAATATCATCACTCATTGATACGTTGTGCCAACATTCTTCAATCCAAAAGACATCATGACCCACCAAAACATTCCCCAAACTATTGTGAATTTTGTTTTATATTGGTCTTGAGGGTTGATGAAGATTTGACTATATCCAAAAATTCCATCCATGACTGACAACAAAGCATGTCCTGTAGTCAAGTCTACTATCATATCAATATTGGGAAGGGGAAAATCATCTTTTAAAGATGCTTTATTCAAATCATGAAAATTTGTACACATTATAATATGATTGTCAGGTTTTGTGACTACCAAAATATTTAAGATCCAAGGAGAATAATCTATAGGTCTTATGAAACTAGTGTCAAGGATTTTTTCAAGTTCCCATTTAACAAGCAAGACTATCTTAGGATTCATTTTTCTTATCTTTTGTCGAACGGGTTTAGCATTTTCAACAAGGACTATGTTGTGTGTCACTATCTTAGCATCAATTCCTCACATGTCTGAATATTTCTAGGCAATTTTTTTTAGGAAATTCATGGAGTAACATTGTGTGATCTTCTTGTTCTTCACCATCAAGGAACTTCCCTATCTTAATGAATTTCTCTGTGTCATTTATGTCCATTGGTATGTCAATTGTCTCTCCTAGAGGAAGTGCACTTGGCTTTGGAAATTCAGGGTTGTATTCCTCTATTCTTATGTCCATCTCATTACTTTCATCTTCTGCATCTTTTTGCTTGGTGCTAATCATAGCACATTTGACCTTTATATTTTGAGGAGTATTAGGTGACTTTCCATAAACTCCTAGAATTTTATTCAATTCATTCTCATCTTCAAAATATTTCCATGATGGTTCAGAATCCATATCAAGCAATTCAGGATGCTTCAAAGTGAGGTTGATTTTTTGCTTGCACATAATAGTGTGTATGTTTAATGATGGTCTCTTTGTTTCTTGTTTAACCTTAGAGGGACAATACCCCAGGCTAGTCTTTGTCTCTTGTGTGTTAGGCTCTATAGGAACTCAAATGAATTTTTCTTTCTTTCCACATCCTTTACCATTGTAGCCCAATTGTTTCACAAGTTCATAACCTCTCTCATAAAGTCTTTCTATTCTTTTTAGGTTTGGTTGTTGTTGATAATCTATCTCATCAATTTTTTTCATGTAGCTTGTATATTATTCAAGGGTGAATGAGTTGGATGTTTGTAGATTTTCTTCCAAGTTCCGAGTTGACATGACCATTGGTTTGTTTTTATTTTCATCTTCTTTTCTTGTGATTATGTATTCTCCCATAAACAAGGGCGTAAAATCCAAGGAACCTCAGTCATCATCTAACCATTTTGAGACTGCCATTTATTTCTTGCCTTATTTTAAAGGTTCTATGTTAGATGTTGGAATCAATGTGCTTAGAGGACTTTTTGTTCCTTTTTGACTTGCAAGAAACTTTTAGGCTTAGGGTCTATTTCAACTTGGTATACCTTGTTGTTATAGACATATTTCATGATATGATGAAGGGTTGAAGGCACCACATGCATCTCATGAATCCATGGTCTTTGCAAAAGAATATTGTATGAAAGGTCATGAGGCATAACATGAATAGGATTTTGTAAGTTATCCTTTTTGACTGTACTAGGTAAAGTAATCATACCGAGCGATTTCTTTCCTACATTGTCAAAGCCTCTGATTAATAATGAGTCAAGTTCCATGTTTGATTTGTCTACATGCAATCTATCTAAGAGTTTCACACTACAAACATTAAGCGCTGAGCCATTATCAACAAGAGTCCTTTTTATGCCTATTCTGTTGAATTGGGCTATTATCATTAATGCATCATTTTTCTTTCTCAATTCCAAAGGAGATAGCTCATGTTGATGAAATTTTATGTCTACATTAACTGTACTCATTCCTTGTATGAGGGTTGCTACATCATTTTCATTTGTACTAGGAGGAACCACTACTTGTTGTAAGGATATTTGAAGCATAGTGTGGTAATTAGGTGAATTTTTAATTGTCCCATAGGGATATCTTTGTAGGACTGTTCTTGACTTGTTCAACAAGATTGTATGCCTTCTCACTGTACAAAGTTAATCAAGGAGCACTAGGAAAAATGAGATTAGGAAAAGGTAAGGGTGTCAGGGTTGGTTGTTGTGGTTGTGGATTATTTCTAGTGTTGTATGTATGAGCAACGGTACTATGACTCAATTGTTGGAGGACATTATTCTTAGGTGGATAAAGGATAAATTCAGGATTGTTTTTAGGTTATGGTTTGTACAAAGGTGGGTAAAGGATGATTTGAGGTTGAATCACATTAAATTCTCTTGTTTTTGTGTTCTCATAACAAGCCTTAGTGGATGAAATTTGTGAGATGAAGTCCTCAAGGGCTTCATATAGCATGTCAAAGTCATCACTAATAAAAGGCTTGAGGGTTAGGTGAACTTGGAAAGAGAGATTTAACATAGTCAAATAACTATACTTTCTCCAAGTGGCTTGGGTGTTTTGGTCTTTGGTTTTGGTTTTTCTTTTTGATATATGTCTAATGTGATCTAATCTAAATACTAAAAATAAAAAATACAAAAATCTAACTCTATCCACAATTTTAATGAATGTAAATAATACTATTTCTAATGATTGCAATATATAAAAAAGTAATTGAACTGAAATAGAAAAGTAATAATAGTAAACGAAAGCTTGAAAATTGGGAATTTAACTCTATAAATAGCAGTTTAAAATTTGCACTAGGACTTATTCTCCCAAGGTGGAAAATGAGTCCCAGTAGGGATTTTTTTCTAATTTTTTTTTTAAAAATGGTTCTTTTTATGTTTCTTATGTTGTATGATATAGACCTGAGATGCAAATGAAAATTCTAATTGATTTTCAATGAAACTAGATGCAAAAATTGCAAGCTAAATGAGCTTTCACTAGTGCAAAACTTGAAACCTTGGAATGCAAATTAACAAATGAAAATCCTAATGCAATGTTAATGCAAGCTAAATCTAGAATGAAAATGCACTCCAAATTAGAATTATGATGCTATATATACTGGTTCACCAAAATGAAAAAGTGAAAATTGTGGTCCTCTCTTTCACTTCTAGGTTTTTGAACCTAAAAGGAGAGAGGCAATATTCACACACTTCACTCAAGAAATTTTTTTTGAGATTTCAATGCAAAGGAGATTGAAATATTGCAAAGGGACTATCCTAAAGGTTGAATGCGATCTAATAAGGGGTTCACCACCAAGTAAGAACTTGGAAAAGACAATGGAATGACCTAAAAAATGACTTATAAATGCAAATAAACAGAATAAAAAGGCATAAGGACAAGGAATGTGCACCTACGAACCTTGAGATGACTGGAAACAAATTTTAAACACTAAAAACTTTGACTCTTTGATCAACTGGGACTCATTCACTAACCTAGGTGAATCAGTCCTAGATCTAGGTTTTTGTCCAGAAGTTTGTTTTGGGGAAAAGGGTTCTAGAAGATCTACAAATAGTTTTGGAAAATAGGTACAATGGGACTCATTCACCACTCTTGGTGAATCAGTCTCGTTCTTCTTTTTTTAAAATTGAAAGTTTTGATATGCACTTGAACACTTGAACCCTTTCCTTCCAAATTGAGTTCCAAATTCAAATTTGTAAAAACACTTGCAAACCAGAATATAAAATTGATTTTCTAATAGTGGGTTTGCCTCAGTCAAACCCCTAGTTTGGTAATTAAACCTTGATAAATATAATGAAATTTGCATGAAAACCCTAGCCTTAAGTGTGTCGAAGACTAAGAAATCTGAAACATGATGCAATCCTATTCTAATATGCAAGAATATGATGCAATAATGGAGATATAAAGAAGAATGACTCACTTGTGGTGATCTCTAATCACCCCAAATGAACCTTAATTATTTTTGTACCTTCCTTAGGTTGAATGTAGACTAATAATGGAGGATGGAATCACTTATAAAACAATTCTTTAGTCTTGGGTTGATGACTAGTTGCATCTCCTTAACCTAGAATCCATCATGATTCACCATAGACAACAACGATCAACCCTTGAAAATGCTTGATCTTGATGGAAAGTGAGCTTGAAGACCTACAAAAACACTTTAATTTTGCTCCCAAGATTCAACTTTGTTGATTAGTTTCTCTTGAATGCCTAGATCTTGAAAATTTCTCTTGAGAGTGCTTGCATAGATTAGCTAGATGATAAAAATGACTTGGAAACTTTCTTTTATAGGAATGTACACCTAATTGACCATTATTTAGATCTCAAAGGCCAACATCCACCAAAAATTTGAATTAAATTGCTGAAGTTCCCACTCAAAATGAAAAGAAAAACCCAAACGGGACTCATTCTCCACCCTTGGCGAATGGGTCCCACCTAAGGGGACTCATTCGCCCAAGGTGGCGAATGAGTCCCACCTTAGCTTTTTGAGGTGGGTTTTCAATATTTTTGGAATTTTGCATGATTTTATAGGATTTTTAGGTAAAATGAGCCTTGAGATCTAAAATAATGGGTCTTAGAGGCCTATAAATGATGATTTTAAAGGGAAATTAATGCAAGGATACTAAAATGAGTCCAAGTTAAGTGTGAAATTTCTTTTCTTTCAAGAGAATACAATTTTCTAAACTACAACATCCAACCAATACTATCCCAAAGACAACCAATTCCAAGGACTAAGAACACATTACTTAGGTTTTGACATCAATTACAACTAACAATCAATGTCGACAATAGCTACAAATAATATCCTTAGTGTTAGCACCAATGACAACCATTACTATCAACATCAATGACAACAACACAACCATTAGTGTTGATATCAATAAAAAAAACTACCAATAATCTCCCCCTTTGGAACTAATGGTAACACACTGCTCACTCTCCCCTTTGACATCAAGGACAAAGGGCCAAACACTTCTACACAAGTGCCCAACATGACTTTTTTTTGTCGTTAGGAGAAAAGAGAAAAATGATCTTCTATTGAAGTAGCAATACATGGTCCACCTTTGACTAGGAACACTTTTGTTTTCACACACACACACACACACACATATATATATATATAACAACTACATAATTGCTTCTAGATTCCCCCTTACTACTAGCTCCCCCTAAAGGGTAGAACCTGTCAATCTAGGAAAAAGGATATGACATGAATTTGTCCCCCTAGAAAGATGCACCTATTATGCATCTAGCTAGAACAAGGAGGGGTAATGACCCCTAGATTCTTCCTTAGATACTCAAAAGTGTCCTTTGAAGGAGCCTTTCTAAATATATATGTAATCTAATCCTTTTCAGGCACATACTCAACTTTGGCTTCATGTTCTATAAATTTCTCACTCAGAAAATGGTACCAGATTGAGATGTGTTTTGTCTTTGAATGCATTACTAGATTTTTAGAAATGTTAATAATTTACTTGTATTGTCACATAGTATAGGAATAGGTTCATCATACACTATCTTCATATCCTTCAAAGTCTACTTCATCTAAAGCACTTGAGTGCATCAAGATGCTACACAAATATGTTATGCTTATATTGTGGACAAAGATAATGAATCCTACTTTTTTACTAAACCATGAGGTCAATATTTCTTCTAAAAATAATTCACTTCCACTTGTACTCCTCCCATCATCAACACAACCTACCCAATCAACATCAATATAGACACTCAGAGAAATTTTGATCATTTTTATACCATAGGCCATAATATAGATACTTACACTTCAAATATATGAAGATTATTTTTACAACCTTCTCATGATATTTCTTATGATTGGTTTGGAATATGGCAACCAAACATCAATCTTTGAAACATACTGGGAAATGCAAAAATGTTCATAACTGAACTTTGTATAAACAAACATGTATTATATAGAGAAGATAGTCATAAAGAACCATCTACCTTTGTACTTTTGAAGTCCCATAGCATAGGTGAATATATCCATAATAATTTATGGACAAGACATTATTTCTTGAGGAAAGTGGAATATTCTAGCAAGCCTTCATCTTCACTTTTCTCTACCAGAGCATGGGAATAAATTTTTTCACTTGAATATTTTATTTAAGAAGGTGTAAAGACTTGATACTTTGGATATAACACCTTCACATCTAGATTAACTTAAATTTTGGACCGCAAGGCAAAACCCTTTTTCTATAGAGAGGAGAAGACCAAAATACCTTGACTTCACCAAAGAGAATGCATTGTGAATGCCTTATACTTTTGAGTGTTTATCTTTATGTGCAGTACACCAAATTGGAATGACATCAATCAGAACAAGTGTATCAACCTTCTCACACCATCTACCTTCACCAAGATCTTACAACAAATATGAACACTAATTTATCTAAATCAAATCATCCTCAACACCTTTTTTTAGGGGTGCAAGAGGATTTTGCAAGTGAAATCTCCCTCTGAGATAATGCTCTACCTTAATTTGTCTTAGAATTTTGTGCAAAGTGCACAAGTGTGCTATCATCCTTCTTCTCATGGTATTCTTTCTAGACTTTTTCATTTTCCTTATTTTTTTGATCATGGGATTCAACCTTTTTTTCAATTGGTGGCTTAGAAAAGCTACTTCTACAATAGTTTGCTTTGTGTCCCATATTATTGCATCTATAATACACAATGTTGTGCTCTGGAACAAGGTTTTTCCTCATCATCTTAGATTTGCACTTATGAGCCTTGTGACCATAATTTTTGCAAGCATGGAAATACTCATGAAACAAGAAATTATTTTTTATTTGAGTTATAAAATACCTTCTACCGATGTTATTATTCCTCCTTTGTCTAAATCTACAATCAAAAACATTATGCACATAAATATTATAAGAAAAATAGTAAACTTGAAAGAGTTGATTGAACCTAGAAGGGACATGTTGTCTTGCAGATGGAGGAATTAATTTTTCCTTCTAGTTAGGATTGGATCCATTTTCTTTCTTGGCCTTTTGAGTATCATTTGCATCTCTAGAGACACTCTTCATGGAATCTTTGGTCCAAAAAATTTCTTCTCTTTTTTGAATCTTTTCATTTGATTCGGAACTATTAGGGATAGAATTATCTCCTTTGAATTTTGTTTCCTTCTCTCTTTTTAGAGAATTACTTAGAGTGACAATTTCCACCTCAAGATTTAAAAATTTAGTAGTTTGGTCATTAAGGTTGACATTTTAACAATCTTCAATTCTCTTGCATTCTTCAACCTTTTTTCTTTTCAAGTTAGAGATCACACCTTCTGACTCTTTCAATTTGATTTCACATACCTTGCCTTCTTTTACTTGAATTCTCAATTTGTCAGATTCTTATTTTGATTCTATAAGAAAGATCTCATATTTTTTATTCTATCATGTTGCTTCATTTAGGTCTTCCAAAGAAGAATAGATATTTCCTTCAAAGTCTATTTGCAAATCATTTGAATTGAAGTCCCAACCTTCAGATTCCATATATTCTAGATTCAGATCCGAGGAAAACATATCTTCATCACTCAAAGAGTCAGAATCCTTACATTTCTGAACATTATACTTTCTATTAGTAATATTAAAATCCATAAAGAGAGTTTCATCTTTTGAATCATTCTCCTCATCTTTAGAGGAACCACTACTTTCTTTGAAATAGAGATCCTTTTTAACCTTAGCTCTTTTATTTCTATCATCTGATTCTTTGTAAGGACATTTAGAAGAAAAATGACCTATTCTTCCATAATCAAAACATTTGAATGAAAAATTACCATTGTATTTGTCGATGCCTTTCTTTAGTCTTCTCACAAATTTTTCTTCAACTTCATCAAGTTCATCAATTTGATCAACATCTATATCCATTTTATTCCAATTTTTTATAATGTCTTTCAAGAGGTCTTCACCCCTATCCAAAATTTGGCTAAGTCTTATGTCGGGTGATGTTTTTCACAACTCTGTGAACTTAGGCGATGTTTGCATTAGTTCATATAACCTCTCGCTTTACCGCCTAGCCTTACTACTTCCCACCTTGGTCCTTCCACAAGTTAATTTCATGTCAGGCGATGTTTTGTGAAGTTCATCTAACTTCTTGTTTCTCTTCTTGGAGTGAGTATTATGCTAGTTAATGTTCCTTTTACCAGGCGATACAGTGCAATGAAATGTGAACTCCAATGGGCATTTGTAAAGTTCATCGAACTCTCCACTTTTCCATCCCTAGCTATTCCTTTTCAAATTTTTGAAAAGCGGTCGCAATAAAATAGTGAGGAGAAAGCCAACACATGCCCATATAGAAAGAAAGTGATATTAAATTCTCACTACTCACACACTTTCTATGGGGTTTTTAGGAAGGTTTTAAGTGGAAGACAAACATTCCTTATTATGGTGCTGATTTTTTTAGGAGGAAACCAATGAGACATATCGACATAGATTTTTAGCTATGAAATTTTCCATTAGAGGTATTTATAATATTCACCCTATTCAAATTCTCTCTGGGTTAATTCTCTTCACATTATAGTTTCATTGAACATACTCTTGCTTGAGCCTTAAATTTATAGTTATGGCTAAGCTAAAGTGCATGGGTTATGAGTATATATCTAGGTTAACATGTGATAGACCCAAGATTAGGGATACACATTTAGGCCCTATGAATTTAAGTGAATTAAAGATCAATTCAATAGTCAAAACCCACCACTCATGACTCAATGGGTGATTAATAGAAGATTAGTTGAAAATGTTTCCATCCCTATTACAATATAATATCTTGAACTTCTCCTGGAATGCATCAGGCATAATAACTCATAGACACAAGAAATCAGGACATAGGATTTCCGGTTGGTGGTAAAAATTCAAAAATCCACCTTTGCATCATGCCTAAAGATTCTAGAAAAAGATAATTACTTGTCTATGACCATGATAAATTCCTAGATTGAGTTTTCTGCTAAGAAGAGAATATATACAAATGAAATGGAAAAAATTGGTTGGTGAAGCCTAAGTGGGGTAGGTATCAATTGCCTCGAAAGCTACATAGAAATCATTTTGTGGAAGAGGTATTTAATATTGTGGTACTATGACATAGAGAAAGGGTAAATGAGGATGTACATGGGTTTGAGGAATGGATGTACCTTTTCATCTAGATTATGTTGTTAGGGAAAAAAATTCTTGACTAGATGTAATCATCAGTGACCATATGCCCTATTTGATGAATTTATTTAATCTTAATAGATTCTTTTATATGTTCTCATACTTAATCTATGCCATTTATAGTAAAATACCCTAGCCTGGATTGAGACCAAGAGATCTCCCTCCTAAAAAGGTGCCCATTTACGACTACCTTGATAAGTTGTAGTCCCATAAATGTTTCCTTCATTTCAGAAGGATAACAAATACTTTCACCATGAGGATGGTTAGAGAATTTCAAGGGCATATGTGAATGTGAACGCCACTTGAAGCTATACAATTTGTAAATTTCTATGGTAGTCACTTCATCTAGTTCCAGAGGTTTTCCTACATAAGAGTTGGAGGTTTCACTGGTTTTCCCATCAAACTTCCAAGGTACCCTAAAGAAAAATGGGTTATGATTGAAGTATGTAGATATTTAGAAAATGTGAACAAGATATTTCAAGAAAGGAGAAGAGTGATCATTTCTTTTCCTATTGGTTTCGGTGCCTACACATGTTAATCCATGTTTGTTGCTTTAAATATTAAGAGGGAGTTATCCAAATACAATTTGCACTCATATGATGAGTGTTTCCCTTTTTATCTTAAAGATTATGTTAAGAACAATTTGAGATTAAGTCCTAACTTCTTTCACTAGCATACTCTAGAGGACTAATGGGATGATTGTTTTGATGAATATGAGGTCAGAAAAAGAATTTGGATGATAATTTTTGTAGAAAAAATGATCATCTATGGTTTAAAATTGGATTTGAAAGGCATTGTAGAGGATTGGTTTGATATGGTAGACCTAGTTTATACCAATTTTATGATAGAGAATCGCCCTATTCCCACCTTGGATTGGAGCAGTAAGGAAAAGGAAACTATTCTAGTAAGGATAGTTGATGTTTTATCTAGGACACAAGACTGGATGATTAAGAAGAAGAAAGATCTGTCTCATCCTCTTACTAGGTCATAGAATGCACAACCTTCCAGGAGTACTTCCCAACCTTCTCCAAAATGTGAGAATAGTTGGTACTACCTCATAGTCATTACCTTCAGGAAACCAGGGAGATGGTGATGAAAATACACCTGATAAAAATATGTTTCAATAGACATGTGGAGAAGATATTCTTGACCTACCCAATCTAGAGAAGGAAAAAGAAGGTGAATAAAAAAAAGGGGATTTAGAAAATAATGACATTAAATCTTCTCCTTCTTAGGATGAGTCACCTGCTAGAGAGGTAAGTGTATTATAGAAGTCAAGGAATGCTCCACTCATATCAGAAAACACACCAGAAAACACTCCTCCTACACACAACATTATTTGAGTCTTCAAGCTCTAAGGAAACTAATGTGCCTATTACACCTATTTGGTTGGAAGATACTTTTTCTAGAAAAAAGAAGGTTGTGCAGTTTATCTTACTTAATTAGGACATGGTAGGTCAATTATTGCAAAGGATCTAAAATCCAAAGCCAGAGAAATTAATGACCACTACACAACTAGTGGATGATGTTGATTTAGAAAATCTTCATTTGGAAATTGCACATCCTTCAACACAAAAGGAGATCACTCTAGTGACTGTAATTGATTTTGAAGTTAACATAATTGATCTTGGGCTTCATACAAGAGATGGGGATCTTCAAATCTTTCAATTATCTACAACAATAATGGTTGAGAAATCTAAGAAGGATAAGGAAAGAAAAGATGAACTAAAGACACAGGTTCAATCTTTAACTAAATTTTTAAGGTCTCTCTTTGATCTTTCCCCTTAAATGATTTCTCAAGATGATTCCTCTATAGATCCCCTAACTATGATTGGAAAATAAGCTATGAGAAAGATGAAAAGTTTCCAAATCATGGGTAAACCTATGGAAGAATGGAGTGAGTGTCTAATCAAAAAGGGAAGTTTTATTATTTTCGAGTCTATAAAGTATTTTCAAAAATTAAATTCCTTAAAGTCTCCTATTGGAGATTAAATTATTATTGTTGAAAAGGAAGAAATGACATGGAATAATTTCTAGATTGAATTGAAACCAATGATGAATTGGGGCATGGAAAAAATGGCGGTGAAGAAAATTATACCCAATGTTGCATACTCTTGTTGCCTTGTATGGAACAAAGGTGTAGAATGGAAGCTATAAATTACTAGACAAGGTTTACAAATCCTCGAAAAATCATGATTGAATGCACTACTATCTTAGACGAAGAACATATCACCTTAGTAGCTTTAGGGTTGCAACAAGATAAAGGAGAAATTAGAGATGATGCAAATGTCAGAGGCTTGGTAGAAAAATTCCAAAAATTGGTCAAGGGAATACTCGATTCTCATTCCTTTAATGTTGAGAATTTTAAAAAAATTAGTGAATTACATCTTGTCTCATCTTAAGAGATAGATCTTATGAAGGCTTGCAAATAGTGTATCGAAGCAATCAAAGATAGTCAACTAGCATGGAAAGTGTGAATGAATAAAGTGACTATCCCTCAAAACAAGGAGTTGTTACATACCATGAAGTATTTCCAAGCCTTATGGAAAAGACCCATGGCACCCCCAAAAATGAGAAGTGAAGTGAAATTTTCTTGACCATTTAGTTGCTTTATTAAAAAAAAATTAGTTTTAATCAATTATGGGAAAGAAAGAAGTGGTTATCTATACAGTTATTTATATGTATCTATTTTTGAACTAAAACTCTCTAGACACTATTTTGAAAGCTCAATATAATATTTTAGACTTTTCAGCTATTTCTATTAATGAAATCATTAGTTGTCTATGTGCATATAGTTTGTGAAGATAATTTGATATTCTTGAATCTATGTTTTTAGGAGTATCTTAATTTTATGCTTTACTAGTGTGTGAGTTATACAGTTTCCTTCATAATATATTTCATCTTTCAGATAATATTGAGTTGATTATTTTAATCCTCAGTAATATCCAAGTTGAACTCATCTTTGTGCCAATATTTTATTATCTATACTTCACATCAAATATTAGGATTCTTCTTGATATTGGGTTTTACCTTTACTTCTTTCTAGTTAAAAGAAAATATTGTGTTTATTTCTTGTTCTTTTAATTCATTGAAAATCATAAGGGATTTGTACCTCAATAAAGTTTAGAGAATATTTGATCTTCCTAAAAGAGTAGATATTCAGAGCTGTTGGTTCTTTTGGCACCTTTTCAGGCATAGGGTTATATCATCTCAAGGTGCCCAATCTGTTAGCCAACAATCTTCAATATTTTCGTTAACTTTGAATGTAGCTTCTTTTCTTGGAACATATTGAAAAAGATCTCTCATCTCAAAGGTAGTAGGAGTATCAAATATTTCATCTTCAATGGAAGATACTTTGTGACTATAAGATTTTGGGAGAAATCTCAACACCTTCTTTACAATTTCAATTTCTTTTACTTCTCTACCAAGTCCAGATATTCCAATGATAATTTCTTGTACTTGGAGCATATAACTTGCAATTTATTCATCTTTAATCATCTTTAGAGTCTCAAATATACTTTTGAAGATCTATATCTTAGCTTGCTTCACTTTAGTGTCTCCTTCATAAATTCTATTGAGATTTTCCCAAGAATCTTTGGTAGAGCTAGAATTTATCAGCTTCAAAAGTCTTGAATCAACCAACCCACAGAAGATAGGATTCTTTCCTTTGGAATTGCATTCATAGAATATAATTTTAATTAGAATTGTAAGAGGAGTGGTTGGAGCAATGCAACCAATTTTCACTAATTTCCACACCCCAAACCCAAGAGAGTCTAGGTATCCTTCCATCATCAATTTTTAGAAGGATTATTTAGTCCTATCAAATCTAGGACCCTTGTATGAACCATCATGTGCCATCCCAGATCTTTGCTTCAATTTTTTAAGCTTCAATAGAGGAACTTAGATCTGATACTAATTATTTAACACTTCCAAAGATTGAGATAGGGTGAAATAGTATACACAAAACTTAACCCCTTCTAGAACTTGAAACTTTCAGCACAACTCAAATTCATTTAGTAGATAAAGATAGAACTTTAAGTAGAGTATTAATAGACAAGAATATAGAAAATTGAATCTTTAAAACCTTAAAAAAAAATTACCAATGAAATATATAGTAGTAATTAGATTAGTAGTAAAGAGAGAGAGAGAGAGAGAGAGAGAGAGAACACACACATTCATAAGGAGGCATAAAATTAATGTGGAAAACCCAATGAGGCAAAACTACAATGAGAGTTAATGTAATGCCCCGCCTTGCAACCCTAAAGGAAGTTGCAATTAACATCATAAGCAAACCAATTTTTTTTTATAAAGTGCATTTAACATACACATTCACTTACTAGATAACAACAACCTCTAAGTCTACAAGGTTAGGATTACTTAAACCCACACATACATATTACATATAACCATAGCAGTATGAACTGTATGAAATAAACATCATACATCATAAGAATACCACATAACATAATAAGATAATCAACCAAGATACAATCTGATAAACATTATCTTAATCCAATAGATACATCACTCATTCCCAGAATGAGGCAATAGTACAAAAGATTACAATTACAAAATTTCACCTCATAAACATAAGAGGGATAAAATAACTTATACAAGTTAAAATATTACAATGCAAGATAATACAACAAGAACCGCGAGCTGTCCATCTGGATGCCTCGCCACCAAGTATTGAAGATCGATGGGGACCCAATGGTTTTGGTGCATGTTCCACCCTACCAATGTGGTACCCGAAGGCCCACCCCCCATGCTAGGAGATAGTAACAAAGTAACATGGACTAAGATCTACAACCACTAACCAAAGGCAGACTCATACTAACTCAAACTGACATAACCAACCAAATGAATTAACAAGTACAACTCATTCACCATACAAGTATGAATCAAGTACAACTCAAGTACAATACAAGTACAAATCAAATACAATACAATTACAACTCCAACATCACTGACATAGGTCACATTGCTTCCAGACATAAAGTAGATCAAGTATGTTCAAATAACCATACACATAAAATAATTAACAACAGTTGTCATAGATAGAGTGTCATCGCAAGGTTTGTCATGAGATCTCCTCTGGGCATTCTTCATAGGATCTGGCACAAGTAATCCTGGTGGCCTCAGCCGAATCCTGGCACTCATACTCACTCATGCGGAATCAACTACCTCTCGCAAGGACAAGATAGTTGATCTTGCCATTCCAGGCCTTCTCACTCATCCCAAGTCTAAATGAGCCCTTGTGTCTATGATTGAGGATTAAATTATCTTGATTAATGTGAGAAGTTAGTCCTAATATTCTAAGTACATTATTTTAATTATCACTTGTTTAAATCACTCCTGAAGGTTATCTAGTTTACCTCTTTGGGCTCTGGCCCCTAACAGAAGCCACTCTTCTATTCGACAACACACACCCAAACAATCCACCAAGGGAACCACAAGTGCATACCAACTAGGCATCATAATCCACTCCAACACAAGTAGGATACAAATAATAGAACTCACTCCAAACATCTTGGAGGCAACAATCACATAGTCCACTCCTTTCACAGGAGGTACAAAATATCTCACTCCAAACATCTTGGAGGCAACAACACATAGTCCACTCCTTTCACAGGAGGTACAAAATATCTCACTCCAAATATTTCCTAAATTTTCTCCAATCCTCCAATGAATCCAATCCAAAATCCAACAAATGCAAATAATATTTCCTTCAATCAATTCTACAATCAAACTTTCTTCAAACCCTTGTGCAAATTTTCCAAAATTTCTTCCCTGCTGTAAAAATGTATTTTTCCTAAAAAACTTTCTCCCCTAAAATTAAAACATGTATTCTTTATAAATCAGAAATGCCTAATACAACCCTAATTCACATTATATGCAAATTAGATATTTCAATTTCAATTTTTATTTCAATTTCAATTTCAATTTCAATTTCAATTTCACTTTTGGAAAACCCACTTTCAATTTAAAATGCAATTTCAAATAATAAATTAATTTCCAAAGTTGCAACCAATTTCCCAAATAAACATTTAATTACAATTTCTAATTTAATTCCCACACGTTGAGATTATATTCCAAAATTAATTTTAATTATTTTATTTCCTTTCATTCTCTTGCATCACGTTTAATTAATTAATTTAATTATTTAATAACTAAACTCAACCCCCTTGGATTAAATTTAATTAATTAAATAATTTAAATATAATTAATTAATTTAAATATAAACTTTTATCCACATTGCATTATTTAAATTAAATAACCATCAACATGATTTAAATGCAATTATTCTAAATATCTATTTCCAAAACAAGAATTCTTCAGAATTAAATAACATTAAAGCAAGACAGACAATGACTCGACACACACAACTAACGGCACACTAAGGCTAGGGTATAAACTTGACACATGGTACCTAGCTACTATCTCCCATTCAACTTAACCGTTGGATCGACATGCTCAAACCTGTGAAACCAGGTGGAGTCGGTGTCATGTACCTGCAATCCTGCAACCAAGTAAACAACATCATACAATATATCTAGCATATAATACACACCGTGAAGAAGGAATTACAGATTCACAGGGCGCTCGCAACCGAGTGATGCGAAACCGTCCTCTTCACCAATACACTCATTGAAACTGACACTTCCATCATAATCCAGTAATCTCGTAATAACATCTCATGTTAACTCTACAACATCATTAATCCATAATGCATGTGAAACAATAATCAGATAACTACATCCCACAATAATGTTGTCACTCAATAGTAGAAATCAAAACATTATAAAAAAATGTATCCAGTATCAAAGTAATAGCAACCAAACATAGCATAAAGCAACTTGAACAAGAATCAAAATGGAGGGGTATTACAGTTAACTCATAACACAAGGCTCACTACCAAAAGACTTGCAAGAAGGATCACTACCTTAGAGAAAGATACACAAATTACTTGTAGCACTAAATTATCAACCAACTCTAGGAAGAAGATACAAAGGACCTAATGAGATTCACTATCTTAGAGAAGGATACAAAATATTTATAAGAGAATTACTAAGATTGACAACACAAATCTCTGTTGAATGAGATGTTCAAGCTTATTTTATATTTCCTTTCGTAATATTTAGCACTATGTCTATTCGATATTTAAGAAAACCCACACACACACTCTTTTTTACTTGTACACGTCGCCATCATTTTGCATCCAAAAATGATCTTACATATATATCCACCACAACACTTTAATTTTTTAATTAGGTCAACCAAGAAGAGAATAAATAATGAATTCAATTGGTTGGCAACAAAAGCATAACGTGGTCTTATCCCAAGGATAGAGAGGACCAAAAAAAATATTAAAACTTCTTTCAATATGATCCAAAATTATTTACATGTAGGAGAACATCAACCTAAGTTGACAAAAATGTGTGGATGAGATATTGAAGCACATAACTAGTTAGCCCATAAACACTCTTTCAATATAATCTACTCAATGCAGTCCTAAAAAATATAGGTTAGGACCTAAATCTATCATAACACATCTTCCATTTCTAGTGCAACCCCCAAGCACATGACCCAAGCAAAGGAACAAGCCCTATTGGCCAAATATCCACAAATAACCCAAAAATCCAACTCAAGAAATAATGCAGCACCAAAGTGGCTAGTTAGAAACATGCACATCACATAGGGATGTTCCTTGAAAATATAATATCACTTCCATATACTTCTTTCATATTTTCATTCCAAAAACAGCCACTACAAACTAAACAAGTACAAAAAGCTTTGTTTAGAAAACACAAAATACATAACCATATGATGTAACATTTGTAGAATAACTTGAAAAATACTTCAACACATGAGATTGGAATTGATAAATTACATAGATGTTGTGAGAATATTCACCAAGATGCAAGAGCAAATACCTTAATGTAGAAAAATACAAAACATTTCTGTGAGCAATCTCGATAACTAGCAACATTGCCAACCTTCCACAATTCACAAGAAACTCCTTAACACCATAGGTGACTTGAAAAGATAGGAGTGAAATATACATAGAGCACTACCATTGAATACCAAAATAAAATACCAAAACTAAAATAGTGTAGGAATAGAGAGCATTCTACCAAACATAATTTAATGAAGCTTCCTAAACCAAAATCATTTGAGCAACTTGTGGAGACTAGAAATACATTTATTATCAAGAACATCAGGAGAGAGCATGAGGCATACAATATATGTTAAAAAATATCTCTCCAATATTAGTCATGATTCTAATTCTCATATTAAAATATTCTAATCTCATTTGAATCAACAACATACTTCTTTGATAAGGCATGACATCCAACAATGAAATTATTCAATTCTTATTTTACAAGGCATTAAATCCAACCATGAAATTTTTAAACTCTTCTATTCTTTGGTAAGGAATGACATATAGCCAATGTTAGACCAAAGACAACCAATTCCAAGGACTAACAACATGTTACTCAGGTGTTAACATCAATTACAACTAAAAATCAATGTTTACAATAACTTCCAACAATATTCTTAATGCTAACATCAATGACAATGATTAATGTTGACATCAATGACAACAACTTCCAAAATCATCCATAGGATATGGATTCCTTAGCCATATTTTATTTCTTTTAATTTCTATTCTTGTTTTTAGCTTAGTGAAAATATATTCTAGCTTGCATCAATCTATTATGTACATGGGTTAGATGAAGACCTTTTTATATTATAGGAAGGGTCTAGAATACCTTTCTAACTTCATACATTTCTTTGATGACCATTTTCAAATTCTATATTTTTACCAATGAGAGAATCATCATGTACTAGTCCCTAATTCTTCATGTTCATCTAGGAAAATAACCCAAAATTCCTCTATTGTAGGAACATATGTGAAAAATGACTTAATTACAATCCCAGTCTTCCAAATGGGATAAAATCTATCCCTTTGGTCATATATATATCAAGTGATTCATATCTTACTTAAATAAGTTGGATTTATATATGGTGAAATATAAATAACTTCCATCCTAGAGTGGGAAATATGTTCCAACCTTGTTCTTGTTGGATATATTATTCTAAATCTCTACCACCTATCTATAAATATCTAAAATAATGACCTTGTTGCTATGATACCTAGGGAGTCAATAAGGTGCTTTATAAAATCCAACTATTTTAATATAAGAGATTTGTTTTAATTAGATGTACCAATTCCCTAGGTCATCCATAACCCCAATTTCCTCTAAAGAAAAACTCTTTACATAATCATTCTCAAAGACTATTATAATTTCATAGACAAATGTATCATTCAACCTTTTTTGATGCTTCCAAATCCATTTCAATTTCACTTTGGGATAGTGCTCATATATCTTTATGTCTCCAAACTACAAGGTTCCCACTTGATTTAAATGTATAAAGTTATCTTGAAAAGATAACAAATATACCAAATGTCAAGTTATGTGGAACTTGAGGATTCTAATACTTTTCTAATTTCTCATGCATTATATCACTAGTGAGAGTGACCCAATCAATTTTATTCTTATCACAAATTTGAATAGTAAAATATCTCATCCAAGGATAGAAATTCTTAGCATTATATATTTCAAATGCCTTGATAGGAAGGGGTGATGTAATATTTATCATCCTCTTGGTACTCATTGTTTTGTAATAATATTGTCATATTTAATAATGACTTCCTTCTCTACAAAAATAACTTATTATTGATGAAGTTGGCAACCTGTGTGGTTCTAATCTCATAGTAGTTTAATGCATCCTTCATGTTTTTTTTCATCATATTAGACATAGGTTGGGATCCCAAATACTCTTTCAATTAAATTTTAACTGATGTCCATAATTGTTAGAACAATAGGGTCAAACACCTTTCTATTATTATGATTATATTCCTTGGCACAAGCCAAGGCAACATCTAAATATTGGAGAGAAACAAGAAATTTGTCTTTGACTATACTAGGCTTGACCTTTCCAAACATTGATCCATGAGTTTTCTATCTCCTTCAATGTGGGCCCTCTATAAGAACTCCTAAATTTACACGTGTTCAAGGTGTGTATCTCTAATATCAATCCAAGGTGAAAAAATCTTGAATATAAGAACTTAACCTTTATATTCATACTTAATTTATTTTAAAAATTCTTAATCTCCTTTAATATACACTTCCAAGCACATAAATTACCATTATATGGTGTATAAAGACATTATTAATATATATGCTAGAAATTCAAATGAAATCAATATAGGTATAATGAATAGAAAAGTATAAAAAAAATACCATTGAAGTTGTACCAAAATGTAGGACCTACCACACCAAATTGAATAGAAAGTTAGAGTTCAAGATCCTAGCACAACTCATTCTTTATATATTTGGGATCTAGGAAGTTAGATTTTTGATAAATTATTGGGAAACATGTGAATAAGTGACTTTAAGGTGCTCCATTTCAATCCAGAAGGTGATATACTAAAGTAAAGTAGATCATCAAATCCAAGAACATAGGCCTTTGAAGAGAATTGGGATTCATGGATTGGAGGTACTCCATAAGAAGTACATTAATAGATGTAAGAATGAATTCATGAACCAAAAGGAGTAAAAGCTCATAAGATATTAGGATAAAACTTCAAAAGAAATATTAACCAAGCCCTCAAATAAAATCAGTTTAAAATATTTTCTTAGAAAGATAACTTAATGCAAAACATCAAGGAGAAATTTTGAAGGATCACTAACTTAGTACCAAAATAATTGTATGAATGAAACCCAAATCTAAAGAAGAGGTAAATTTTAACTAAGAGAGTAAGTAAATATGAATGAAAAATGGGTATTGAATCAACAACACTTAAAACCTTGTGTTGGAAGTTTTAGGAGATTGTCATTGGTATGGTTGTTGGAAACATGAGCATGAGATTATACAATGTTGTAATTGATGTCCAAATTGTGATTTGATTTCAACATGGAGGTATAGTTGGTTGGTGAATAATGAGAGAGCATGGAGATGGTAATCCAATATAGAGATGCAAACATTGTGCTCCAGTGCAAAACATATATGTTGTATATTAGACTAAGTCTGAAACATAGTTTTCAATATAGAAAACATCAATTTTTTGGTCCATATTGGTTCATATTGAGGTATCTTTTTCTGTGGTTCTAATTTAATTTTGGTGTATGTTTGAGGAACTTATATCCAAAGTTTCATGTCTTTATGTTCCCTAGTGCAAAAGTTATGGTTGATAATATATCGGGTTTGTTAGTGATAGTGTTGCCAACACAGAGTGCTTGTTTGGAATGGTTCACATTCCACCATGGAATAATATTTGGTTATGAAATTTTTTGGAAGTGTTTAAAGGTGTCAGAAGGGTGTGTATTCCAAATGGCATGTTTTTTGGAGGTTTTCATGTTAGTTTTTGGACAATAAATTGGTGTATATTAGTGTTATATCACCATTGGCATTGGCCTAATATGTTTGTAATCATGTGGAGTTAAAATAAGAGTAGATCAGTTATGTGGGAGCTATTATGGGTCCATACGAAACTATTTGGAAGTGTTCCAATTTTTTAATTAAGGTGTGAAGCGTGTATGTTTTATCTTTAGCTGACAAGTTATTATTTTGCATGACACATCTAATTAGGCTAACCTAATTGATGTTGTAGGTGTTTTTGGATGTAATGGGTATACATGTAAGATCATTTTCAGTGTTGTAGTATGATATGAGATACAAGAAGCACTATACAAAATGTGTGATGAAATTTCCTAAGAAGAGCATCTGTATGTGATGTGAATGTAAAGAAAAGTAGAGTGTTAGTGCAAAGTAGTATGAAGTGTCTTGATTCAATGTTTTGATCTTTAGTGTAATTTTTTTCCTACATATTGTAGATGCACTTGTAGAAATTAAAATATTGGTAGTTAAACATGCCTCTCTTCTATTTCTCTTATTATTTGGACAATGAGTCCATCAGATAGTGACTCCACTTGATAGTGAGCCTTTTTGTAATATGTTGTTACAAATTATAATATATTGTGAGCTAATCCTCACCATGGTTTTTCCCTTTTTGGGTTTTCCATGTAAAATTTAGGTGTTCATGTGTTATGTGATTTGATGATTTGTTTCATGGTTTATTTCCTTACTACAAATTTAATATGATTTGAAATGAATGGTGAAATGTTTAAGTGGTTTAAGAGAATACTGATTCACCCCCCTAGCTTAGTCTTTTTGGGTGTTCAACAATTGGTATCAAATCTTGGTTCATTCTTTTGGCTCGATCACTAAGGTAGATCTTGGAGTTAAGAACATGGATGATATAAGATATCCTACTCCTCCAAAATAAACTCCTATGGTAATATTTATCGAGCAAGAATGCATTATTGATATGGAAGGATAACTCAAATCTTCCCTAGATGATTTGGATAAATTAGAATCTAATGAAAAAAATCTGAAAAAGGATATTAGTGATGTAGATGAATGTATCAATATATTGAGAGAGAAACTCAAGAAATCTACAAATAGGATCAAAGATCTCAAACAATTAGTTGAGATCATTCACAACCTCAAATTGTAGATTGAATTAAATGAAAGAGTGGAAGATAGCTTGAATGCTAAACTAAAAGGAAAATTTGAATAATGCTCAAAGATTGAACAAGAAGTTGTAACCATGAGATCATATTTGGAGAAAACAAAGATTCAAGAGGAAAATTTCAAGAAGAGTACTACAATTATTGATGAGATGATTACAAATCAGAAGGGATCTAAAGACAAAGAAGGATTAGGGTTTTAAAAAGGTGAAAGATCAATGATAGATCAAACTCCAAATGAGACTAAAAAGAAGATTGAGGATAAGAAGAGAAATGAGAAGTAGGTTTGGAATTAGAAGAAAGACTTTAGCAGACCACTTGTTAGACAACCAAATGCAAGAAGGTACCCATGGTCTTTTATTTTATTTTTTATTCTTGCAATAAATTTAGACATAGGGCTATGGAATGTAGAATCTGAATGAATCAAAATGTTCAATCATTTCCCACTTAGTGTTTTACATGCAAAATATTTGGTCATAGAGCTAGTGAATGCAAAACTAAAATGATGAATGACTATAAAAATGGTATGTTTTTTTAATATTTTAATGACTACTCTAATACATGTGCAATGGATTTGGGCACAAATATAATTAATGAAAATATAGAATAGGTGGACGTAAGCTTGTTCAAAATATCAAATTCCACAAATGAAATAAGTTAGGACACTATTGGTTCTCAAAAGTGTAGGTTTTAACTAGAAGAGCTTGCCAAGTTCTTACAACACTTTTGGCCAACTTACAAGGCCAATTACTCAACTGAAGGGCTCCTTAGGTTCTACTAGACCTAGGTGGGTGAACCTATTTGAAAATGCAGATTTGAAATAAATTTCCTACTAAACAGTCTACCGACAATGGCAATTGGGAATGGATAGACAAAATAATACTACCAGGTTATTCTTTAATCACTCAAAAAAAGTCCTAAAATCATTGTGACTTGTTTAAAAGAATTTAGTTCTTACTTGCAGACACATATTAATCAAATCACATAAAGTGAAAAATGCACTGTGATAAATCAAAACATATACTTGATATCTTGATTTAAATGATTTTAAAATATCTAATTGGAGACAACCGTATAGGAAATACAAAATTATAACACCTCAACAACCGAACCTAGAAAAGATTTCACCAGTGTATATATGTTTTCTCCATTACACTCTATTTCAAGAAGGACTGTTCCTCATTTACATCCCAATTCTGTTGTTTTTCCAAAAAAATATCCCCTCTCCCAAGTTAACCGAATTTAAAAAATATTTATACCATGAAATCCAAGGGTCGTGACCCTTCATTTGTTCTGGTATAACTGTTTACATTCCATGGTAGAAATTAAAATATTTAATTAGTTGCCTATTCGAAAAAATAAATATTTTTACATTAATATTTCTTTTATCTTTGTTTCAAACATTATTCCCGCCACTTTCATTTCACTTCCCTGAAGCTTCCATCACATTCACTGCTCTACCATGGTCAATCGTTTGACCGGCTGTGGTATCGTGGGGCATTGAATTTTCCCTACTAGTCTCCACTCCTACTTCCTTACCATAGTCTTCATGTTCACTACCGGCGGTACCGCGGTATTGACATTAACTGTCACCTTCTTTGGCCACCGCTTTACTGCAGGCTGCTTCCTAACCATACACAACACCACGGAGTCTCGTTCTACTCGCTGCATTGCTGCTACCTTTTGTTTACCGCCCAACTACCAGCTATGTCTCCAAAATCCGTGGTATCACGATATCCATTGTCGCCAACCATCGTCACCCACCTCTCTACCACGGTTACTGGCTTGACTACCAATGGTACCACGGTAAGATCTATTTTTGCCGCTACCATGATCACCGTGGTCTTTGGGTTGACTGCAAGTGGTACCATGGTGACTGTTTGCTGAATTCTCGCACACCAGTAACTTACTGCCCACCGTAATACCACGGTTTATGTTTAGACCGCATGTGGTGGCATGGTAAGTTCTTTACGCTTTCCCCTTAACCACCACCACCATACCATGAGCCCTTTTGTGGGAGGTCATGGTAAAGCAATGAATGTCATACCAAGTAAATGTTAAGGTTGTGGTATAAAGTGTAAGGTATATATGAATGGAAAAATGATGTTTTAATGGATAAGATAGCACATGAATGGGTTCAAATGGGCAGAGGACTTATAATTTTAGTGGAAAATTTATGTTCTAACAGTGGCTCCTGTTGGGGATGAGTGGTTTTATCAAATCACTGCAAGAATCCAAAATGCAACTGGGAGAGCAGACCAAGAGATGAATGGACAAGAAAATGAAGGCAATGGAGGATGGAAAACAGAGAGTGGAAAATGAGGAATATGGGAGATGAAAAATGGAAGATGGAAGGTGAAAATGACCCTAAGCTACTATACATGGAAAGAAAGAAATGATTTCAAAAAGGGAATTCCTGAGAATGTCCATTAACTGGCAAACCCAGACCCTTTTCTAAACTACTATACATGGAAAAGAATGTTTAAAGAGGGTTACTAAGAATTGGCCATGCACTGGAAATCCTTAACCGTCTCCTAATCTTGAAGAGAAGAAATGGTTCAGGAACTACCCATGTATAGGAAACTCCTACTCCTCTCCAAACATGTTATGTAGGAAATAAGAATCTTCACCTCCTTTACCAGTTATCACAAAAGGGCCAAGCCATAAAGCGCCAAACTTTCCATGCTTCCCCTTCTCCTGACACCGAGCATTCCACATCAATATCAAGTCATCTTATTCAAATTTTCTCTCCTTGGCCTTTTTATCAAAAAGGTATTTCATTTGTGACTACAATTTCACATTCTTCTTCTGAGCCACTCTTCTCACTTCATCAAGCTCTGCAAGCTACTCCATTCTCTCCCCCATTGGATAAAAAATATCCAAGTCTTCTATAGAACAAAGTTATAGACTGGAAAAATATCTTGCAATAGCATCCTAGCTTGTGTCCCATACACCAATTCAAATGGATATTTTCTAGTTGCCTTCTTCATTGTAATCCTATATGCCCATACAACCAATCTTAACTTTGAATCCCATGCCTTTTTATTTGCATCAAGCATCCTCCTTACTATCTCCAAAAGACTTTTATTACTTGACTCTGCCTGGCCATTGGCTTGTGGATGATATGGGGTAGAATAAGAAATATTAATGCCATATGTTTTGAAAAAATCTCTAAACTCATCAGATCTAAAACACATCCTATTATCTGTGATCAATCTGACTGGGATGCCAAATCTAGTTAAAACATTCTCTATCAAAAAATTCATCACCACTTTGCTTGTTGGTTGCTTAGTTGGGATAGCCTCCACCCACTTAGTAAAATAATATGTGGCCACTAGTATCTATATATGTCCTCCACTTGATCTTTCTTGTATTTCTCCAATGAAATCAACTCCCCATTGGTGAAAAGGTTCTTCTACATGCAAAGTTCTAAGCGACAATGCTCCTTGATACCTCAATCTCCCTGAAAATTTTTGGCAAGCCTCACATTTCCTCATATGTCCAAAAGAATCATTGAATACCCTAGGCCAATAATAACCGGCCATGAGAATCTTGTGTGTAGTGGTCTTAGTAGAATACTAGCCTCCACATACCCCTTCATGAATTTCTCTCAAGACATATTTTTCTTGGGATTCATCTAGACATAACAACAATATACCATCCCTATTTTTCCATAATAGGTCCCCTTCTATAAAAATGTACTTAGAAGTCTAAAATTTCAAAATTTCTCCTTTGATTATCTTTCAGCCCTTCAGGGCACTTCATATGCTTCAGATAATACATCACATTTGTATACCATGGAGTATGCTCAATACTTGCCATGACTTCTTCATTACCTTCTACATTGCAGATTTGGTTTGCTTCAATATTTGTTTCTACCATCAGCCTGGCCAAACCCTGTCCTCTTACCAACTTGGTAATCTAAATCTCCATGTTGAACTCTTGGATTTTATTAATCCATTCGCATCTCTTCCCTGTCACTTTTGTCTACACCAGGATATCCTTCACAACTACATGTGGGACATAAGCAATTACCTTAGCTCCAACAAGGTAATGTCTGAAAGCCTTTGTTGCTTTGACAAGTGCATAAGCCTATTTTTCCATAATATCATACTTCAATTCTGACCCCTGAAAATACTTGCTGAAAAAAGAAACAGGTTGCTCATGACCTTCATCATTTTTCTATAACATAACAATAGCTATGGTGTGAAATGAAGCAAAAGAAAAAATCTGAAATGGTTTAGTAAAATTAGGGGACTTCAAGATAGGGGCTTCTTTGATAGATCTTTTTATAGATATGAAGGCATCCATAACTTCAACAATCCAATCCAACTTCTCTCCCTTTTTCAACATCTTTGATATAGGTTTAACAATCTCAGCAAAATTGGACACAAACCTTCTAAAAAAGTTAATTTGGCCAAAAAATGATTGGATTGCTTTGACAGTTTTGGGAATGGGAGTTTTATCTATGTCATCCACTCTTTTAGGATATATCCTAATCCCTTCTTTTGACACAATATGCCCCAAAAGTTTACCCTTTCTGACAGTAAAATGACATTTTTTAGGATTTATACTAATACCATATTTGAAGGCTTTGATGAAGATCTTCTCCAAGTCCCCCACATGATTCTCTACCTTTTTGGAATGAGCAGTGAGATCATCTTGATATACCACCATTATGACATTGATTAGATGGTGCAGGCACACCCAATAGGTCATCATAGGAAGGATGTCTAGAAGGTCATGTTTGACCAATTCTCTTAGGCCAATTTATCTCCCTATTCACATTCCTTCATGTTTGTGCCTTAGTGGTAGGTGTGATCAGGTGTTGTGTTGGTAAAGGTCATGTTGACCATTGGATAGGTTTGAGGTTTTGGCTACAAGGAAGGCTTAAGACCTTTTTAGACCTTTTTAGGTGTTAGTCTTTCTAAATTTTGCAAATAAGGCTTAATGGAAGCCACAAGCGGCCAAGGAGTAGTTAAGACCAAGCCTAACTATTTTTGTGACCTATTTATGGTGTGCCTCGACCTGAGAGCAGGATTGGAAGCATTTACATTGATTGGAGTTTTAGAATTCAAGAAAGACAGTGGTATTTTTAGTGTGAATTTCTGTTTTGTCTCAAAGTAGAGCTTTAATGGATTGAATTTGATATTGCAGTGTAAGTAGGATGTAGAGTACTGGTTGGTTAAGCACTGTGTGGTATTGGTTTAGTTTATTAGCTCAGTTTTCAAGCACTATGATAGATAGTTGTTTCCTTTCTCTTGCTGATCTGACAAGTTGTTTGTAGAAAATGGAGGGTTAGGTCACATTCCCATTGTACATAATGTATGACCCCTTGGGAATTGTGAATAGACTCCATGCCTATACATAATATAGAGTTAGGAAGTCTTGACAGTTCTGCAAGCACCATGAAAGTCTTTTCCTAGGCGAGCCAGGAAATGTATGGCTAGGGAAAACCAAAGTGTTAAACAATAAACATTGCAAAGGTGTTAAATGGGATCAATTTTCCTTTTGGAGAGGGGTGATGTGTGGCTTGCAAAGCTATGGTAACAAGCAGGAGACTCCACTGGTCCATCTGGTGAGGGAAAGTCTTGACACTCTATTGTGTGGTCAGGAGAAGGCTTAAAACAAAAGGCCTAGTTTAGTCCACTTCCAGGTTAGGGCTTTGTACAACCAGTTGAGGCCCAAGGCTCCAATAATATTTGAGTGGTGGACATAAGGATGGAATTCCAAGAAAATTTTAGGGGTTATTCAGAGGAACCTTGTGGAGATCCCTGATCTCTCGGAGAAGAAACCCTAGGTTCTAGGCCTAAGAATGAGGGTTTGGTGAAAGCGACTAGGGAATGAAGCTAGATGGATCCCTAAGTACCTTGCTAGGATGGAATGAAGCCTATGAAGTCACCTCCTCACCTCTTCAAAGTCAAATTCAACACATTGGAGGTTTGTAGCCTTTAGGGAAGATTAAGGGCTAAGGATAGAATTGCAAGATTGCACGAAGGTGAACTTGGTAGGAAGAATTGGATTGGTAGTTGAGGTTGGCAAGGAAAGACTAGGGGAACCTATCCAGGAGAAGGTCCTAAAGGTTGAAGTGGTGGAGTGAGACACCTTAGAGGTCTTCCAAACAAGACATAGAGCATGAAACAATGATTGTTTCATCCAACGTCCCTATCAGATTGGTATTAGAGCAACAAAAGATTTGGGATAGAATCTTGTATGGCAGATCTTGAGTCTAGTGGTTCTACAATCATGGTGAAAAATGTGTAATTGGCCAAGAAGGTTGAAGATCAAGAGGAAGAAAATAGGAGATTGAGGGAAAGATTAGCCCAACTTGAGGAAGCATTGAGTAATGTGCAGACCAAGGCCGATGAGGTCAGTGATAGGTTGAAAGGTAGGGTACCAAAGAGTGAAGAGGTTGTAGAGGAAGACAAGATCCCTGAACCTGACCCTATCCTACAAGAAGAACCTTTCTTGAAAGCATTGAAAGCTTTGAGTGGGAAAGAACTTTCAAGCATACCATTGTTTAGTGGCAAATTGGAAGCTGATCTAGTCATGGATTGGATAGAGGGTATGGAAAACCACTTTGAGTGTGATGGAGTCACTGAAGCATAGAAGGTGAAGGTGGCCAAGTCTAGATTGAGAGGATCTGCCTTGACATGGTGGAAATTCATTCAAACAGAGAGGGAAAAAGAAGGCAAGAAGCCTATTTCAACTTGGAAGGGTATGGTTGCCAAAGTGAGAGAAGCATACATGCCAGATGATTATGAGATTCAATTGCATAAGAAGAGACAAAGCTTGAGACAAAGAGACCAAGATAAGAATACTTACACTAAGGAGTTTCAAAAACTTTGTATGAGGTCTAATGTTTTAGAGGATGAAAGTCTTAAGGTGGTTAGGTACCTTAATGGTTTGAAGTGGAACATTCAAGAGGAGATGACTCTTCTAAGTCCCAAGACAGTACACCAATGTTACCAATTGGCTATAAAGATTGAGGAAAGAAGCAAGAGGAAACAAGATCAAGCTTCTAAGAGTAGAGGCAAAGGTAGAGATCAAAGAGGACATAGAGGAGGCTACCAAGGTAGAGGGACTGAACAAAGAAACCAAGGAGATACAAACTCACAGAGCATGGAAGTGAAAAACCTTCTAGAGGAGGTTATGGAAGAGGTAGAGGATCTCAAGGAGGATCAAATAGAGGTAGAGGAGCAGGCAGAAGCAACTCATACTTTGCTAGTATGAAGTGTTATAATTGTGGTCAAGTAGGACATCCAGCTTATAGGTGCCTAGAGAAAGCATCTTCATAGAATACTGAGAAGAGAGTGGCATATGCTCAAGAGGACACCATGAGTACCAAATCACCAGAGGTTGGTCACATTGAATCCGAAATTGGTGAGAACCTGATGTTTAGAAGAGTTTTGATTTGGAAACTGATCAAGGAAGAGCCAAAACAAAGGAGAGCCTTATTCAAGGTAAGATGCAAAGTACTTGGAAAGGTCTGTAAAGTTATTGTGGATTCAGGTTCAACTGATAACATCATCTCAGAGGAGGCAGTAAGGAAGTTGAAGTTGGAGAAAGTACCCCACACTAACCCTTACAAGGTGACATGGTTGAACAAAGGGCAGAGTGTTCTTGTCAATGAGCAAACAATGGTGGAGTTCTCCATTGGAGGGTACAAGGATAAGTTGATTTGTGATGTGTTTCCCATGGATGCATGCCATCTTCTATTGGGCAGACCATGGCAGTATGACATAGGTGCCATCTATGATGGAAAGGCAAATACTATCTCATTCAATAAGGATGGAAAGACATTCAAATTGTAGTCATTGTCAGATGAGGAAGAAGGACAGTCAAAGACCCCTAGTGTCTTATTAAGTAGTGGGAAGGAGTTCATTAACACCCTACATCAAGGAGGTGAAGGATATGTGGTCATGGTGCAACCCAAGGAAGAAGACAAGGCCAAGAAAACAGTCATACTAGAAGCAGTCCAAAAGTTGTTAGAACAGTTCAAGGACATAGTGAGTGATGGAACACCAGCAACCTTACCTCCAATGAGAGCTATTAGTCATCAGATTGACTTCATACCAGGGGCTTCATTTCCAAACAAACTAGCTTACAAGCTTACACCGGATCAAAACCTAGAGGTAGCTAGACAAGTGCAGGAGTTGTTGGATCAAGGATTAATTAGGAAGAGCATCAGTCTGTGTGCAGTGCCAGCGGTTTTAGCAACCAAGAAAGGTGGTAAGTGGAGATTATGCATTGATTCTAGAGCTATAAATAGAATCAAAATTAGGTATAGGTTTCCTATTCCTAGGATTGAGTTCTTGATGGATTGTCTTGGAGGAGCTCAGTACTTTACCAAGTTGGATCTCAAAAGTGGATACCATCAGATCAGAATTAAGGATGGAGATGAGTGGAAGACAACCTTGAAGACAACTGATGGGTTGTATGAATGGAGAGTTATTCCATTAGAGTTATGCCATTTCGCCTCTCTAATGCCCCTAGCACATTCATGAGGCTCATGAATGAAGTGCTCAAAGACTTTACAGGGATATTTGTGGTGGTATATCTTGATGATATACTCATTTTTAGCAAGACAACAGAAGAACATATAAAACATGTGGAGTTGGTTCTTAGAATATTGCAAGAAGAGAAGTTAGCCATCAACCTAGAGAAATGTGAGTTATTCAAACAAGAGCTTGTGTATTTGGGGTTTGTAGTATCCCAAGGATCATTGAAGATGGATCCAAGCAAGGTGGAAGCTATCCTAAATTGGCCTACACCAACCACAGGGATAGAGGTAAGAAGTTTTCATGGATTGGCTCAGTTTTATAGGAAATTTATAAGGAATTTTAGTGGCATATGTGCACCAGTACTTGATACAATCAAAGGTGGTCTAAAAACTAAGTTCCAATGGACTCTAGAAGCTGAGAAGGGTTTTGACAAACTAAAACAAGAAGTGGAAACTCAACCCATCCTTTTGTTACCTAGTTTTGATAAGTTATTCACTGTGGAATGTGATGCTATTTGAATTGCAGTAGGAGGAGTACTAAGCCAAGAAGGTAGGCCTATAGATTTCTTTAGTGAAAATCTCAATGAAGCTAATAAAAATTATTCTACATATGACCTAGAACTCTATGCTATAGTACAGTCACTGAAGAAGTGGAGGCATTATCTTCTACCTAAAGAGTTTGTAGTGCTCACTAATAATCAGGCACTTAGCTACATCAACACACAAGAGAAGTTGAGCAATAGACATCTAAAATGGATGGAGTACCTCCAAGATTTCACTTTCACCATCAAGCACAAGAAGGGACAGTTGAACAAGGTGGTAGATGCACTAAGCAGGAGATTGCTGATAGTGCAAGAGATACAAATAAAGAGCATTGGAATAGAGAGTTTCAAGGATCTCTATGGGGAAGATGAAGACTTCTCAGAGGCATACAAGGTGTGTTCTAACTTTGAGAATCACTTTCATAGTCAATACTTAGAGTATACATTACAAAGTGGATTTTAATTCAAGGGGAATCAGTTATGTGTTCCAAGAAGATCAATGAGAGAGAATCTCATCTAGGAGAAGCACAATGGTAGTCTTAGAAGACATTTTGGCATCAACAAGACAATGGAACTAGTGCAGAGGTTCTACTATTGGCCTAAGTTGCCAAGGGATGTCAGGAGGTATGTGGAGTAGTGTGTAGTGTGTATGAAATCCAAAGGGGGAGCTAGTAATGCAGGTTTGTATTAACCCCTACCCATTCCTAACAGACCATGGGAATGTATTAGCATGGACTTTGTTGTAGGACTCCCTAAGACTAAGACATGGTTTGATAGTGTCTATGTGGTGGTAGATAGATTCAGTAAGATGAGTCACTTTATTCCTTGCAAGACCACCCATGATGCTATCTATATTGCTCACCTTTTCTTCAAAGAAATTTTAAGGATTTATGGATTGTCTTTGAGCATTGTCTTGGATAGGGATGTGAAGTTCATGAGTCATTGTTGGAAGACTCTATGGAGCAGATTAGGTACCAACGTGTCTTTTGGATTAGCTTACCATCCTTAGACCGATGGACAAACAGAGGTGGTTAATAGGGTGTTAGGTAACCTTCTAAGATGCCTAACCAAGGAGTATGGACAAACATGGGACTTGGTCATATCATAGGCTGAATATGCCTACAATGAGAGTGTGAACCAGACCACAGGGAAGAGTCCTTTTGAAATAGTGTATGGGATGTACCCAAGAGGTGTGTGTGAGCTCAGGGATCTAGGAGCTATGGAGCATAGGAGTGGACATGCAGAGGATTTATCTTAGACCATGAAGGAGATTCAGGAGCAGGTGAAGAAGACAGTCACCAAGGCTACCCAAAAGTTGAAAATTAAGGTGGATATGTCTAGAAAAGATCTGCAATTTGCAGTAGGAGACTATGTCATGGTCCATCTCAACAAATCCAGATTGCAGAAGGGAACATCAACTAAGTTTCAAATGAAGAGAGTGAGACCATGTAAGGTATTAGCTAAGTATGGGAAGAATGCCTACAAGGTGGAGCTACCTACATATTTAGACATTTCACCAGTGTTCAATGTAGCTAATATGATCAGTTATAAGGGAACAGTCATAGACATAGATCAGAACAATAGGGATATCTTCAAGGATGTGAGCAACATATCCTTACCTACTTAAGACAAGCTACAAGCTGAGAGGATCTTGGAGTCAAGGGTGAAGAATTCTACCCGACATAAGGAATACATGGAACATCTCATCAAATGGAGGGACAAACGAGACTCAGAGGCTACATGGGTGGATGAAGCCCAGTTCAAGAAGCAGGGTATTGATCCATCTCTAATCTCTCCCCACATTCCTTCATGTTTGTGTAGAGGGGGGAGAATAGTGCAGGAGCACCCAATAGGTCATCATAGGAAGGATGTCTAGAAGGTCATGTTTGACCAATTTTCTTAGGCCAATTTATCTCCCTATTCACATTCCTTCATGTTTTTGCCTTAGTGGTAGGTGTGATCAAGTGTTGTGTTGGTAAAGGTCATGTTTACCATTGGATAGGTTTGAGGTTTTGGCTACAAGGAAGGCTTAAGACCTTTTTAGGTGTTAGTCTTTCTAAATTTTGAAAATAAGGCTTAATGGAAGCCACAAGCAGCCAAGGGGTAGTTAAGACCAAGCCTAACTATTTTTGTGACCTATTTATGGTGTGCCTCGACCTGAGAGTAGGGTTGGAAGCATTTACAGTGATTGGAGTTTTAGAGTTCAAGAAAGATAGTGGTATTTTTAGTGTGAATTTTTGTTTTGTCTCAAAGTAGAGATTTAATGGATTGAATTTGATAGTATAGTGTAAGTAGGATGTAGAGTACTAGTTGGTTAAGCACTGTGTGGTAGTGGTTTAGTTTATTAGCTCAGTTTTCAAGCACTATGATAGATAGTTGTTTCCTTTCTCTTGCTAATCTGACAGGTTGTTTGTAGAAAATGGAGGGTTAGTTCACATTCCCACTATACATAACATATGGCCCCTTGGGAATTGTTACTAGACTCCATGCCTATACATAATGTAGAGTTAGGAAGTCTTGACAGTTCTGCAAGCACCATGGAAGTCTTCTCCTAGGCGAGCCAGGAAGTGTCTGGCTAGGGAAGACCAAAGTGCTAAACACTAAACATTGCAGAGGTGTTAAATGGGATCAATTTTACTTTTGGAGAGGGGTGATGTGTGGCTTGCAAAGCTATGGTAACAAGGAGGAGACTCCACCGGTCCATCTAGTGAGGGAAAGTTTTGACAGTCTATTGTGTGGTCAGGAGAAGGCTTAAAACAAAAGGCCTAGTTCAATCCACTTCCACATTAGGGCTTTGTACGGCCAGTTGAGGCCCAAGTCTCCAATAATATTTGAGTGGTGGACATAAGGACCAGGAATTCCAAGAAAAGTTTAGGGGTTATTCAGAGGAACCTTGTGGAAATCCATGATCTCTCAGAGAAGAAACCCTAGGTTCTAGGCCTAAGAATGAGGGTTTGGTGAAAGTGACTAGGGAATGAAGGTAGGTGGATCCCAAAGTACCTTTCTAGGATGGAATGAAGCCTATGAAGTCACCTCCTCACCTATGCAAAGTAAAATTCAACACATTGGAGGTTTGTAGCCTTTAAGGAAGATTAAGGGCTAAGGATAGAATTGCAAGATTGCACCAAGGTGAACTTGGTAGGAAGAATTGGATTGATAGTTGAGGTTGGAAAGGAAAGACTAGGGGAACCTATCCAGGAGAAGGTCCTAAAGGTTGAAGTGATGGAGTGAGACACCTTAGAGGTCTTCCAAACAAGACCTAGAGCATGAAATAGTGATTGTTTCATCCAACCTCCCTATCATTATATCTGTGATTGCCACATCCATGGCCCTTTGAAAGGTAGCTCCTAAATTTGTGAGACCAAATGGCATTCTTACATAGACATACATTCCCCATGGTGTAGTGAATATTGTCTTGTACTACTCAGATTCTTTGACTTTGACAATAGCTCACATCCTATCACTTTGTGCAATATTGCCTCCATGTTTGGAAGAGGATAATTATCTTTTAGTGAAGGAACATTCAAATTTTGAAAATCTACACAAAATCTTATGTCCCCATTTTTCTTCCTGACTGGAACAAAATGTGAGACCCGTGTTGAATGCCTAATGGGTTTAATGATACCTCCATCTCTAAGCTTTGGTAGCTCCTCTAGCATCTTAGGTTCCAGGGTTGGGTTGATAGGCATCTGTTTTTGTCTAAATGGATTTGTGTCTGGCTTAAGTGGAATCTCATGCTGAAAAAGATCTTCTCTATATGCCTTCAAATCCTCATAAGACCAAGCAAACATATGCTTTTACTTTCTAAGAAGTGCAATCAACATTCTCCTGATAGTTGGGCTTATTTTCTTTCCAATATAAACCCTTTTTGGTGCTAATTCAGTTCCCAAATTTATTTCTTCAATATCTTGTATCTTAATAGGTGTCTACTTTATGAGAGAACAATCACTCCCATCATACACTCTCTCCAATGCCACAAGACCTTTGGGAAGATTGTTAGTTTTAAGCTGCAAAACTTCCTTCCCAAATATAGTCTGTTTCCCATCCACTTCCTCCACAAAAGCATTGAAATCAATCTCATGTGCCTCATACTAATCTATACAATGAAGAAAATTCAAAAGGTTAGTATCATCATTGAAAACTTGCCAACTATATATGTTGTCAGGGACATCAAGCCTTGTTTTTAATTCAACATAAGACACTCCTACCAAAGTGATATCATCTTTCTTTAATGCTACATTAGCCAAAAATTCAACCATTAAATTTTCATATCTATCTATCCAATCAATTGAAAATACATCAAATAGTTCCACTGTATCCCACACAAAATTTCTATATTGTTTCAATCTCTTGTTCTTTGCAACATACTTTGATCTAACTTGTGACACAACTAGCTTAAAATTTCCCAAGACAGTCAACAACTTAATATTATGCTTGACAACCATGTTCAAACCAATCAACAAGGCTTCATACTCTGCCACATTGTTTGTACATTCAAAAGCCAACAAAAATGAATATTTAAATGTTGTACCTTTAGGTGATATGAAAACTATCCCAGTTCCATTACCTTGTTGACTGCATGCCCCATCAAAGTACATTTTCCACACACCCTACTGATTTCTAGAGACAAGCTTATCAATAAAATGAGTATTCACTATTTTTGGCTGAGACAATTCTACTTTGAAACTCCCTAAATCCACATCACAAAAGCAATTAAGTTGTTCTTGAGGAACACACTCAACAATCTGATTCACCCTTGGTTCTCTATACAATTTTACTTCTTCATCATTAATTGGTATTGTGGCATATGATAAATCAAACTGCACATTGCCTCCAACTGCTATAGTCCATTGTCTTGACAAAAGCATTCCAAACTGAGGAGGTGTATCAATCACAGTTATATCAATATTATAGGTTTCTTTTGGGTAGGTTGCTAATTTTACTTCTACATTTTTCATAATCCCCACAAATGGGATAGGCCTACTATCCATGGCTTAACATTTACCACCTTCAATATCTATCCACATACCAAGTTGTTTCATTACCCCTACTGGCATAATAGTCATATAAGCACCTGAATCTATGATGCAATTTCTTACCAATTTACCATTTATGAGTAGGGTAGTAAAAAATAGATCAATTTGTGGTGTATTCATCAATGCATCATTGAGGAAAGCTTCTAAAACTTTTATCTTTCATCTCTTATCAACAATTCCAATATTGTCCTTTTGTTCAAAGTTTACATTTTGATTCCTCCCACTAGACATTAATTGAATAGCACTTTCCCTATAATCCTTAATTTTCATCATTTAAAGTAATGGGACATACATTTTTACCTGGGATAAAGCTTGCACAAAATCAAAAGATGCAACTTAAGCTTTGATCAGCTTCTTTTGCTCTGTTGGTTCACCTTTATTCTCCTCTTTCTCCCTTTTTGATGTCCGATCTATCTTTTTTTTTGTCCTTGGGGGATTGTTTATTTTCTTCTTTGGGGACATACTTCTGTTCTTTTTTATCAGGGTGCTCATCATTTGTCTTTTTTGATGTTTCATAGGACATATTCTTATCTTTCAAGAATATTCCTTTTGGAACACCTTCATTCTCATTCACTATTCTATTCCTCAACCAATACTTTCTTTTAGCTTGCTCACTACTGCAATAGTCAATATTTTAATTTCTTCCTCAGTTGGGCTCTTCATATTTCCCCTATTAGTCTGATATGATGTAGTAGGAGGACCTTGTTCATCATCACTTTCTTCATAATCAGAAAACACTTGTTGCTCTACCATGTGAACATTATATTTATGATGATCAACATCATTTTCATATCCTCCTTCTTCTGAAGATTAATACCCTTGCTCTGTAGAGCGAAGAGTATGAGAAGTCAAATAGATATTATGGTCTTCTTCATTATTATTTTCTGCTATGTCTTTTCCTAACACTGACTGAGCTACAACACAATGCTCTGAAGAATGTGGAAAGTGACAAACTGAACACCAAGGACTATTATCAAGCATGTATGCCCCTCTCTTTTTCAAAGGGTCGGGTGTCTCTTTTTTCTTGGCCTATTATCCATCATCGGCTTTCCATCTCTCCAATTTGTATTATAAGGCATGTAATGTAATCTAGGCCATTCATTCCTATATGTGTTCTCCTGTTTATTTGAAGGAGCATACTGGGGAACCCTTGGGTTATCCCTCTTGGAAATCATCCCTGTAGCCTTCCTGTTATTTTCAATAGTGAGTGTTATCCTTTGAGCTTCAACCAAATTTCTAGGACCCCTGTTCCTAAGCTCATATCATGTCTTAGGATCAAAATCTTTTAAATAAATACTTAATGTAGCAAGATCAACTAATTTAGATCTAGGAGGTATCTTATTATGTAATTTAGAAAGCCTCTGGTTGAAATCATAAGCTGACTCATTTTGATGCTTCTGAATAGTCACCAATTCATGCAAAGAAAATTTTGGTGCATTTGATTCCCATATTGCTCAAGAAATTGTTCATAGAACACATGAATATAATCAATAGAATTTGTTGGAAGACTATTAAACCAATCTCTGGCATCTTCAATTAGTGACATCATAAACAACCTCATCTGCACATCTTCATACTACATATCTAAATCTTACATAAAAGCATTAAAGCTCCTTAAATGCTCTTCAGCTGCAATTGTACTACTTCCTGTGAACTTTGGGACAAGGCTTCTCCAACTGTTGTCCATAGGATAAGGACATATTTGAAATCCAGTCAAATCAAATTGCCTGATCATGGTTGTATATTGTGGAGGAGGTGGATTTTGGTAATGCTGATGCTGGTACAATGGATTATTAAAAGATATTTCCATATATTTCTGACCTTGTCGGGGTATATGTTGCTAATAAGGAGGTGGTTGAACACCTCGATGTTGTGGTGGAGAATTTTGAAGTCTACATTTATTCCTTGGTTGATTTTTGTGGGCCTATGGGGAATTTGATGGGCCTACATTATTGTTCCCCTGCCTGTGAGGTGGTACATATTTATGCAAATTAGCCATTTGGGTATTGATCTGCACTTTCCTCAATTTCAACTTGTCACGTTCTCTAATTGCTTGAAGCCTCTACTCATATTATATTATTTCTTTCTCCACTTCTTGTCTCTCATGTTCTAGTCTTTCATGTATTTCATCCCTAGCCATAAGTTCATAATTCTCCTCAGATGTTGCTTTATATCCAAGTCCATCCTCAAGAAGTGTTGCTTTCTGATCATATTCAAGTTGTCTCCTTTCTCTTTCAGCTTCACACTCAGCCATGAAATATTCAACTCTCTTAGATTCTGGTTGATAGAAGGGATTCCTCTGTTCCTCAAGAGTATGAGGTTCTCTAGAAGAGTTTTTTTCATTTTCTAGTGTACCATATGAATTGTGTGTCTCCAATGGTGCTTTTGATGTTTTGTTTTTGTTTATGGGCCCATGTCATCAGATACTTTCTTACCCTTATCATTATTTTGAGTCCATTTACTTTTTTCATTAGGACCATCACCATGTTTGTACAAAGACCTTCTTCCCTACATATTTTGAGCAATTGTGATTGACTGAACTCTAGGATGATTTCATTATGATATATATTTCAATTTATCAATTTCAACACATTTGTTCATTTAGAGTCGCTACTCACTTTCCAAAAGTGATAAAATCTGCAATTCTTTATTCCTAGCAAAGTCTTCTACAAAATACTGACTCTATGACAAAGGCTTATATTCAAATTATGGTCCCCAGTAGAGTTGCCAAACTGTTGGCTCTCAAAAGTGCAAGTTTTAACTAGAAGAGTTTGCCAAGTTATTACAACACTTTTGGAAAAAAGTACAAGGACAATTACTCAAATGAACCTTCTACTCCTTAGGTTCTGCTAGACCTAGGTGGGTGAACCTATGTGAAAATGCAGATTTGAAATAAATTTCCTGCTAAACAGTCTACCCACAATGGCAATTGGGAATGGATAGACAAAATAATACTACAACTACCCATACTACACAAAAGAAAAGATTTGAATATATTTTTTGTTATGAATTATATCCTCTGGGATATGAAAGATCAATGCCTTCTATCTATTGGGAAATGGAGTAAAAAATAACAAGAATTCAAGGTGTTTCTCTCTCCAAATTAATTCAAGTTGTTAGGCATATTTAAAGTATGAAATTCTATGACTGGCATATTATTTCACCCATTTTATGGCTTGCATAAATTATGCTTTAATGTTTTCCTACCAGGTTCTTCCTTAATCACTCAACAAAAGTCCTAAAATCATTGTGACTTGTTTAAAAGAATTTAGTTCTGACTTGTAGACACCTATTAATCAAATCACACAAAGTAAAAAATGCACTATGATAAATCAAAAAATATACTTGATATCTTGATTTAAATGATTTTAAAATTTCTATTTGGAGGACACTAGATAGGAAATACAAAATTATAACACCTCAACAATGGAACTCAAAAAATATTTCACCAATGTATATATGTTTTATCCATTGCACTCTGTTTCAAGAAGGACTACTCCTCATTTACATCCTAGTTCTATTGTTTTTCCGAAAAAATCTCCCCTCTCCCAAGTTAACCGAATTTGCAAAATATTTATACCATGAAATCCAAGGGTTGTGACCCTTCATTTGTTCTGGTATAACTGTTTACATTCCATGGAAAAAAATAAAATATTTAATTAGTTGCCTATTTGGAAAACTAAATGCTTTTACATTTAATATTTCTTTTATCTTTGTTTCAAACATTATTCCTGCCACTTTCATTTCACTTCCTCGAGGCTTCCATCACATTCACCGCTCTATCACAGTCAACCGTTTGACTGGCCACAATATCTTGAGACATTGAATTTTCCCCACCGGTCTCCACTCCTACCGTCTTACCACGGTCTTCATGTTTTCTATTGACAGTACCATGGTATTCACATTAACTGTCACCTTTTTTGGCCACCACTTTACTACAGGTTGCTTCCTAACCACACATGGTACCATGGTGTCTCGTTCTTCCCGTTGCATTGCTGCTACCTTCTGTTTACCACCCAACCACTGACTATGTCTCCACCATCCATGGTATCACGATATCCATCTTTGCCAACCATTGTCACCCACCACTCTACCATGATTATTGGCTTGACTGGCAGCGGTACCATGCTAATCTCTATCTTTTCCGCTACTGTGATCGCCACGGTACCATAGTGACTGTCTTTGACTGCTTGCACACCATTAACTTACCGTGGTCTATGTTTAGATCATGTGCGGTGGTGCGGTAATTCTTTATGCTTTCCCCTTAACCATCACCACCATACCATGAGCCCTTTTGTAGGAGGCCGTAGTAAATCGGTGAATGTCATACCAAGTAAATTTTGAGGCTATGGTATTAAGTGTAAGGTATATATGAATGGAAAACCGATTTTTTAATGGATAAGATAGCACATGAACGGGTTCAAATGGGCAAAGGACTTATAATATTTGTGAAAAATTTAGGTTCTAACAAACAAATTGCTAAGTTCTATAGAAGCAAGAAAGTAAAATTTGATCCAGGAAAGAAGAATGATCCAATAGAGATGAAGAAAGAGATGAATAATATCTAGAAAATGAAAGATGATATTGAGGTTAAGGATGAGTCTATGCAAGCTTCTACTATGGATGATTCTTCTAGAAACTAAATGGAGAGCTTTGGATCAAGGGGTGTTTTAACAGACAATCATTAAACCCTTGCCAAATATATGGCGTTGATGCCTTCATTACATGGATATGAGATGTAGGTCAATGTGCTTGACCTATTGGTGAAAAAATTGGTGGAAAATATGAAGACATGAAAGTTTCCGAAGCAATTTAAGTTGATTGTACATTATAATTAGGGCTTATCAAAATTTTCACCTAACTTTAAATTAGTGCATTAAATGCAAATTAGGTTATTCCAAAAGGGTTTATAAGTGATTTAAAATTTGGTCTAAGTCACTTGTAAATGAGAATTCAAAGAGAGAAGAGCAGTGAAAGAGTGAAGAGAAGCATTTGAAAATTCTTGTGCATGAAACTCTAACTGGTAGCGATCAAAGGTATTTACAGTTTCTATTTTGCCTAAGTTTTCAAAGTACTTTTATTGTGATTAGAATATTTATACCCCACAAGTTTTTGAGGTTATGGACTGACCCTATCCAAAAATTAAGAGACACCTTGATAAGTTAATGATGATGGATCTGGATGGTTCATTGTCAAGAATATTGTATTCTATGTTGCACACAAAAGGTATTAGAATCTACATACATGGAAAATTAGAAGAGTATAACCACTCTAAGCTAGGTGATGTGTGGTTTAATGAACTCATCAGAGACCAACTTGAACTAAAACCTGAGTTTGAGAGTTTAGCAGAGAAGAAGCTTGATGTGTGGAATATTTTTTGATCTTTTGCTACATGGATGAGTGGGTTAGATACACCTTGAGAAAGATTCGTGATAGGTTAATGTGGTTGGATATTACACATATAATTAATAAGGAGACAATTAGGGTTGTAATGGGATTATGCTCAATTAGACCAATTTTGATGCTCAAATCAGTGACGAATGAAATGGTAATGGAGTTAACAGGTGAAAGGTATGACAAGAGAGCCCTTATAGTCAAGGAAATTAGAGACCCTATAGTAAAATATGCAACAATGGTAATAGGGTATAAGAAATATTTTACAAACAAATAGAACTTTGTTTCTACAACCACCATCAATACTACACATGAGATGGTGAAGAAAGGTGCTAATTATTATTTGTGTGAGTTGTTGATAGAATGGATCCTAGAAAACTTAGAGAAGATGAAGGAATCCCGAAACTCCTCATTTTGTACCTTGATTATTTTTTTCTTTTCTACTTTCTGAAAGAGGTTCCTAGAACTAGGAACATAGTATGGTTGAAGGAAAGACTAGTGGAACATCAAATTAGAGACCACCTGATGAGATTAGGTGATGAAGAAACACAAAAGAAATCACTATGGGGATTCCTTAAAACTTTCCAAGAGAATATGAAATCCATAGAAAGGATTCCAAAGAGTGTGGTGGAAAATATTAAAATGATATTATCTTCATGGTGAGTAAGGACTGCTACATTATGGAGGTTGTTGAGCCTAGAACAATGTGGATCCAAAATAATGGGATATGAAGTTGTAGATGATGTAATTGTTGGTTTGACTGACCATATGTTAAGCAATCCTAGAGAAACCATAGAGTAAATATATGGAACATATCAAGAAAATTATATGGAGGTGTGCATGCAATAGAGGGAGAAACAAGTAAATAAATTTGTTGAAAACATGGTTTCTCAGGTTGTGGAGATGATGGGCCTTTCAAAGGGACAAGTGGAGAAAGACAAAGGAATTTATAGCTCTCTAGAAGGTGCATCCAGCATTATAATATCTAGTATAACATCTACCCCCTCTCTGGTTGCCCCAAAATCCTTTGGGAGTATGCCCTTTCTCAGTGGGACAAAAAGAAATGAGTCAAACAATACTTTAACAAAATAGCAGTGTGCTAGTGAAAGAAAAGGCTCCTTTGGTGAAGCAAAAAGTTTCCCCAAAATAGAGAAGAGTAAAGGCTAAGGAAACAAGAGAAATAAAAATGAATTAAAATAACAAAGAAGAAGAGGTAGAAGAAAAAACTATGATCAAAAAAAGGAAATCTAGAGTATCACAAGAAGAAACCAATGGAAAAATGGAAAAAATTGACATTGTAGATACTAAAAGTAAAGCCAAGGTGGAGAAAGAGAAAGAAGGCTACAAAATTTTGTTGCAAGAATGGAAAGAAGAATGAAAGTGTTGTCATTGATGTCAACTGGTCACCTCGTTTCCACTAGTTGTTGTTGACTGTATATGTTGATGATAGTGAGAACATTTTATGAAAAGAATAATATATGCATTCAGCTATTGAGGATGTTGATCTAGTACTTTTGAATTATGTTTTTTTGTGTTCTAGCTAAGGTCCGAGAGAATTTTTTCTGGTCCAAATTTATCTTTGGTGAAGTCTTATGACTTATGGTTCTAGAGCTATGTTTCTCTAGTTCTACTGAATATGGTTTTGACATTTGGAAGTATCAAGATTAATTGTTCTATGTGTTTTACAATGGTTTGGTTGACCATGTGTCAAGCACTATCTTCGAAGTTGATAAAGCATGTTGGATCTATAATGGGTCCCAATGAAGCATGTGCTTGGGTCACCCTCATTTTAATTCCACCCTAGGATGTTTGGCATTGAGCTAATTTGAATTTGAAGTTGGACGGCCGACTTTGTATCTTTTCAATGTTGGAGATGGTATAAATATAGAATGTGCTAGAAATGAAAAATATACATAAGAAAAGAAGGAAGATAAGTGAAAGAGCAAATGTGACTTTGATGCTATTCTGAAAGTGTGAGCTATGTGTGTGGTTGATCAGTGCAAAGCTTAATGTCAAGTTTTCAAATGCAGTGGGTAGAAGGTTAACTCTATCATTCATGCAAGTTGATCAGTGATTGTGGTGGAATCCTTTGTTGCATTGGCATTTTTGTCTCTCTGTAACAATTCTTCTTTGTCTCTTTTGTATCTCTATGGTAGTGAGCACTCTGGGTTGTAGCCCTATGGACAGTGAGTACTTATTTTAGGCAGTGAGCCTGATCTTAGGAAGTGAGCCTCATTTCAAGTAGTAATATTTTTTGTAATCGGTTTTGATATTCTCTATAGTGTAAGTTAATCTTTGCTATGGTTTTTCCCTCATTGGGTTTTCCTCGTAAATCTGGTGCTATTGTGTTTGTGCATTGGAATTTAGTGGTTAATCACTTAATTAGTTTATGTGTTAGTTTCGACAATTGAATTTAAGGTTATAATTTGTGACAACTGATTCACCCCATTGTTAGTTGTCCTATCCAATAATTGGTATTAGAGCTTAGTTCCTTGGTGAAGAGCTTAACCGCTTGATGAAGGTGTGGCATGGCTAGAAAAATGATCTTTGATTATTTGAGGTTTGATGGAACTAATTATGGTATCTGGAAAGTATTGATGGAAGAATAACTAGAACATCTTGGATATGATGTAGAGAAAGCTTATAAGAAACCCTACACTCCTCTTGCTAATGCTCGGAGTACACCTAAAGAAATTAGAGCACATGAAGTGAATAATAAGGAAACGTTCATCTTGAAGAATAGTTTTGTATATTTCGAGTTGATTAAGGTTCATAATTTGAAGACAACTAAGGAAGTTTGGGATGCTCTAGAAAGAGAAGATGATGGTGATGAGAGGGTAAAAGAGTTAAAATTATAGAATTGGGAAACATAGTTTGATCTTATACATATGTTTGAAGATGACAATGTTAAATCTAATGTACAAAGATTGGATGAGGTAGTGGTTGGAATGCGATCTCTTGGCGCTACTATAGATGAATCTAGAATTGTAAAGAAGATTCTCATAAATATTATTGATGCCTACAATGAAAAGGGGAGTGTTATTGAGTAGACTATAGATTATAAGATTTGTACTAAGGATGTGTTGCTGTGATTTTTGACATATTATGAGATGCGGAAGATGAATCTAAGAAGTGGAGGTAAAACATAGACTGCTTTTAAAGATAAAATAACTAAAGATATAGATGAAGAAAAAATTGATGAAATCTAGGATAACTTTGTAAGAAGAATGAGAAAAGGCTCCAGTAAGTATGAAGGTAAATTTCTCTTCAAGTGCTTTAGTTGTGAAGAAATTGGTCACTATGTTGTACAGTGTCTAGAAAGAGCTAGAAAGAATAAAATGAGAAAGAAAAGAAAGGAAAGAAGATTAATAGAGCTTACTATGTTAATGAGAATGCTATTATTTTAGATGAAGATTTAGAATATGAAGATCCAGATGACAATAAATTCTTGTTCTTGGTGATTAAGGATGAACCTACATCTACTAATTCAAAAAAAAATTCAAAGGAAAGTCCTCCAAAGAAGGATAAGGAGAAAAATGAAGGCACACCTATCTTTTCCCTACATGCTAAACAAGAAAATATTTTTTGGGTAGTTGATAGTGGTTGCTCACATCACATGACTAGCGAAAAAAGTAAGTTTTTGAAACTTGAGAAATATGATGGAGGTCTGGTTATGTTTGGAGATGACACTAGTTCTAAAATCCATGGGATAGGTTCAGTAAGTTTTGATGGCAAGCATCATACTAATAATGTTTACTATGTTAAGGTTTTAAGGCATAATATGTTGATCAGTGGTCAGATGTGTAGAAAAGGATATGATATTTTGTTTAAAGATGAGAAATATGAGATCCATAAAGGATTTGGAACATTGATTGCTATAGGAAAGAAATCTAAAGGGAGTATTTATCAACTTAAAGGTGTTGATGGACAATGTTTTATGACTCAAATAAAGGATAGTTGGTTATGGAACAGGAGAATGTGTCACATGTATTTTGATAACTTGGCAAAGATCTACCAAGAACTAAAAATCCTATAAATTCTATCTCCAAGAATTTTCAGTTCAAGAAGCAAATGAGAAATCATTATAGATCAAGAGAACAATCTACTACTGGATTACTGGATTTGGTTCATACAGATCTTTTTGGTCCCATGAGAGTGTGAAGTCTTCTTGGTGAAAGGTACTTTATGCTTTTAATTGATGATTATTCTAGATATACATGGGTTAAATTTCTAAGAGAGAAATCAAATGCATTAGATATATTCAAGGCACTCAAGGCTATGGTTGAAAATGAAGTGAATTTGAAGATAAAATGCTTGAGATATGATAGAGGTGGAGAATTCACCTCCCATGAGTTGAATATGTTTTGTGAGATGTATGGAATAAAGAGACAATTATCTACTCCGAGAACCCCTCACAAAAATGGAGTTGTTGAAAGGAAAAATAGAACAGTTCAAGAAGTTGCTAGGTTAATGATTACTAAAGCCGGATTATCGGAAGTTTACTAGAAGGAATCTATTCACACTATTGTATTTGTATTCAATCAAGTTCAAGCAAGAGAAAACAATACAAAGACTCCATATGAGCTATGGCACAGAAGAATTCATATAGTTAAATATTTCAAGGTATTTGGAAGTAAATGCTATATCAAAAGAGATGAGGAAACTTTGGGTAAATTTCATGCAAGAAGTGATGAAGGAATATTTCTTAGATGCTCTACTAAAATCAAGGAATATAGATGTTTCAACAAAATGTTGAGGAAAATTGTATAAAGCTTGAATGTGAAGGTTGATGAAACAGTGCGAAATTCTATTGATATCGATGGATATGTGTTTGATGAACATGAATGTGCAACAATAGAAGAAATCATGGAAGAATAGGATAAAGATGAGCAGAAAAAGCAGATGAACAAAATGAAAGTGAAGAATATGCTCCAGTGATGTCCCCTAGGAAACCGAAATATGTATAGAGGAATCATTCAAAAAGTAATATTATTGGAGACAAGACAAAAGGTGTGTTAACTAGAAGCAAATTTGTTGCTAAAGTAAATTTGTGCTTATTCTCTGAGATTGAGCTGAAGTTAGTAAGTGAAGCCTATGAGGATGAACATTGGAGGGAAGCAATGAAATAAGAAATTTTGTAGATTGAGAAGAATCAAAATTGGGAATTGGTTCCAAGACCAACAAACAAAAATATCATTGGATCAAAATGGGTATTCAAAAATAAGTTGAATGAGAATGAGAAAGTTGTCAAAAAAAAAGAAAGGTTTGTGTGTAAAAGCTACTCACAAGTGGAAGGTATAGATTTTTAGGAGACCTTTTCCTGAGTAGCAAGAATGGAAGCTATAAGGATATTTTTAGTTTCTTATAAATATTTCAAAGTCTATTAGATGGATGTCAAGTCAAAAATTTTGAATGGTGAACTAGAAGAAGAGGTCTACATGGAACAACCAAAAGGATTTCAGCTAATAGATCAACTAAATATGGTGTGAAAATTTAAGAAATATTTATATGGATTGAAGCAAGCTCCTAGATCTTGGTATTCAAGGATAGGTAAGCATTTGAGTCAGAAATGATTTAACAAAGATGCAAATTGGGTTAGAAGTATAGATGACAAAAATAGTACAAGTGGTGCATTATTTATTAGATGTAGATTAGTGGCATGGTTGAGTAAGAACCAAGATTCAATCTCTTTGTCTACAACTAAAGCTGAGTATATTGCTATTGCATCTTGTTGTACACAAATTTTGTGGATGAAACATACATTGAAGAATATCATAGTGTTGTATGATGATCCTATTTCTATCTTTTATGATAACACAAGTGCAATTAACATTTCAAAAAATCTTGTAATGCACTCAAGAATGAAGCATACATCTATCAAGTATCATTTCTTGAGAGAGAAGGTCATGGACAATGAAGTCAAGCTTGAGTATGTTTTGACAAAGGATCAAATTGTGGATATATTTATAAAGGCTCTTCATAGAGATACTTTTGAGTATCTTCGCGATAAGCTATGGGTTATTTCCCTCCTTTCACAAACTAAGATGAATTTGGAGATGCATTAGTCTGGTGTATTCAAGGTTCTATCTTTTTAGATTGATTTTTTTGGTGGCTACCTCACAAGAGGAGCAGGTAGTTTTAAGTGCTATCATTATGAGTATTTTTTTTGCATGTCAAAGGAAGTTTCAATGAACATATCTTTTTCCTTTTCCATTGATTTCAAAGGGGGGGAGAGAGAGAGAATGTGAAAGAGAGAGAGAGCATGTGAAAAGGAAAGAAAGCTAATAAGAGAAATAAAGTAATGAGGAAGATGATGTTCTAAGGAAAAGAAGCAAAAGGAAAAATCTTGAAAAGTATTTTTATAATTGGTATGGTGTCTTTGATGGTTTTTCACATCATGTGTTGCCATCAATGACAAAGGGGTAGATTGTTGCAAGAATGGAAAGAGGAATGAAAGTGTTGTCATTGATGTCAATCGGTCAACTAGTTATCTAGTAGTTTTTGTTGACTGTATATGTTGAGGATATTGAGAAAATTGTATTAAAAGAAGATTACAGGTATTCAGTTGTTGAGGATGTTGATCTAGTACTTGTGAACTATTTTTTTCTATATTCTAGTTGAGGTCTAGGAGAATTGTTGCTGGTTCAAATTTATCTTTGATGAAGTCTTATGGATTGTGGTAATAGATTTGTTTTTACCTGGTTCTATTGAAGATCGTTTTGGCATTTGGAAGTATAGAGCTTAATTGATCTATGTATTTTACACTGGTTTGGTTGACTGTGTGTCAAGCCCTATCTTTGAAGTTGATGAAGCATGTTGGATCTATTATTGATCCTAATGAAGCATGTGTTTGGGTCAGCCTCATTCTAATTCCACCCTAGGATTTGGTGCCAAACTAATTTGAATTTGAAGTTAGATGGTCGAATTTGTATCTTTTCAAGGTTGGAGATGGTATAAATATAAAATGTGCTATCAATGAAAATATACATAAGAAAATAAGGAAGATAAGTGAAAGAGTATACATGAATTTGATGCTATTCTAAAATTGTGTGAGTTATGTGTGTTTAATCAATACGAAGCTTTATGTTGAGTTTCTGGATGCAATGAGCAAAAGGAGAACTCTATCATTCATGCAAGTTGATTAGTGATTGTGGTGAAATCCTTTGTTGCATTATGATTGTTGTATCTTTGTAACAAGTATTCTTCATCTTCTTTGTATCTTTGTGGTAGTGAGCCCTCTAGGTTATAGCCCTATGGACAGTGGGTCTGGATAGTGAGTCCTTATTTCAAGCAATGAGCCTTATCTCAGGTAGTGAGCCTCATTTCAAGCAGTGGGCCTTTTTTTAATCAATTTTTATACTCTCTATAGTGTGAGTTAATCCTCACCATGGTTTTTCCCTCATTTGGGTTTCCATGTAAATCTAGTGTTATTGTGTTTGTGCATTGGCATTTGATGGTTAACCACTTAATCAATTTATGTGTTTGTTCCAATAATTGAATTTAAGGTTATAATCTGTGACAACTGATTCACACCCCTCTCAGTTGTCATATCCAAAAAATTTATGCAAGAGAAAAGAAATAAAAATTTGATAAAGGAGAAAAATGTTTCAAAGAAAAGAAGATGGATAAGTCTTCCCCTCTAGTAAGGAAACATAGCCCCATGAAATTAGATGCATTATTTAATGGAATAGTGGAGCATAAAATGTTGGAACAAACTACTACCTTGTATACCACTCTAGATGAAATTGATAATTCTATAATAGAAGAAGAAATTTCTAGATATAAATTTACATTTGAGGTTAGCATGAGGGTAAGTGCAAAAATATGGGAGGCCAAAAAGGGGGCTTAACTGGCCACTTTTTTTTTCTTTCTTTCTTTCTTTCTTTCTGAAATCAGGAAATATTGACCTTGGACATGAAATTGAGGATAGTTACACTCAAAATTTTGATATGCAACAAAAACAAGGATATTATTTCTCCAAGTCTACTTTCTAAAATAATAATTTATTTTGAAAATGGTTGAGATTAAGGGGTTCAAAATATGGATGCATAGAAATTGGTACTATTTTTTTCAAAAAAATATAACATAGCAACTTTTGTGCATACCTGGCATGGTGACGTTTTTTTAAGTATTTTTAAAATATTTCCGTTGAGAAATTAGCTAATAGTATGTAGTTGATGCATGATTTTTTTGATAATTTTCAAATGAATATTTGGTTTTTTACTAATTTTCAAAGAGAAAACTTGTTGAAAAATAGAATTTTGGCCATGCTACCCCTAAATTTTTTTGAAACTAATTGTCTTTTTTTAATTTGTACAATGGAGTCTAGTTTATAAACATGCAATTTATTTGAAATTTCGATGAATGGTTAATTTATAACAAAAAAACACCAAACACTCCTTTTTTCCAAAAAAGAGACAAACAAAAGAAATTATAGACGAAAGGCTTAACATTGTCAAAAAGTGAAAAAAAATTACATCGTTGGATAGCTAAGATAGAGCCTAACATTACTGAGGTGTTCAATTTTTTTGGCATTGAAACACGTGCAATCTTGATGGTGAGCACAAACTCAATTATGTGAAATATTGTAGAATTTTCCAAAACACGTCTCTGGTCATTGGGAAGGCCCTCCAAACCTTTGGGTTGGTATTCCAAGGAAAGTACCAAGCCTAAGGCTTGGGGATTCCCAAAGAAATATATAACACGAGCATGTTATAACTCACTCATGTTATAACATGCTCGCATTATTCTTAGTTTTGACATAGTTTTTTGCATTTGTGTGGGACATGTCTAGCAGGACATAATGTGAGTGCAGTATAATGCACTCACGTTATGTCTTGTTCTATGTTAAATGATACTCTATTTAATGTATGTTTATATATTTGTATATACATGTCTGCATGTATGTCATGTATGTATGTATGCATGCATGCTTGTATGTATGTATGTATGCATGCCTATATGTATTTATCAATGCATGTATGTATGTATGCTTTTATGTGTGTAAGATTGTATCTACATATGTACATATATTCTTGTATGTATGTAGGATTGTATGTACATATGTATTATGCTTGTATGTATGTAATTATGTATGTATTTATGTATGTATTTAGAGGGAGGGATAATTTTAAGAGAGAGAGTTGTCTAGGTAGGGTGGGAGGGAGAGAAGGAGAGAGAGACCTGAGAGAGAGAGAGGGAGAGAGAGAGGTAGTGAGAGAGAGTTTTGAGAGAGGGAGAGGGGTTGAAGAGAGAGTCTAAGAGAGAGGGATTGGGAGAGAAGGGGTTGGAGTGAGAGGGATAGAGGGAGAGAGAGAGAGAGAAGGGGGGTTGGGAGAGAGAGAGAGGGAGAGAGAGAGGGGGAGAGAGAGAGGGAGAGAAAGATAGAACTATGTATGTAGGGTGCCAGAGGGAGAGACTTGAGAGATACGTAGTGAGAGGGAGTGTGAGAGAGAGGGAGTGTGAGAGTGAGAGACTTGAGAGAGGGAGAGGGTGTTGGAGGGAGTGATCTAAGAGAGGGAGAGATAAAGGGGGGTGGATTGAGAGGGACTTATGTAGGTAGGGTGGGAGGGATAGATAGAGAGAGGGGAGAGAGAGTTACCTAGGTAGGGTTCCAGAGGGAGAGAATTGAGAGAGAGAGGGGGTGGGAGAGAGATACTTGAGAGAGAGGGAGAGAGAGGGAGTGGGAGAGAGAGTGATGGGGAGGTAGTGGGAGGGATATAGAGAGAGATATATAGAGGGAGAAAGATAGAGTGGTAGGGATTTATTGAGTGAGAGGTATGTAGAAAGAGGGAGGGGGTAGATAGATACAATTAGAGAGGGAGGAAGAGAGATGTGAGATGTATAGATAGAGAGAAAGGGATAGGGGTTGAGGGTATAGGGTTGAGGGATTAGGGTGGAGGACCTATATGGTTGATGGTTTAGGGTATTGGGTTGAGGGTATAGGATTGAGGGATTAGGGTTGAGGGTAGAGGGTATTGGGTTGAGGATAAAAGGTTTAATGGTTTAGGGTTAAAGGGTTTAGGGTTGAGGGTTTAGGGTTGAGGGTAGAGGGTTGAGGGTATAGGATTGAGGGTATATGGTTGAATAATTAGGTTGAGGGTCTAATATAAAGGGTAGAGGGTATAGGGGTTGAGGGTTGAGGGATTAAGGGTTGAGGGTATATGGTAGAGGATTTAAGGGTTGAGGCTTGAGGTTTTAAGGTTGAGGGTAGAGAATTGAGGGTATAGGGTTGAGGGTCCAATGTATATGATAGAGGGTATAGGGGTTGAAGGATTGGGGTTTAAGGGTTGAGGTTTGAGGGTTGAGGGTTGAGGATTGAGGGTTTAAGGGTTGAGGGATTAAGGGTTGAGGTTTTAGGGATTAGGCTAGAGATTTTTCTTTGGTTTAAAGGTTTAAGGGTTGAGGGTTGAGGGTGTTGGTTGAGAGTAAAGGGTAGAGGGTTTAAGGGTTTAGGGCTTAAGGGCTGAGGGATTTTATGATTGAGTGTTTAAAGGTTTAAGGGTTGAGGGTTTAGGGTTGAGGGATTATAGTAGAGAGGGAGGGATGGATGGATAGAGAGATGGAGGGAGAAGTGATATAGATAGAAGGATAGAAGAGGAGGGAGGGACAAACATATTTGAGGGTTGAGGATCCAATGTATAGGGTAGAGAGTTGAGAATTTAGGGTATAGGGTTGAGGACCTAGAGGATTGATGGTTCAAGGTACTAGGTTGAGGGTCCAATGTATAGGATAGAGGGTATAATGGTTGAGGGTATAGGGTTTGAGGGTTGAGGATTGAGGGATTAAGGGTTGAGGGTTGAGAATTGAGGGTTGAGGGTTTAATGGTTGAGGATTGAGGTTTTATGGTTGATGGTAGAGGATTGAGGGTATAGGGTTGGGGGATTAGGGTTGAGGGTCCAATGTGTAGGGTAGAGGGTATAGGGGTTGAGGGATTAGGGTTTAAGGATTGAGGATCGAGGGTTGAGGGATTAAGGGTTGAGGTTTGAGGGATTAGGGTAGATATTTTACTTGGGTTTAAGGGCTGAGGGATTATGATTGAGGGATTAGGGTTGAGGGTAGAGGGTAGAGGGCATAAAGGTTTATGGTTAAAGGGTTGAGGGTTGAGGGTTGAGGGTTTAAGGGTTGATGGATTAGGGTAGATAGGGATGGATGGATGGAGGGAGAGATGGAGAAATAAGTGAGATAGAAAGGAGAGAAAAGGAGGGAGGGACAAAGATATATGAGGGTTGAGGATCCAATGTATAGGGTAGAGGGTTGAGAATTAATGGTATAGGGTTGAGGACCTATAGGGTTGATGGTGTAGGGTATTGGGTTGAGGGTATAGGGTTGAGGGATGAGGGATGAGGGTAGAGTGTAGAAGGTTTAAGGGTTTAGGGTTGAGGGTTTAGGGTTGAGGATAGAGGGTTTAGGGTTTAGGGTATAGGTTTGAGGGTACGTGGTTGAAGGATTAGGGTTGAGGGTCCAATGTATAGGGTAGAGGGTATATGGGTTGATGGTTGAGGGATTAAGGGTTGAGTGTTGAGAATTGAGGGTTGAGGGTTTAATCTATAGGGTATAGGGTAGAGAGTTTAAGGGTTGAGAGTTTAGGGTTTAGGGTATTGAGTTGAGGGTATAGGGTTGAGGGTTGAGGGTATAGGGTAGAGGGTAGAGGGTAGAAGGTTTAAGGGTTTAGGGTTGAGGGTAGAGAGTTTAGGGTTTAGGGTTTAGATTTGAGGGTACATGGTTAAAGGATTAGGGTTGAGGGTCCAATGTATAGGTAGAGGGTATAGGGGTTGAGGGTTGAGGGTTTAATTTATAGGGTGGAGCATAGATGGTAGAGGTTTTAATGGTTTAGGGTTTAAGGGTTGATGGTTTAGGGTTGAGGGTAGAGGTCTGAGGGTTTAGAGTTGAGGGATTAGGAATGAGGGTATATTGTTTACGATATAGGGTATAGGGGTTGAGGGAATAGGGTTTAAGGGTTGAGGGTTGAGGGTTTAGTGCTAAAGGTGTAAGGGTTGAGGGTAGAGGGTTTACGGTAGAGGGTTGAGGGTATAGGGTTAAGGCATTAGGGTTGAGGGTCCATTGTATAGGGTAGAGGATATAGGGGTTGAGGGATTAGGGTTTAAGGGTTTAGGGTAGAGGGTAGAGGGTAGAGGGTAGAGGGTTTAAAGGTTTAGGGTTTAAGGGCTGAGGGTTGAGGGTATAGGGTTGAGATATGAGGGTTGAAGGTAGATAGTAGAAGGTTTATGAGTCTAGGGTTTAAGGTTTTAGAACATAATGATATATTGAGAGGGGGAGATTCAATAGAGATAAGAAATTTTAGACTTGAAAACCTAGGTGGCTTGTTTTAACCTTCCTGAAATTCCATTATGTTCACCTATTGAAGATCTACCTGGGCTGATTAAGCTTCTCCTAGGGAACCTAAGGCTCTGATACCAATTGTTAGAACACAATGATATACTGAGAGGGGGGATGAATCAGTAGATATAAAAACTTTTAGACGTGAAAACGTATTTGTAGATTCAACCTTACAACCTAGATGTGCAAATTAAAACATAAACCAATATAGAAATCACATGCACATGAAACAAAAACTCATAACACCGGATATACATGGAAAAATCAAGATATAAAAACCACAGTGACAAAAGTTTCTTGAGTCTACTACTCAAATCTGGTGTTAGATATAAAATATCTATTACAAAGTTTAGGTCTGCAACCCAAGGAAGCTTCAACTCCCTAATTTAAAAGCTACAACTTCAAGGATGCTACTATAGCCTATTTTAGGAGCCACAACTCCAAGGATACTACAATCACCTAGTCTGAGCTACAACTCAGTTCAATGAGGCTACAACCTAAACAAAATTACAAGTTTAGGTATGCATAAAACTGGTTCTATGAAACCTATAATGCATCAATTTAGTACATCACACTTCTCTCTCTATTCACTCTCACACCATTGAAATTTTATGTATGTTCAAAATTTATACTTTCTATTAGTTACCCTATTCAACTTACAAATCCCCCTATTACTAATACTCCATTTTTCAGATACATGTTGAAATCTCTATTAGGGTTTTCCACTTGCTACCTTTTTCAGCAAGTTACCAATTTACCTTGATCCCTACAACATTAAATTTGGGTGCAGAGAAGTTTTCCCAAATTGACTCTTCTATTAGGTGCCAAAGTTGAATGCATTCAATGCATTCAATTATAAATGTGATCAGATTTGATCTCGATCACCTCTACAATCTATGCCTCCAACCTGTAGTTTAGATCACCTTAATTAATTTTTTTTTGGGGAAGTTGAGCAATTTGATTTTTTTCATATGCCAATTATCAAATTGAAAGCCTTGTTCACATTATCATAGTCATTTCAAATCTTTACATTTGAATTCTAGTCATCGATCTTATCCTTTTGCACCCTAATCTTGTGATCCTTGTTCACTATCATGTCTTAAAATCTCGACCATCGAATATGAGGTCATTCAAATCTTCATCATTGATCTATCACATTGCTTTGTCAGAGAGACATGCTTCAAGGTCCCGTCAATACACCAATGTCACTCTGATACAAGCTACCTTTGAATACTTGTATCCACATGCCATTTGTCTTCTATGTCATCACCATCGAATTTGAAACAATAATGTGAATTTTCACACCAAGCAATCATTCTTTGTCACTTTTCAACCTTCGTCACAACTAGGTCCCACTAGCTCCTTGACTTATTGATCCATCAAGGGGACATCTTTCATAATTCCACTAATATGGTGCTGTCATGTGGATAAATCTTAAATTTATTATTTCTCTGTCGACGAGACATCTAAAAAAGTCTTTCTAACAACCTCTAGTCACACTAATGAAGGATCCTTTCACCATCATCATCTGACCTATCTTATGTGATTTGCACCTTTCCCTATTGACCTTGTGAGCCTTGCTAAAATCTCAACAGGATTAGTGGGCTACTGTTGTGTGTACACTTTTGATGCCACTACCTACCATAGTCATTATCCTATCAGTTCCTACCACATGCCATCTTTTCACTCACTTCTTGATTGTATGCAATTCTCATCTAACCAGGTCTCACTTCTACGTCCACCTCATTGGGTCCCACAGTCGGCATCCATTCTTCTATCAGAGAAACACAACCGAAGGTCTCACTGATTTTTTCTAGTCTCACCAATGATGCTACCGTATCCCTTATCATTCTATCACTAAGTTTCCAAAAATTTGAACTTTAGAACCTTTTGATAGAGGTTAATAAGTTATGAAAACCCATGGCATGCCAACATATAGATATCTGGTTGTCGGAGAGACACCAACTTGACTCCCATTAATCCACTAGTGTCCTACCAATGACATGGTATTTAGGATGTTGGAGAAAATATAATACAAGTCCCACTGATAAGCACTCATTATGCCAATGAGAACTTAATATTCTTTCTAGATCACCACATCAAAGAGATATCTCCCATTATCTCATCGATCACACATGGTCACTCTGAAATATCTCTCCTTATTCCTTATCGCTCCATCGAAGAGAGTCCTTCTAGAATCCTACTAATACATTGGTGTCACACCAATGAAATGATTACTGCACTATCAGAGAGATTCCTGGGCCAGTATTGCTGAAATTGAATTGTCTTCCCGACCAGCTAGATATGAGTAACCTTGAGTGCTAGGCGAACGAGCCGGTCACCCTCATGATTTCAATGACATAAGTTGTAACTTATGTGATCGGTAACTTACGATAGGAAATCAATGAGAAAATAAAATTTAAGTTCATGATGCCATGACTCCAAACACATTAGGGTTTAATTGAAAAAATATATCACTCAAGAGCAGAAATAAAACATTTCTAAGCGAAACCTTCACTTTCTTGACCTGCACAATACCTTTTTGGAAAGCTCTCGAGAAACCCAATTCAAATCTATTGTAGAAAGAGTGAGATAATCTTGATTTTTACTCATCCTAGAAACTAATTTGTTTCCAAAAATAGAAGGCTCCTCCACTAGTACTCTTTCTTTCATCCACACTTCCTACCCAATCTGCATCTATGTATCTTATTAAAGTGAAATATTTTCTTTTGAGATACCATAAACAATATTCAATAGTGACTTTGATGTATCTAAATATTATTTTCACTACATTGACATGAGATTATTTTGGTGCTACCTAAAATCTAGCTATAATACAAACCACTTGCATTAAATTAGGCCTAGATGCAGTTAAATATAGTAGATTTCCAATCATAGATCTTTATGTAGTCTAAGTTGTATTAGGTGACTCATCAAATTTGCTCAATTTATAGCCTGTAATAATGGTGTACTAACTGGCTAACTATCTTCCATGCCAAATTCCTTGAGAATTTCCTTAGCATACTTAGTTTGAGATATAACTATCCCCTTTTTTTATTGTACTATTTGTAGACCAAGGAAAAATGACATCTCTCCTAGCATTGACATTTCAAATTCGTCTTGCATGTGAGTAGAAAATATCTTACACATTTTATCATGGGTACCACCAAATATAATATCATCTATGTATTCTACAACAACAATCATGTGCTCACCTTTAGATTTGAAATACAGATTGCTATCTACACATCCTTTCTTAAATCCTTGTTGTTGGAGGTATTGATCCAGCCTTGAATACCAGTCCCTTGGGGCTTACTTCAAACCATACAATTATTTTCTCAATATGCAAACATAATCATCATCCTCTGACAACTCAAAACATTTTGGTTGCTCAATATATACTTCCTCTCCAAGATTTCCATTTAGAAACAAAAATTTTACATCCATTTGATATACTTGAAATCCTTTATACACAAAAAATGCAAGAAACATCCTAATATCTTTTAATCTTTCAACTGGGGAAAATGTTTCCTCAAAATCAATACCTTCTACTTGAGCATATCCTTTGCATACTAACCTTGATTTGTTCCTAACCACTGCTCCATATTCATTCAACTTATTTTTGAACACCCATTTGGTTCCTATTATATTCTTGCTTGATGGTCTAGGAACCAATTCTCAATTCTTGTTTTTTTCAATCTGATTGAGTTCCTCTTCCATTGCTTTTAACCAGCTTTCATCCTCACTAGCTTCATCAAATAATTTTGGTTCAATATGATATAAGAGGTAAAATTTCATGTGTTCCTTGTTATTTGCAAGTCTTCTTCTAGTCTGTACATCTTTATTCTTATCACCAATTATTTGTTCTGTAGGATGGTCCTTTTGAACATATTTTGTAGGAGCACATTCAACCTCTTGCTCATTCTCTTCTTCGTGTTCTTCTTCTTCTATTGCTTCACTTATATCCTCATCATTTGATTCTCTTTCAAGGTTGTTTATGCCAGACTTGGCTTGATTTTCATCGACCTTGACATGTACACTCTCTACAATTCTATGCAATCTCTTATTATAACACTTATAAGCTTTGATTTTGTTGGAATACCCAAAAAATATTCCATCATCGCATCTTGACTCAAAACTTCCTAAATTTTCATCTTCTCTTTTAATATAACATTTACCGCCAAATACTTTGAAATTATTGAATGATGCAGGCCTATGAAACCACAATTCATATGGCATTCTACAACTGTTAAATCTAATAAGAGCTCTATTTTGAATGTATACAATAGTTTGTACTATTTTCCAAAATGTATCTGTCAAGTTTGCATCGTTCAACATGGCTCTAGCCATCTCCTTCACAATCTTGTTTCTTCTCTCTATCACATGATTTTTCTATGGTGTTCTTGGAACTAAATACTGGTGTTTGATTCCATGTTCTTCATAATATTCCATGAATTATCTTGACATAAATTCTCCACCTTTGTTTGACCCAAGACACTTGATTCTTCTCCTAGTCTCAATTTCTACAAACTTCCTATAACCTTTAAATGCTTCAATTGCCTCAACCTTCTCCCTAAAAAAATGTGACATATGCCATTTAGGTATAATCATCAATCAGCAACATGAAATATCTTTCTCCTTGAAACACCGTTGTTCTCATTGGACCACATAGATAAGTATGAATTATCTCCAAGGGTTTCGAAGTTGAATAATCCTTTGTAGGAAACTTAAACTTTATTTTCTTTCCTTGTGGGCATCCTTGAGAAACTATATTTTCAGCCTTTACAATATTAGGTATATCTCTGACTAATCCTTTTGAACTTATCTTTACCAAATTGTCAAATTTTACATGTCCCAGTCTTTTATGCCACAACCAACTCTCGTTTGCTTGGCTAATTAGACATGTTTGGCCTTCCACTTCACATAGATTATAGAGATTACTATCAGTCCTTATCCCTTGAGCAATTGTTTTACCATTCATTCTTATCTTGCAGCCTTCAGAATCAAATACAACTTTGTATCTATTATCACACATCTGGATGACACTAAAAATATTATGTTTTAGACCTTCCACATAGAGCACAACTTTAGTTTTTTTCTTCCCATCTATGATCATAATTCCTTTACCATGAATCTTGATAGTAGTATTCTCACCTAAGCTTACAAAACCTCCTTTTCTTGTTTTATGTTTAAAGAATTTGTTTTTATCTTCGACCATGTTCTTGGAGTAGCCACTATCAATTATCCAAAGATATTGTTCCTTTGCATTCAATGTTAATTGAGAAATCATAGACTGAGTGGAATTCTTCTTTTTCTCCTTCAATACCTTCTTAAGTTTATTTTTAACCTTTTCTTCCTTTTTCTCAACAGCCTCAGTTTTCTTTTCAGCATTAGAAGGTGTGTTTTTCTTCTTCTCAGATTGAGCATTCGGTATTAAAAAAATTTCTCCACAATTTATAGCTATATGACCAAAATTATTGCAATTGAAAAAAATTACATTCATATTAACCAAAGGAGCAAATGGATTACTTCTTATAAAATTTGTTTTTTTCCTTGGAATGACTTTACACTCTTTAGCCCTATGACCAAAATTGTTACAAGTCTAACAATACCCATTGAAGTATGATGAGTACTTGGTCATGGAGTTTCCTTCTGTTGGATGAGGATATCTTCTTTGTCTAGGTCTCCTTGGATAGTGTACTCTTCTGAAACCATCATGGTCTATTCTCTTAGTATTCTGCTTCTCCTTTTGTTGATCGAGAGTCGGCTTGTTAACTTTCTTGTCTTCAATTGGTTCCTTCTCTCTAGTAGATTTTTCAACTACGGTTGACTTCTTTTCATCTTCTGAGGCTTCTCTTTTCTCAAAATCTTTACCATTGGGGAATGATTTTTCTTCTTCTCTAGATCTTTCATAGAGCTTTGTAGAGGAATCGATAAATTAACTTTTTACTTTTTCAAGCCCCAAGCCTGATTTTTCTTTATTAGCTAGCTTTTGTGTATTTAGAAATTCATCTAGAATATTAGTACCACCTTTTATCTTCAGTCCTTTATTGATTTTCTCATTATCTTTCTCCACTTCTTTTCTTAAGGAAACTATTTTAGCCTCAAGTTCCAAGCATCTATACATCTTAGATTACAATTTATATTTCATATCTTCAACTCTTTTGAGCTCTTCTAAATGAACTTTCAGACCAACTACTACCTTATTGGATTCCATAGGTTCTTGAGTTAATCTGCCAGTCTTCTTTTGAGCATTCTTTTTTAGTTTCTTATTTTCTCTCTTAAGATCATCATATTTAGCTCTTAGTTCATCAAGAACTTCAAAATAACTACTTAATTATCGTTCAAAATCAACAACCACCTCCTCTTCTCCTTCATATCTGTCCTCAATTTGTGTATCTTTTTGATCTTTAGTTTCTTTAGCCATGAATATAAATTCTCTTTTATCTTCTCTCATTACAAGGGAATGGTCTTAATCCTCTTCTGAATAATCACTAGCATTAGACACTTCACTTTCTTCATTGATGTACAATCTCTTCTCTTATTTACAAAATTATTCCTTTATGGATGAACTGTTTTCTTCTTTTTGTTATCTTCTTCTTGCTTGAAAATACCCTCTTTAACATATGGACACTTTGAAGAAAAATAACCTATTTAGCCACAATTAAAACACTTGAAAGGGAGCTTACCTTTATATTTTCTGAATCCTCTCCTTAGTCTATATATGAAGTTTGTTGCTTCCTCATTAGTTTCTTCATAATTACATGCAATGATAGTAGATTTTTATTTCTTATTAGCATCATATTTTTCTTTCATGACAACCTTAAATGCAACTTCTGTCTTGGATGATTCTACATGAGGAATTCCCATGTCATATGAAATAATTATGCCATGTACCTCATCAAGAGTGAGTTTATCAATTTATCTTCCTTCTTTGATAGCAAAAATATTGGAATCATATTTGGCTTTTATAGACCCGAAAAAATTTCAGCACAAAATCTTCTTCTTTCAAATCTAAATCATATCCTTTAATTCCATTTACCACATCATAAAATATCTGAAGATTGTTTGAAATATTCTCTTCTTCAGTCATCTTCAACCCTTTAAATTTTTCTCTCAACACTTGTAACTTTGCCAACTTCACTTTGGTGTCACCTTCATAGATCTTCTTAAATTTTTCCCAGACATCATAGGTAGTTTTACAATGCATAACTTTTCTATGCACAAAAGCAGACAAATTTTCATAATGATAAACCAAGATTTCTTATTTTCCGCATGATTCTTCTTTCCTACAAGATTAGTAGGAATAGTAGAATGAATAGTATACTATGTCTCGACAGATGCCCAAACTTTAGTTCTAAAAGAAACTAAGCATCATTTGATTAATGAGCTCCACTTAGCATAGTTTGTTCCATCAAACCTAGGTGGCTTTTTTGAACCTTTATAAAATTCCATTGTGTTCACCTATCCAAGATCTACTTGAGCTGATTAAGTTTCTCCTAAGGAACTTAGGGCTCTAATACCAATTGTTAGAACACAATGATCTACTGAGGGGGGTGAATCAGTAGATATAAAAACTTTTAGACTTGAAAACCTATTTGCAAATTCAACCTTACAACCCAGATGTGTAGATTAAAACATAAACCAATATAGCAATGACATAAACATGAAACAAAAACTCATAACACTAGATATAGTTGGAAAACCCGAGATGGGAAAAAACATAGTGATAAAAGTTGCTTGACTCTACTACTCAAAACTAGTGTCACAAATGAAATCTTTGTTACAAATTTTAGGGCTGCAACCCAAGGAAGCTTCAACTCCCTAATTTAGAAGCTGCAATTTCAAGGATGCTACTACACCCTATTTTCGGAGCCACAACTACAAGGAGACTACAATCATCTAGTATGAGTTGCAACTCAGTTTAATGAGGGTACAACCTCAACAAATTTACAAGTTTAAGTATGCATAAAATTGGTTCTGCAAAACCTATAATGCATCAATTCAGTACATCACACTTCTCTCTTTGTTCACTCTCACACCACTGTAATCAAATTTATGTATGTTCATATTTTCTACTTTTTGTTACAGTTACCCTATTCAACTTACAAACCCCCTTATTACTGATACTCCATTTTTCTCATACATGTTGAAATCTCTATTAGGGATTTCCACTCAACACCTTCTTCACCAAGTTACCCATTTACCTTGAGCCCTACAACATTAAGTTCAGGTACAGATAATTTTTCCCAAATTGCCTCTTTCGTCAGGAACCAAATCTAAATGCATCCAATGCATTCACTTGTCAATGTGATCAGATTCAATTTGGATCACCTCTACAATCTGTCCTACTGACTTGTAGATTAGATCACCTTAATTAATTGTTCACTAGGCCAGTTGAGCGATTTGATTTTGTTCATATGTTGGTTGTCAGATTGAAACCCCTGTTCACACTTGTCATAGACATTTCAAATCTTTGTATTTGAATTTTGGTCATTGATCTTCGTTCGCACCTTGATCTTGTGATCCTCATTCACTATCATGTCTTAAAATCTCAACCTTGGATAAGCAGTCATTCAAATCTTCATCGTCGATCTATCACATCGCTCTGTTAGAGTGACATGCTTCAAGGTCTTGATGATACACCAATGTCACTCTGATATGAAATTCCTTTGAATACTTGTGCCCAAATTCCATCTATATTCCGTGTCATCACCATCTAATTTGCAACAACAATGTGAATTTTCACACCAAGCAATTGTTCTTTGTCACCTATCACCCTTTGTCACAATCGGGTCCCACTAGCTTCTCACCTTATTGCTTCGTTGAGGGGACATCTTTTAGACTTCCACCAATATGGAATTGTCACACCAATAAATCTTAACTTTTTTATCACTCTATTTAAGGGACATCTGAAAAAGTATTTTCGATGACCTTTAGTCACATCGATGAAGGATCCTTTCACCATCATCTTCCAATCTATCTCATATGATCTGCACCATTCCCCATTGACCCATAGGCCTTGTAAAATTTCATCCTGGTTAGCGGGTTACTACCACACGTACACTTTTGATGCCACCACCTACCATAGTCATCATCCTATCAATTCCTACCACATGTCATCTTTTCATTCACTTCATGACTTCACGTCATTCTCATCTTACTGGGTCTCAATTCCACATCCACCTCACTAGCTCCCATAGTCAACACCATTCTTCTATCAGAGAGACACAACCAAAGTTCTCACTGATGTCATCCAATATTTTTGATGAAGGTACCAAACCCCTTATTTCTCCATTGTGAATTCACCAAAAACTTGAACTTTAGAACCTTTTGTCAGAGGTTACTAAGTTATGAAAATCCATGACATGCTGACATATAGATATCGACTTGTCAAAGAGACAACAACTTGACTCTGACCAATCCACTAGTATCCTAATGATGACATGGTCATCAGGCTGCCAATGAGACTCTGATGCAAGTCCCACCGATAAGCACTCATCACGCTGATGAGAACTTGATCTACTTTCTACATTGCCACATCGAAGAGACATCTCCCATTCTCTCACCAATCATGTAGTGTCACTTCGATGAATATCTCCTTATTCCTTATCACTCCATCGAAGAGAGTCCTTCTAGACTCCTACTGATACACTAGTGTCATGTCGATGAAATGATCATTAGAATTTTAGAGAGACTCCTAGGTGAGTCCTACCGAAATTGATATGTCTCCCCGAACCGTTAGATATGACTAACCTTGAGCACTAGGTGGAGGGGCCAATCACCCTCATGACTTCAGTGACATAAGTTGTAACTTACATGAGTGGTAACTTGCGATAGGCATTCAACGAAAAAATAGAATTTATGTTCACAACTCCATGACTATAAACACACTAGGGTTTAACTAAAAATCTCTATCACTCAAGAGTAGAAATAAAACATTTCTAAGTGCATCCTTCACTTTATCGACCTACACAATACCTTTCTAGAAAGCTCTCAAGAAACCCAATTCAAATCTACCATTAGATCCACTACTCTCACACTCATCCTCTTTCATCATTCCAACAATCTCCTTTGCTAGATTTTCCCTTTTGATATCAATGAAAACTATATGCCAACAATCTTCCCCTTTAACATTGATCACAAAACTCCAACTACTCAACCAGGTACCACTAAAGCTCTGCACCGATTTGATTATTCACACTGTAACATAACAGATTCCCCTATAACATACATCTCTTCTCTTCTCAACAAGATTCTATTTTTCATCACTTTCTCCCCCTTTGACATCAATGGCAAAGGGTACACTCCCCCTAAGGAAATACTCCAATTTTTATGAACTCTGCAACCATCGAGTCATTAGAAATTGTACAACAATATTTTACATGACTTGATCACACTATTCTTAACCAAGGTTACATAAATGATCAATGAAGCTCCCCCTAGATATATGCCCTGTCACTAGTGTTTAGTGATATGTGTTAGGAGAAACTACTCCCAGCTTCTACCTCAAGTATTCAAACTATTGTGTAGGAAGAGGCTTTGTAAATATATCAGCCACTTGTTCATTGGTAGGAACATACTCCATGTTGACTTCCTTATTTGTAACCTTTTCTCTGATGAAGTGATACTTGATTAATATATGCTTGGTTTTGGATTGCATCACTAGATTCTTTGAGATATTATTGGAACTTGAATTGTCACACAAAATCAAGATAGGCTCAGTGTACTCTACCTTGATGTCCTTTAATGTTTTCTTCATCCATAGGACTTGAGTACAACATGTAGTTGTTGCAACATATTCTTGTTTGTTTGTAGAAAGAGTGAAAAACTCTTGATTTTTACTCATCCAAGAAACCAACTTGTTTCCCAAAAAGAAGGCTCCTCCACTAGTACTCTTTCTTTCATCCACACTTCCTACCCAATATGCATCTATGTATGCTCTTAAAGTGAAAACTTTACTTTTGGGATACCATAAACTATAGTCAATAGTTATTTTGATGTATCTAAATATTCTTTTCATTACATTGACATGAGATTATTTTGGTGCTACTTGAAATCTAGCTACCATACAAATCACTTGCATTATATTAGGCCTAGATGTAGTTAGATATAGTATAATTCCAATCATAGATCTGTATGTAGTCTGATTTGCATTAGGTGACTCATTAGATTTTCTCAATTTGTAGCATGTAATCATGGGTGTACTAATTGGCCTATTGTCTTCCATACCAAATTTCTTGAGCATTTTCTTAGCATACTTAGTTTGAGATATAAATAATCCCTTTTCTGATTGTACTATTTGTAGACCAATGAAAAATGACATCTCTCCTAGCATTGACATTTCAAATTCCTCTTGCGTGTCGATAGAAAATACCTTACACATTTGATCATGGCTACCACCAAATATAATTCCATCTATGTATACTACCACAACAATCACGTGCTCACATTTATATTTGAAATACAGATTGCTATCTTCACATCCTTTCTTGAATCCTTTTTGTTGTAGGTACTGATCCAACCTTGAGTACCAAGCCCTTGGGGCTTGCTTCAAACCATACAATTCTTTTCTCAATCTGCAAACATAATCATCATCCTTTGATAGCTAAAAACCTTCCAACTGCTTAATATATAATTCCTCTTCAAGGTTTCTATCTAGAAACGTAGATTTGACATCCATTTGATATACTTCAAATTATTTATACACATAAATGCTTGCAAGAAACATCCTAATAGCTTCTAATCTCGCAACTAGATCAAATGTTTCTTCAAAATAAATGCCTTCTACTTGAGAATATCCTTTTCATACTAGCCTTTCTTTGTTCCTAACCACTCCTCCATCTTCATTTAGCTTATTTCTAAACACCCACTTGGTGCCTATTACATTCTTTCTTGATGGTCTAGGAACCAATTCCCAATTATTATTCTTTTCAATCTGATTGAGTTCCTCTTGCATTGCTTTTAACCAACTTTCATCCTTATTGGATTCATCAAATATTTTTGGTTCAGTCTAAGATAAAAAGGAAAATTTCACTCATTCCTTGTTCTTTGCAAGTCTTCTTCTAGTCTACACACCTTCATTCTTATCACCAATTATCTGTTTTGCAAGATGGTCCTTTTGAAAATATTTTGCAGGAGCACGTTCAACCTCTTGCTCATTCTCTTGTTCTTGTTCTTGTTCTTCTACTGCTTCACTTATATCCTCGTCATCTGATTCTCTTTCAAGATTTTATGCTAGAATTGGCTTTATTTTCATCGACCTTGACATGTACACTCTCTACAATTCTATGCAATCTCTTACTATAACACTTATAAGCTTTGCTTTGGCTGGAATACCCCAAAAATATCCCTTCATCACATCTTGACTCAAAACTTCCTAAATATTCATCTTCTCTTTTAATATAGAATTTACTATCAAATACTTTGAAATTATTGACTAATTCAGGCCTACTGAATGTAAAGCTCAAAAAATCACTCAATAAAACAAAATATTTCCAAGAATAATGTGCATTCCAAGTAAGGAAAAAGTGATACATGTATAACATTAATTATCCATAAATGCTCAAAAGCAAGTTCAATAATGATTTACATTTACATACACCAAAAGGGTGTTACAATTCATCTATTTCAATGATACATAAATAAGTTTGCATCAATAATCACATCCATGAAGTAGAGTTACATTTAATAATTTGGCTATACAAGCCATACAAAAGTAATACATGTACATCTATAGTATAAAGAAGCTTTGATCCTCAACTACCATGACACCACCAGTATTCCACAAGCTGAGGCAAAGAGTCTTGTTAAGGCACCTTTTCTACCCAACCACAAAGCACATGACTTCCCTGGGTTTCTTCCTAACTTGAAGAAATCCCCAACCTTGCACGAAGAGCCTAGTAACCTAGAACAATAAAGTAGGAGCAAACTCTCGATGCATTCCTATACTAGAAAAACATATTTCTTGCATGCAAGATGTGGCAGAGACATATATAACATAAAATTCTAGGCTTTTTATTTATCTATTTCACTAGTACATTGCTTGGCCAAACATTCAAAAATAAATGGTAGTTTAAGAAAAGGTTAACTACCGTCTCTAGGAGCCCACATTTGGCATCCTGTCCTAGAATTTTCTCATACAAAGATTAAATAATGCATAGTTCTTACAAGTTGCACAAAGTTCAATCATTCACTAATTCAACAATTCTTTCAGAAAACATGTTACAATTCCAAAGTTCGCTATTTGATCACATAGAAAGTAACTCATTAGAAGAAATTTTCTACATCAGGTTTTATATTTCACCCTGAAATCATTTAAGTCATTACTCTACAAAAAAATGGATAAAAGTAAATAAATGCACATGTACTCTTTTCTACTTGCTTACAAAGTATCCAATATTTCCAATTTAAATGATTTAGTCTAAAAATAACAGGTTTGTGTAAATTTGAAGTAATACTTCCAATTGAAATTATACACATTTGAAAGAGTAAAAATTGTCCATTCACACATATGTATATATATATATGTTCATATATATATATGTTCATATATATATATATATATATATATATATACATATTTAAACTATATTAAAAAATAAGGGTATGTGCAGGATCATGATGGGCCAAAAAGTGGCGATATGTAAGTGATATGATGGCCCATGTGGCTGACAATTTATTTTTACCCAAAATTGATGAAATTAAATTGGTTTTTAAAGGTGATTTCCAGCTTTCCACCAATATAAATTAGGCTTTACATTGAATTTAATAAATTATTATTATTCATTTTTTATTTGAATTACGACTAAAGTCCTGATGGATAGGTTGATTGAAAAACATCTATAGCTTTCAAATGGTATCACTTTTTTTGAATTTGAAACATGTGTCACATTCTATGGTTCACATTCTATGCTTCACATTCTATAGGATTAAAAAAAAATTGAATTTCATGAAGTTTTGACCAAGTTAAGGTGGTCAAACATATGAGTTTTTATATTTTTTAAAAGTTGTAATAAAAATTCATAATTAATTATTTACTTGGAAAAAAATTACAAAACAATATGCATCACAATGAGACATGAGTCCTCTACTTATATCCAAAATCTTATAAAAAAATATTATCATTTTATTGTGGTTAGGGTGGTCAGACAAACACCTACTTCATATTTTTTCCCTGAAATTGAAGTACTACTACATTGAAATTTCAAATTTTCACCAAATAGATTTAAAATAAAAATAAACCTAGTTGTTTAGAAACTACATTTGATTTGCTACAAATTCTATCGTTACATATTTTTGAGATAATATAGATAACTTAATCAAATTTTTATGTCAAGTTTTCTAACTTTGATTTTTGGAATTTTCATCCCCACTTAAGGGCCTATTTTTTTCATGATGATCCTGCACGTACCCATAAATCAATCTAATACAAAAATATATCAATTTAAAATTGAATATAAATCATTCAAATCAGATTTTAATTTCTATTCTTTTCAAATTTAAATGCTTTCTCACATACCTATTGTATTCATATTCATGTTTATATTTATAAACATATATATATAGGTAGATATACAAAAAAACACATTTTCAGCTGAAGTAATTCCATTTCAAATACAGCTACAGGCATGCATTATGTTGCCTTTTAATAGAATGATATATTTAATTAAATATGTATGTGTACACATATGTTTATATTTACATTTTTTGTAAAATACATTTGCAATCAAAATAATATTAACATCTACAGCTATATAAATATTCTTTTAAAATTTTGAATTTGCAAATAGCTATTCATTTAATGTGCATATATATATGCATATACATATACATATAGGTATATATATATGTATATATCTACAACATAACTCTTGTAGCATAGCGAGAGGAGAGAAAGTGACTCAAAACATAATTTGAAGGCAAGTATTGGAGATAAAAGCCAACAACCTTCCCCATGGGGGTCGCTGCTTGTGGAAGGCAACACCCTCTCCATAGGCCATGACCTATGGAGGGTGGCTTCCTCCATAAGATGCCTTCCCCAAATGGGGAGGTGTCGGCTAGGGAGGCTTAAGCCTTCCACAAATCCTACAAAACCCCCCCATTTAGTGTTTGAAACCAACATCTAAAAAAAAACATTCAATTCAAAATATATATTGACATTTAATCATTCAAGAATTTATATATATTAGCACAAGTTATTATATATATATAAGATAATTTCATTTGAAAAAATAAAAACCCAGAAATTCATCAATTCATTTAAATTAAATTTGTATTTTAGTAAGAGATTCAATTTGCAGCAAGAAAATAATACATTATACACACACACTTATATGTAGATATATATCTAGATATATTTACATATATATATATATATGTCATAGGAGGATAAGAAAATATAGATTTGTACAACCATGCTGTTGAACTTCATACAGTAAACAAATAATTAAAAACACTAATGCACAATCTAGAATTGACAATCAAAATGGTTTCAAAAGAGGAGTAAATCTTTCCAAAGGCAGTTGTTTATTTACACATTTGAAATTGAAAAGCTTTGAAAAAGAATTTGAGAACCTATAAATCACTTTCAATTAATTTCCCTCTGCTTATTTTTTTCCTCTTTTCTTCCACCATTCTTGTTTTGTTGTGCTTCCAAAACTTACTTCCCAAAGCCCCTTTTCAATTATCTTTTGCAGAGAAATAAAGAAAGATTATGAATGTTATTGTTTCCGTTATTCTCTTTCATTCCTTTAAAGATTTATCCTTCATTTCCAATAATCTAATCTTGAAATTAAAATAAGATTTATTTTCATGCATAATATTTATCCTCAACAAATAATAAAGAATACCATTTTAATTGAAAATTAAATATTTATTCGGAATAAATAATAAAGAAATATCATTTAATTGCAAATAAAATAATTATTTTAAATAAAAAATCATTTTCATTTAATTGCAAAAAATAAATTATGTAATTAAAATATAATTAATTCTTTTTATTTCTTTGCACTTTTATTTCACTACTAATTAATTTAATTAAACATTCAAAAGTATGAACAATATAATCAGTCAACTAAATTAAATACTAAATACATCTACATGATACTAAATTCATGTGTTTGTGCGAGAGAACCATTCCTCCTTTACCCTACCAAGAAGCTAACCTCTTCTACCTTAGCCCCACCCTTGGTCTTTGACAGCCTGTACTCAAATACACTCAGGAACCCATTAATAGATTAGTTTCCAGGTAAAATACAAATCAAAGCAACATAATGCATTAATCCAAATAACACTTTTCTATTTTGTATCAATTTCAAAATAAAACTAAATTCAGTACATTTCAACTTTTTCAAAATTAAAACAAACATTTTCTTATTTCATCTCTCAAAACACCATATCATTTATTATTTATTCTACCACACACATTCAGTCATATATCAAATTCACATAAAGAGAAAATAGGCAACATCATAGTCTGAGACTTGGCATCCTTACTCACGTGGAAGAGACATCGTCTCGATGTCTTATTACAAACATCCACACAACAGAGTCTTAAACATTCAATGTATCATAAGTCATAATATGCAAGAAATACAAAGTATTCTAGAATCTCAAATGTGGAAAAGATGTGTCAATATCCTTTGCATTCTCCCAAGTGGCGCTATCCATAAAAAAATGGTCCCATTCGACCCTATATTGCCCAATAGTGCAGTTTCACAACTTAACAATGCACCTATCCAAAATCCCAGTGGGCTCCACTAGCACCACCCTTGGTTCCTAAAATTCCAAAGTATTCCAATCATGCACACCACATTCACAATACATCTTCTCATATTTATGTATATAATAACATATGGTACAACTACCATACAATTACATCCAAGTAACATATGGTTCATTTTCCAAAGCAGATGAGAATCACATTACAACATTCAAGCATAAGAAATTAATCACACTTTTAGTTCCCACAAGACGAGGCCTAAATCATAGTCCATCATCGACAAATACAAGCATAAATCAAGTATCACAATTTTGAAAAAACATAAAATATTCTCAAAAGATCAGTACTCCTAACCAACACTAGGTTGAGGTCTAAAAACAATAAAAATATCTCCAATGGTTCACCAACTAGGTCAAAACCAACCATCATGCAGATAACTCGTCTGAGACTAGGTCATCTCATTTACCATTTTTTTCCTTTGATAAATCTGGTTTGAACTTTCCATGTATATACACTTGTACCTTCTATGTACTTCTTTCATTCCTATAATTATCCACATCTATTTCTTCATCTATCATACTATCTCTTATTTTTTTTCCATTGCCTCAATTTGAACTTGAATTATAGTCTAAACCTTCTTCTTATTTTGAATCATAATCTCTTTTATCCATCCCTTTCAGGTATCCTCCCATCCTTTCTTCCATCTCACTATAATATATTTTCCTCAATCAATCTATACTCATCCTTATCTATCCTTCTAATTTACTTCCATTACCAACAATTAGTTTATTCTAACTTAATTTACCATCTAATAAATTCCCTTATCCCTTTGCAATTCTGCTACACTTTTGAATTACTGGAAATACTCTCTATATGTTAACTCCAATAAATTCCTTCAACCTCATCTCTTCCTTCCATTTCCTCACAAATATTCTTCTTATCTCAAAATATTTCTTTTGACCTTCAACTTCTAGCATTATTATCTCAACCATTTTAGTCTTTTCATTCCCCCTTTTTAAGTTCATGCTACTACAACATTCCACATCCTATCCTTCCTATAGCCATGAGTATTTTTTGTCCTATTCCCTTATCCATTCTAAAGTATCTAATTTTAATTTAGCAATTCATGTTCCCAATATTTTACCTTTTTCACAACTTGCAACATCTCTCTACTTTTTGTCATCTGCGACTCTTGCAACATACACCTTCTCATACATTCCTAACTACCATTCTAAGTACAACCCAACAAGTCAATTTTCAACTACCACTTCTCCCTTTGCAACATCATGTCTTACTACACACTATCATTTTACATTTTTACCAAAATTGAACTCTAATCCATTTCCTTCCATTTATAGTTCTTACATTATTTGAATCTTGTTACCTTATCCTCCTCTTAATACACTAACACCTGACACTCTTCTATCTCACATTTTACTTATATTCACACGAGTTCTTATTTCCTTTACATTCTTATCTATATTTTCATTTTCGTCTATCACTTATTCCTTTTCTTATGTTTATCCTTTAGATTTTGTTACCTCATTTCTCTATTTATCCAACTTTAATTGAAGTTTTCTACACAACTACTTTTCTTTCTCAGCTAACATTATTTCTATCATTACCTACTATTCTCATATACAAACGAGTTCTCACATAACACATGGACATAAATATAATTAGAAAACAACATTTAAGAATATTTTCAAATTCCATTTCACATCCTTTTTACTATCTGGACATGACGACTACTCTAATAATAATCAACAAGATACTCACATCCATTGATCCATAGCAACACCAGCTATTCTAGAACTTTCTCGACATTTCGCACAATAAACACTTGCATCTAACAATGAATCAAGTAATTTCAATCTTGATAATTCTACAACATACACACCAATAACTAGTACATTCTCCATATTCTACTCCCTCATACAATCTATCGGGGGTCCATCATGGACATAACATGAAACTTGACCAACAGTTAAAAAAACACAAGCATAGCCACCATTAAGAAAGTGAATCAAAACCAAGGGAAAGAAAAAGTCTATTTCAACAATAATTTACACATGACCATGAAGGTCACAAGATCAATAAGTATCAAAAATGTGATGGCTATACTTACTCATAAACACAAATAAAAATTCAATGTTGGCCTTGATAAGATTAGTAAATAAATCAAAGTTAGTAAAAAAATAGAAGAAGATATCAAATTTCACAAGTTATATAGCACATGTACTATGTGACTAAATCTAGTCAAGAGAGGGAGTACAATACTAAACTATACCTAGATTTCCAAAATTAGAGGTAAGTAAGATAACACATTCACTCATGGAAAACAATGAGTCATCTAGGACTCTAGTCACACAAAACATGAGATCCCTTCTACTTAACCAAACCAACATCATTGAAGATTCCAAAAAACAAAAGTTGCATCTCATTAAGGGAAATCACAATCACCATGTAATGACACACATAGTCATACACTAGAGAACATCCTCAACCCAAGATATCTAAACACCTCACTCTCAAAACAAAGAGAGATTACCAATTACCACTTATAGGGATTCACCACTCATATAGATAATGCATTATTGTGACACTCACACAATAATTACATAGAGTTCTCATTCATGCAAGGTATGAGTATAGAATCAAGGTGCATCACTTTCATGAAGACAATATTTTTACTTAAGCATACTACACCCATGCACATGAGGTGAAAATAGGAACTATTCAAGCACATTACTTGCACAAGGTATGTATACAATCTCCAACATAGTATGGAAACAATCTTGAATGCATTACGTGCACCAAATATAAATAAATCATAAGTGAATCACTCACACAATATACAAAACAATCATGAGTACATTGATCACACAATATATAAAACAATCATGAGTGCATTACTCACACAAAATATGCAAAGTGCATAACTTGCACGATGCATTACTCACACAAAGTACATGCTTGAAATTAGCTTATCTCATAGTCTAATTTCATTATCACTACAAATGTCCTTTCTCTTAAAGTATCCATCTTGGATTCTCTTCTTCCTTAAAGGATCATCTAAAATTTAAACCATTATTGGTTGTAGGTAATTGTTCTTTTCTACTTGTAACATTTAACATTTTTTATTTTTGCCTCAAGCAATCTTGTAACTTACCCCTTTCGTAGTAAACTCATTCACCCTTTATGTCCTCAGAGAGATCTCTTTCTCACAATATTTCTCTATTCCCACATCACCAGTTCATGGGTTTTCACCATGTATTAGCCATCTTGGATCCGATATATATATGAAATTATCTCAAAATTCTCTTTTTAAGGAAGCAATCTCTAATCCTTGTTTCAACAATGACATCATTCTTACTAGGGATTCTTATGAAAATACAACTAAAGTGAGGAGTACTCTCAACTAATATAGTCATACACTGTCTACTCTTCTTCTTGGTTCCTAACTAAATCATCCAAGAATCATCGAGATTCGATCCCATCAAAGGAATATTCAACCCAGAATAAGGTGTCAAATCACTCAATGCACCTAGAAATTTAAGTCATCAAATAGGTTCACATTTCCACCTATAGCATAGAAGACTCAAGGCCTGGGTGTTGAACCTAGGGCTCTAATACCAAAATGTAAAGCTCAAAAAATCACTCAATAAAATAAAACATTTCCAAGAACAATGCACATTCCAAGTAAGGAAAAAGTGATACATGTATAACATTAATTATCCATAAATTCTCAAAGGAAGGTTCAATAATGATCTAAATTCACATACACCAAGAGGTTCTTACAATTCATCTGTTTCAATGATACATAAACAAGTTTACATCAATAATTACATCCATGAAGTAGAGTTGCATTTTACAAATTGGCTATGCAAGCCATACAAAAGTAATACATGAAGTACATCCATAGTATAAAGAACCTCTGATCCTCAACTGCCATGACACCAATGGTCTTCCACAATTTGAGGTCAAGACTGTAGTTAAGGTGCCTTTTCTGCCCAATGACGAAGCACATGACTTCCTCAAGTTTCTTCCTAACTCAAACAAATCCCCGACCCTACACGAGGAGCCTAGCAACTTGGAACAATAAAATAGGAGGGAACTCTCGATGCATTTCTGATGCCTATATGCATTCCTATACTAGATTAAAATATTTCTTGCATGCAAGATGTGGCAGAGACATATATAACATAAAATTCTAGGCTTTTTGTCCATCTATTTCACTAGTACATTGCTTTTCTAAGCATTCAAATATAAATGGTATTTTACGAAAAAAGGTTAATTACCATCTCTGGGAACCCACATTCAACATCATGTCTTGAAAGTTTCTCATAAAAAGAGTAAATAATGCATAGTTTTTATAAGTTGCACAAAGTTCAATCATTCACTAATTCAAGCATTCTTTCGGAAAACACGTTACAATTCCAAAGTTTTCTATTTGATTGCATAGAAAGTAACTCACGAGAATATAATTTCCATGTCAGGTTTTGCATTTCACCTTGAACTTATTTAAGTATTCCTCTACACAATAGTGGATAAAAGAAAATAAATGCACATGTGCTCTTTTCTACTTGCTTACAAAGTATCCAATATTTCCAATTTAAATGATTTAGTCTAAAAATAAAAGGTTTGTGTAAATTTTAAGTAATACTTCCAATTGAAATATATACATTTTAAAGAGTAAAACTTGTTCGCTCACACATATGTATATATATATTTAAATTATATTAAAAAACAAATCAATCTAATACAAAAATATATCAATTTAAAACATAATAACAATCATTCCAATAATATTTTAATTTCTATTCTTTTCAAATTTAAATACTTGCTCACATACCTATTGCATTTATATTCATTTTTATATTTATAAACATATATATATATACATATATACGTGGATATACAAAAAAACACATTCTCAGTTGAAGTAATTCCATTTCAAATACATCTATAGGCATGCATTTTTTTGCCTTTTAACAAAATGATATATTTAATTAAATATGTATGTGTATACATATGTTTATATTTAAATTTTTTGTAAAATACATTAGCAAATCAAAATAATACATACATCTACAACTATATAAATATTATTTTAAAATTCTAAAATTTCAAATAGCTATTCATTTAATGCGCATATCTATAAATATATATATACATATACACATATGTATATATATATATATATATATATAGCCGAACTATCGTAGCATACCATAGAGGAGAGAAAGAAACACAAAACATAATTTGAAGGAAATTATTGTGGATAAAAGTTGATGACCTTCCCCATGGGGGTCACTGCCTATGGAAGGCAACACCCTCTCCACAAGCCACAACTTGTGGAGGGGCAACTTCCTCCAAAGGTAGCATTTCCCAAATGGAGAGGCGTTGGTTGGGGAGGCTTAAGCCTTCCCCAAAGCCTACAAAGAAACCCCCATTCAGTGTTTGAAACCAACATCTAAAAAAACCATTCAATTCAAAATATATATTGGCATTTAATCATTCAAGAATTTATATATATCAGCACAAGTTATTATATATATATATATATTGAATTCTATAACATATTGTAATTCCCCGCCACGAGACCCTAAAGGAAGTTGCATCTCAATGCGAAACCGTAAATTTTTTTTCTTCTTAAAAGTGCATTATTATCAAAGAAGATGCACAACTCTTCGCAACAACCTATAAGGTAATGTGACAAAATTACATTAATTACCAAAACATACACACCACTTGCACATAAAAAAATATTAAAATATTAACCATACATTTAATTGCACATACTTGCAAAGAATTAAAGATACTAACACTATGAATATGATATAACAAGTTCCAGATTACATTAACTTAAAAGTAGATTACAATACTCATTCTCGGAATGAGGTAGATCAAACCTAACTATTACAATAACAAGATTCATCCTCCAAAACAATTGAGAGGAATAATAATAACAAGTTCTATACAGAAGTAAATAGAAAACTTAAACTAAAGAATGAAACCATTGCGAGCTCTCCACTGGAAAACCTCGCAACACAATCTGTAAATCAAAAGGGGGACCCAATGGCATAGGGCGCATGTTCCTCCCAACCAAGTGGTACCCGAAGGCCCACCCCCCGTGCTAGGAGATAGTAACATGGATACAAGGACAATTCCTACAACCTCTAGTCACAACTGACTCCATACTAGCAAAAACCACCAAAAGAACATCACTAACTCAAAGAAAACATTGCTATCTGAGTTTAACAGTATGACTCACTAGTATCCTAAACAAACTACAAACCTAGGAGAAAGCCACTCAAGATACATGAGTTACCCATCAGATCATTCTAGATCTCGGCCCCCATTGAGCTTCACCCTCCTACGGTTACCATATGACTCATCACCACTCCAAACTAAGGAGATACAAAATTTCCAACAATCCATTCCCTATTTGTGGAAACCAGGTGACTCACTGAAAACCACAAACCTCACTACCATAGAGAACTACAAAAGACAAGACCATGAAATGATAACTCACAAATTAACATTCCTCACAAAGAAGACTTATAATAACTCATTTAATATCTCTTTTCAATTAAGCCTAAATACCATAGGAGATAACTCAAACACATCATAAAGGCATAATAGTTCAATGTTTACAATATTCTAATTTATCACAACCTTGCATACAATCGACGAAATGACTTATAACAATTCGCACCACTCATATATCCCAATTTAACTAATTAATTAAAAAGGTACTTCCAAACAAAGATAAACATCACACTAACCATTTCCCCTATTCCCTCAATTTAAAGTAATAAAATATTTGTTTCTACTAACATATTGTATATATTTTAAAATACCTATTCCCACAAACACACTTAATTAAATAATCATTTCCTCTTATTGCATTTATACAAACCACATAGGCAATCAACACGATAATTAAATCTAAGATTTAGATTTACTAAATCCTTTCACATTCAGTGATAAGCAGGAATACTAAGACAAGTTACACAATTTTCTCTAATTTAATAAGAATCCTTATAAAGACGAAGGAGAAAATTCAACCAATTAACTAACAGGCTCTTCAAATATCTCAATTTAACTTAAACAACTATAAGAACTTTATTTCATTTATTATTCCAATTCCCTCAATTTTAAACTAATAAAATATCTATTTCCTCAATGGATTACATCATATAAATAAATTATAATTTTCTCTTTTCCAAAATCACACTATTTTAATTTCCCCTAATACATGCATTTACATGCATCTAATCCAATGACTATTTAAACGAAAACAGTTTCCTTATTTCAAGAAAAATATTTCATTTTAAAAGTTAACTCAACTTGTACATGAACATGCACTTCTTAAACATAAGTAAATAATCTAATTATCTAATTTTCAATTCCATGATTATAGTTTAACTATTGAATACTTATTCCTTCTATAAATTAAGCTATACATATAAATCATTTCTTTTTAATTTCCAATTGAACACAATTGCATGCAACTAAATTCATAAAATAGAACACCAAATATACATTTAAATGTATATTACCCATGCAATATATACATCATATAAAAAAAATCCATATTTTTAATTATATATAACCCCGTATATATATATATATATCTTAATATATTTTACAAATTTAATATATATTTTTAACAAATATATATATACTCATATATTCAATATATATACAATATATATATTTACACATTATTTTAAACCATATATTTCACATTTAATATCAAAACAAAATCCGAAATTCGAAATCAACGAATTTATTAAAAAATAAATTAATGAAAAGCGAAATTAAAAAATTAAAATGAATTAAATTCTATTGGAAATGGAATTGTAGGTTTATAAAGAAAAAATATTACAAAGGAGGGGGTCGGCTGGCTTACCACAACCGCACCCCACAGTAATGGGGGCGGACTATGGTAAGTCCAGCGCACCCCAAGTATGGGGTGGGCGGTGGAAATACTACCGTCCACCTCCCTTTGGGGGGTGCGGCGGTGGTATTTCACCTGCCTTCCCCAACACAAGCTCTAAATCAATTTCGTTTTAATTTTTTTTTTTAAAAGTGAATGAAACTTCCTCAAACGAAAAATCAACAAATCCCTGTCCAGTTGTCGTACGATGTTTAAAAAGAATAAACTAATACAATTTATCAATAATTGAATATATATATATATTATATATATGTGAGGTTATATATATATATATATATATATATTCTCATATTTATATATTGTATATATATTTATTAAATTTCAACAATAAATCAAATAGGGGAAAAATTTCTGAACAAAGTCATCTACAGGCAAACTGGGCAACCAATTTTTTTCACATAATTTTTTCACAATAATAATAACATTCTTACAAATTTATCAGAGGGTTTCAAATTCAATCTATTAAAATAAAAGTTACGCAGACATCTTCATACTAAAATTTATAAAAACTTCTACAGGCAAATTTAAACAATTCCTAGAAGATTACAAAAATCCCTTTCCTTTAAATTTACATAGAGCTTTTCAAAATTATAATTAAATTCTTAAATCATAGATTGTTTTCCTCTGAGTTATTTCACAACAATTCAACAATAAAGAAAGCCTTATAGATTTTGAAAATAATTTAAAGCTTCTACAAACAAAACTCAGAAAACTTCTTGCACACGCAACAACAATCAGATCTTTTCTCAAAGCTTTTGCATGTTAAAATAATTTCTAATTACAATTTAATTCCAAATTGAAATTAATTAATTCTAATTGAAATTTACAATTTAAAACTAAATTAAACTTCCCCTTTGCTTTTAATTTTCTTAGCAACATATTTAATTAATTAATTTTAATTATTTAATAAATAAATTCAACCCATTGGATTAAATTTAATTAGTTAAATAAATCAAATTTAATTAATTAACTTAAATAAAAAATTCTAATCACAATTTCTAATTGTAATTTAATAAATATCAATATTATTTAAAGCAATAATTCGAAGTATCTATTTCCATATTCAAGAGCCCTTCAGAATTAAATAATATTAAAACAAGCACCCAAAGACACAACTGACTCAACTGACGACCCACAAAGGCTAGGGTGTAGACTTGACATAGGTAACCTAGCTACTATCTCCCAATCATCATACCATTGGGTCAACACACTCAAACCTGTGAAGCCAGGTAGAGTTGATGTCATGTACCTGCAAACCTGAATCCAAGGCATCAATAGCACATGCATATACAATAATTATAAAATACACTGTGAAGAGGAAATCACAGAATCATAGGGCACTCGCAAACGAGTGATGCAATCCTGTCCCCTTCACCAATACAGTATCACCAAACTGACACTTCCATCATTAATAAAAGTCATAAGCAATAATCATGTCATAATCAACCAACATTATTTTAACCAAAGCATGTTAAGTATAATATCAAGGAGATTACATCACATAACACACATAGTTCGTATTGCTCAATAAGAAACGATCAAATAATAAAGCATCTTAATCTAACATAAGAGAAAAACAGAGGGGTGTTACACATATTATATGTATAAGATAATTTTATTTGAAAAATTGGTAAAACAATAATTAATTCATCAATTCATTTAAATTAAATTTGTATTTTAGTAAAAGATTCAATTTATAGCAAGAAAATAATACATTATACACACTTATATGTATATATATATATCTGGATATATTTACAAATATATATGTATATTTCATAGGAGGATAAGAAAATACAGATTTGCATAGCCATGGTGTTGAACTTCATACAATAAGAAAATCATTAAAAAAAGTAACACACAATCTGGAATTGACAATCAAAAGGGTTTCAAAAGAGGAGTAAATCTTTCCATAGACAGTCATTTATTTACACATTTGAAATTAAAAAGCCTTGGAAAAGAATTTGAGAACTTGGAAATAGCTTTTAGTTGATTTCCTTCTGCTTATTGTTTTTCCTCTTTCCTTCCACCGTTCTTGTTTTGTTGTGTTTCCAAAACCTACTTCCCGGAGCCCCTTTTCAGTTATCTTTTGCAAGGAAATAAAGAAAGATTATGAAGGATATTGTGTGTTTTCGTTATTCTATTTCCTTCCTTTAAATATTTCTCCTCCATTTTCAATAATCTAATCTTGAAATTAAAATAAGATTTATTTTCATGCATAATATTTATCCTTAGCAAATAATAAAGAATACCATTTTAATTGAAAATTTAAATATTTATTCAAAATAAATAATAAAGATCATTTAATTGCAAATAAAATAATTATTCTAAATAACAAAGCATTTTCATTTAATTACAAAAATGATTTCTCTAATTAAAATATAATTAATTATTTTATTTCTTTGCACTTTTATGTCATTACTAATTAATTTAATTAAACATTCAGAAGTATGAACAATATAATCATTCAACTAAATTAACTACTAAATGCATCTACATCATACTAAGTGCTCATGTGTGTGCAAGATAATTGTTCCTCCTTTACCCTTCCAGGAAGCTAACCTCTTCTACCTTAGCCCCACCCTTGGTCTTCAACAACCTGTAAGTCAAATACACTAAGGCACCCAATAATAGATTAGTTTCCAGGTAAAATACAAATCAAAGCAATATAATGCATTAATCCAAATAACACTTTTCTATTTTGCATCACTTTCAAAATAAAACTAAATTTAGTACATTTCGACTTTTTCAAAATAAAAATAAAAACATTTTTTTTTTCATTTCTCAAAACACCATATCATTTATTATTTATTCTACCACACACATTCAGTCATATATCAAATCCACATAAAGAAAAAGTAGGCAACATCATAGTCTGAGATGTGACATCACTGAACCACAACTCATATGGCATTCTACCATTGTTAAATCTAATAAAAGCTCTATTTTGAATGTTTATGGTAGTTTGTAGTACTTTCCAAAATGTATCTATCAAGTTTTCCTCATTCAACATGGCTCTAGCCATCTCCTTCACAATATTGTTTCTTCTCTCTACCACACCATTTTTTTTGTGGTGTTCTTGGAGCTGAATACTAGCATTTGATTCCATGATCTTCACAATATTCCATGAATTCTCTTGACATAAATTCTCCACCTTTGTCTAGCCTGAGATACCTGATTCTTCTCCTAGTCTCATTTTCTACTAGCTTCCTTTAACCTTTAAATTCTTCAAACACCTCATCCTTCTCCCTCACAAATGTGACATATGTCATTCTAGTATAATCATCAATCAACAACATGAAATATCGTTCTCCTTGAAACGCCCTTGTCTTCATTGGATAACATAGATCAATATGAAATATCTCCAAGGGTTTCGTTGATGAATAATCCTTTGTAGGAAACTTAAACTTTGTTTGCTTTCCTTTCTCGCATCCTTGGTCGATTATATTTTCAAGCTTTACAATCTTAGGTATATCTCTAACTAATCCTTTAGAAATTATCTTTACCAAATTTTCAAAGTTTACATGTCCTAATATTTTATGCCACAACCAAATCTCATCTACTTGGCTAATTAGACATGTTTGGCCTTCCACTTCACATAGATTATAGAGATTACTATCATTCCTTATCTCTTGAGAAATTGTTTTACCATTCATTCTTATCTTGTAGCCTTTAGAATCAAATACAACTTTCTATCCATTATCACACATCTAGTTGACACTGAGAAAATTATGTTTTAGACCTTCCACATAGAGAACATCTTTAGTTTTGTCCTTCCCATCTATGCTCAAAATTCCTTTACCATGAATCTTGATAGAATTATTATCACCTAGGCTTACTGAACCTCCTTTTCTCATTTCAAGTTTAAATAATTTCTTTGTATCTCCAGTCATGTGTTTAGAGTAGCCACTATCAATTATCCATAGATCTTGATCCTTTGCATGCAATGCTGCTTGAGAAATCAGTGATTGAGTGGAATTCTTCTTTTTCTCCTTCCATACCTTATTAAGTTTATTTTCAACTTTTTCTTATTTTTTCTCAATGGCCTCATTTTTCTTTTCAGCTTTGGAAGGTGTGCTTTTCTTCTTCTCAGACTGAGCATTTAGTCTTACAAAATTTTCTCTATAGTTTCTAGCTATATGACCAAAATTACTGCAATGAAAACAAACTACCTTCATATCAACCAAAGGAGAAAATGAATTGCTGCTTATAAAATTAGTATTTCTCCTTGGATTGACTTTACACTCTCTAGCCCTATGACCAGAATTGTTACAAGTATATCAATACCCATTGAATTATGATGAGTACTTGGTCATGGAGTTTCATTCTGTTGGATGAGGAGATCTTCTTTGTCTAGGTCTCCTTGGATAGTGTACTCTTGTGAAACCATCATTTTCTATCCTCTTGGTATTCTACTTCTCCTTTTGCTGATCAAGAGTCAACCTGTTAACTTTCTTGTCTTCAATTGGTTCCTTCTTTCTAACATATTTCTCAACTGTAGTTGACTTCTTTTCATCTTCAAAGGCTTCGCCTTTGTCAATTTTTTTTACCATTGGGGACTGATTTTTCTTTTGCTCTAAATCCTTCATAGAGCTTTACAAAGGCATCAATAAATGAACTTTTTCCTTTTTCAAGACCCAAGCTTGATTTTTCTTTATTAGCTAGCTTTTGTGTACTTAGCAATTCATCTAGAATATTAGTGCTACCTTTTAACTTAAGACCTTTATTGATTTTCTCACTAGCTTTCTCTGCTTATTTTCTTAAGGAAACTATTTCTACCTTTGAAAGTTCCTAGCATCTATCTGTCTCAGATTGCAATTTATATTTCATAACATTATCAACTCTTTTGAGCTCTTCTACATGAACTTTCAGACCAACTACTACCTTATTGGATTCCTCAAGTTCTTGAGTTAATCTATCAGTCTCCTTTTAAGCATTATTTTTTAATTTTCTTGTTTTCTCTCTTAAGATCATCATATTTAACTCGGTTTTCATCAATATTTTTAAGAGCATTGATTAATTCTCCTTTGAAATCAACAACTGCCTCCTCTTCTCCTTCATATGAGTCCTCAATTTGTGTATTTTCTAATCCTTTGTTTCTTTAGCCATGAATATAATCTCTCTTCTATCTTTTCTCATTACAAAGGCACGGTCCTTATCCTCTTCTAAAAAATAACTAGCATCAGACACTTCACTTTCTTCATTGATGTATAGACTCTTCTTCTACTTTCCAAAATTATTCCTTTTTGGATAAACCATTTTCTTATTTTTGTTATCTTCTTCTTGCTTGAAACTGTCCTCTTTATCATATGGACACTTTGAAGTAAAATGGCATATTTTCCATAATTAAAACACTTGAAAGGGAGCTTAATTTTATATTTTCTAGATCCTTTCCTTAGTCTTCTTATTAAGTTTGCTTCTTCCTCATCAGTTTCTTCATAATCAGATGCAATGACAACAATTTTATCTTTCTTATCAGCTTCATCTTTTTCTTTCTTGACAACCTTAAATGTAGCTTCTCTCTTAGATGATTTAACATCATTCATTATCATTTCATATGTAGTAATTATGTCATGCACCTCATCAAGAGTGAGTTTATCAATTTCTCTTCCTTCTTCGATAGCAAAAATATTTGAATCATATTTGGTTGTCATAGACCCAAGAAATTTCAACACAATATCTTCTTCTTTCAAATATACACCATATCCTTTAATGCCATTTACCCATCAACTCTCTAAAGATAGTTTGCAATTTTCTCTTCTTCAATTATCTTCAAGCCTTCAAATTTTTCTCTAAGTACTTGTGACTTTGCCAACTTCACTTTGGTGTTGCCTTCATAGATCTTCTTCATTTTTTCCTAGACATCATAGGCAGTTTTACAATGCATAACTTTGCTATGCATAGAATCAAAAAAATTGTTCATAATGATAAACCAAGCTTTCTTATTCTCCGCATGATTCTTCTTTCATACAATATTAGTAGGAATAGTAGTAGGAAAAGTGTTTTGGGTATCAAAAAATTCCCAATATTATATTCCAAGAGAAACTAAGTATCCCTCCATTAATCAACTCCCCTTAGCATAGTTTTTTCAATCAAAACTAGGTGGCTTTTTTGAACCTTCCTGAAATTCCATTATGTTCACCTATCAAAGATCTACCCGAGCCAATTAAGCTTCTCCTAGGGAACCTAGGGCTCTGATACCAATTATTAGAACAAAATGATCTATTGAGAGGGTGGGATGAATCAATAGATATAAAAAATTTTAGACGTGAAAACCTATTTGTAGATTCAACCTTACAACCTAGATGTGCAAATTAAAACATAAATTAATAAAAAAATCACATGCACATGAAACAACAACTCATAACACTAGATATACACGGAAAACTCAAGATGTAAAAACCATAGTGACAAAAGTTGCTTGAGTCTATTGCTCAAACCCAGCGTCATAAATGAAATATTTGTTACAAATTTTAAGGTCTGAAACCCAAGGAAGCTTCAACTCCCTAATTTAGAAGCTACAACTTCAAGGATGCTACTAAACCCTGTTTTAGGAACCAAAACTTCAAGGAGACTACAATCACCTAGTCTAAGCTACAACTCGGTTTAATGAGGCTACAACCTCAACAAAATTACAAGTTTAAGTATGCATAAAATTGGTTCTACAAAACCTATAATGCATCAATTTAGAACATCACACTTCTCTCTCTGTTCACTCTCACACCACTGTAATCATATTGATGTATGTTCAAATTTTCTAATTTCTATTACAGTTACCCTATTCAACTTACAAACCCCCTTATTACTAATACTTCATTTTTCTCATGCATGTCAAAATCTCTATTGGGGTTTTCCACTTGCTACCTTCTTCAGCAAGTTACCAATTTACCTTGAGTCCTATGACATTAAATTTGGGTGTAGAGAATTTTTCCTAAATTGACTCTTTCGTCTGGCACTAGATCTGAATGCATTCAATGCATTCACTTGTCAATGTGATTAGATTCAATATTGATCACCTCTATAATCTATCACTGACCAATAGATTAGATCACCTTATTTTTTCATTGGGGTAGTTGAGCAATTTTATTCTTTTCATATGTCGATTGTCAGATTGAAACCCTTTTTCACACTTTTCATCACCATTTTAGATCTCTTCATTTGAATTTTGGTCACCAATTTTCTCCTTTCGTGCCCTAATCATGTGATCCTCATTCAGTGTCATATCTTAAACTCTTGACCATTAGATAAGCAGTCATTAAAATCTTCATCATCGATCTATCACATCACTTTGTCAGAGAGACATGCTTCAAGGTCCTACCGATACACCAATGTAACTTTGATATGAACTACCTTTGAATACTTGTGCCCACATGCCATCTATCTTCAATTTCATCGCCATCTAATTCACAACAACGATGTGAATGTTCACACTCAACAATCATTCTTCGTCACAATTAGGTCCCACTAGCTTCTTTACTTATTACTCCTTCGAGGAGACATCTTTTAGACTTCCATTGATATGGCATTATCACATTGATAAATCTTAACTTGCTTATCACTCTATCAAGGAGATATTTGAAGAATTATTGTCGATGACCTTTAGTCACATCGATGAAGGATTGTTTCACCATCATAGTCCAATCTATCTTGTGTGATCTGCATCGATCCCTGTTGACCTCACAGGCCTTGCTAAAATATCAATGGGGTTAGCGGGCTACTGCTAGGTGTACACTTCTGATGCCACCACCTACCATAGTCATCATCCTGTCAATTTCTGCCACATGTCATCTTTTCATTTTCTTCATGATTACACATCATTCTCATCTTACCGAGTCTCACTTCCACATCCACCTCAATAGGTCCCACAGTCAAAATCCATTCTTCTATTAGAGAGACATAGCCAAAAGTCTCACTGATGTCATTGAGTCTTGTCGATCACGCTAGCACACCCATTATCGCTCCATCACTACGTCACCAAAAAAATGAACTTTAGAACCTTTTTTCGGAGCTTACTAAGTTATGAAAACCTATGACATTCTGACATATAGATAGCAGGCTGTCAAAGAGACACCAACTTGACTCTTGCTGATCCACTAGTGTCCTACCAAAGACATGGTTATCGGGATGTTAGACTAACTCTGATGCAATTCCCACTGATAAGCACTTGTCACGTCGATGAGAACTTAATCTTCTTTCTACATTGCCACATCAAAGAGACATCTCCCATTCTCTCACTGGTCACGCACTATCACTCTGATAAAGATCTCCTTATTCCTTATCACTCCATTGAATAGAGTCCTTCTAGACTCCTACCGATACACTAGGGTCATGCCGATGAAATGATCATCAGATTGCTGGAGACACTCCTGGGTGAGTCCCACCAAAATTGAACTATCTCCCTGACCCACTATATATGAGTAACCTTGAGTGCTAGGTGGAGGGGGCAGTCACCCTCATGACTTCAATGGCATAAGTTGTAAATTATGTGATAAGTAACTTGCAATAGGAATTCAATGAAAAAATAGTATTTATGTTCATGATGCCATGACTACAAACACATTAGGGTTTAACTGAAAAAATCTAACACCCAAGAGCATAAATAAAACATTTTTGAGGGCATCCTTCACTTTCTTGACCTACACAATACCTTTTTGGAAAGCTCTCGAGAAACCTAATTTGAATATTTTATTAGATCCACTACTCCCACACTCATCCTTTGTACTCATTCCAATGATCTCCCTTTCCATATTTTCCCTTTTGACATCAGTGACAACTATATGCCAACATAAGGGTTTAGGGTTGAGGGTAGAGTTTTTAGGGTGTAGGTTCCAGGGTTTAAGGTAGAGGGTAGAGGGTAGAGGGTATAGGGTTTAGGGTTTAAGGGTTGAGGTTTGAGGGTATAGGGTTGAGGAATGAGGGTAGAGGGTACAAGGTTTAAGGGTTTATGGATTAGGTTTGATGGTAGAGGGTTTAGGGTGTAGGTTTGAGGGTATGTGGTTGAAGGATTAGGGTTGAGGGTCCAATGTATAGGATGGAGGATATAGGGGTATAGGGTTGAGGGATTAGGGTTGAGGGTCGATTGTATAAGGTTGAGGGTAGAGAGTAGAGGGCTTAAGGGCTGCGGGTTGAGGGTTGAGGGATTAGGGTTGAGGGATTAAATTTGAGGGTAGAGGGTATGGGGGTAAAGGGTATATGGGTTGAGGGTTTAAGGTTTAAGAGTTTAATGTAGAGGGTTGAAGGTAGAGGTTTTAGGGTAGAGGGTAGAGGGTTTAAGGTTTTAAGATTTAAGGAATGAGGGTTGAGGGTTGAGGATATAGGGCTGAGGGATTAGGTTTGAGGGTCCATTGTATAAGGTAGAAGGTATAAGGGTTGAGGGTTTATGATTTAGGGTCTAAGGGTTGACATTTGAGGGTTTAGGTTTGAGGGTAGAGGGTTGAGAGTATAAGGTTGAGGGATTAGGGTTGAGGGTCCTTTGTAAAGGGTAGAGAGTATAGGGGTTGAGGGATTAGGGTAGAGGGTAAAGGGTAGAGGGTTTAATGCTAAGGGTATAGGGTTGAGGTATTAGAGTTGAGGGTCCTTTGTATAGGGTATATGATATAGGGTTGAGGGATTAGAATTTAAGGGTTTAAGGTGGAGGGTAGAGGGTAGAGGATAAAGGGTAGAGGGTTGAGGTTTGAGGGTAGAGGGTAGAGGATTTAAGGTTTTAGGGTTTAAGGGTTGGAGATTGAGGGTTGAGGGTATAAGGTTGAGGGATTAGGGTTGAGGGTCCATTTTATAGGGTAGAGGGTATAGAGGTTGAGGTATTAGGGTTTTAGGGTAGAGGGTAGAGGGTAGAGGGTAGAGGGTAGAGGTTTGAGAGTAGAGGGTAGAGGGTAGAGGGTAGAGGGCTTAAGGGTTGAGAATTGAGGGTTTAGGGTAGTGGCTTGAGGGTTGATGGTAGAGGGTAGAGGGTAGAGGGTTTAAGGGTTTAGGGTTTAAGGACCGAGGGTTGATGGTTTAAGGTGTTGAGTTGAGTGGGATAGAGGGTGAATAGAGAGAGTGAGTGGGATAGAGGGTATAGTGTTTAAGGGTTTAAGGGTATAGGGTTGAGGGATGGGGGTTGAGGGTAGATTGTATAAGGTTTAAGGGTTTAGGGTTGAGGGTAGATTGTAGAAGGTTTAAGGGTTTAGGGTTGAGGGTAGAGAGTTTAGGGTGTAGGTTTGAGGGTTTAGGGTTGAGAGTAGAGAGTTGAGGGTAGAGGGTAGAGGGTAGAGGGTAGAGGGTAGAGGGTAGAGGGTTTAAGGGTTTAGGGTTTAAGAGATGCAGGTTGAGGGTATAGGGTTGAGGGATGAGGGTTAAGGGTAGATGGTAGAAGGTTTAAGGGTTTATGGTTTATGGTTTAGGGTTTATAGTTTATGGTTTAGGGTAGAGGGTTTAGGATGTAGGTTTGAGGGTACATGGTTGAAGGATTATGGTTGAGGGTCCAATGCATAGGGTAGAGGGTATAGGGGTATAGGGTGGAGGGATTAGGGTTGAGGGTCTATTGTATAGGGTAGAGGGTATAAGGGCTAAGGGATTAGGGTTTAAGGGTTGAGGGTTGAGGGTTTAGAGTTTAGGGTAGAGAGGAGAGAGATAGGAGTTAGTGAGTGAGAGAGAGAGACTTGAGAAAGGGAGGTGGGGTAGGAGGGAGAGTTTTTTTTTTGAGAGAGGGAGGGAGTGGAAGAGAGATAGAGGGTAGAGGGTTTAAGGGTTAAGGGTAGAGGGGATAGAGATATAAGGAGTGAGTGAGTGAGATAGATAGACTTGAGAGAGGGAGAGGGGGTAGGATGGAGAGACTTGAGAGAGAGAGAGGGAGGGAGTGGGAGAGAGATAGAGGGTAGAGGTTTAAGGGATTAAGGGTAGAGGGTAGATGATAGAGAGAAAGAGAGACAAAATAAACCTATATAAAATTAACTTTCTCATAATGTGAGTGCTTTTTGAAGTAGTAGAGATATGGTCATTATTTTAACAAGACATAATGCACTTGTGTTATAATGCAAGCATGTTTTGTATTTCTCTAAAAATGGTAAAAAACCCAATATAACCATGATCTCAAGGCCCACATTCTATATATTCTCCTGGTTATGCACGTGTTCCAACAAAAAAAACTTTTTGATGATTTTACGATGTGTGCATCCATGCTTTTCACATTCCACCACCTTTGCATGAAATAGAAAAAAATTCATGTTGAAAGGAATATAATATCAATTCAAGTCTGAATTACATTCAAGAGTGATATAGAATTGAAGTTTGGAGGGGAACAAGCTTTTGAAAAATTCAAATTGTTGAGGAGTTTGAAGAAAGAAGAAGCAAAGGCTACATAATTGGGTAGAACTCGTCCATTTGAAAATCTCCTTTTTAAGGTAGGTGAAGTCTTTACACATTTTCTTTCATTCTATTTTGGCTTGCTTTGATTTTTATTATTTTCCATATTCCATGTTGATCAATTTTTATTTTTTTCATTATAACCTTAGCTTGTCAATGCACATTTTAAATTACACAATTCTTTACACTTGCCAATTACATTTTTAAACATCTCTTTGAGGAATTTTGTTAAACAATTGACTTACCTTGTGTATGCTTCCATGTTTTGTATACACATATATATGACAAAAATTATAAGGAAGTAAAATAATACATCATTTCTCAATCCTTTACTATGGATGTGCATACCACTCTCCAAAGCTTTCAATTTGGTATAGGCATGGGGGATGTTGGAAAAATTAGTTGAATTTGGTTTTACACTTGCAATTTGCATATGCTTGAAATTTTATAAAGCATTTTAAATACATCTATTTTGTGCATATCTTGCAATCATTCTAGTCCATGAGGACATATCTCATTGAGGTATTTTTCCAAATAGTTATACCAAGCAGTTGATTGCCTTGTCTATCCTACCAAGTTTTCCAAACATGTCTACCAAATAATTTATCAAAAAACATAGACAAGGAAATAAGATGTTTAAAGAAATGCCTCAAATAAATGGGGTCTCATGGTGATTGCATTTTATTGACAAGTTGATTGAATTGTCTATGCTACCCAATTTTCCATACATGTCTCTACAAAATTGGAATATAATCCTCCCACATTGATAGATCTTTGAATCTATTTTGGTTTTCATCTCTATTTATAAATTTACCTCATCACTAAACTTACCTCATCACTTATGTTGTGATATATTTTAAATTTTTCCTTGATTAATCTACCTACAAGGGATTCTAACCCTTCTCTCCACTGTTTCAAGACTCTTTATTCAAGACTAAGTTAGCAACATGGGAAAAGGTGCAACCTATCTTGCAATCATGGCATGCCACAAGAAAATGTGGTAGGGTTGACAAGGTAGGGGTAGCATGAGAAAATGCCTAAAAAAAATGGGGACACGGTGATTTACATCACCATGAGTCCTCATTTCTATGAAGCCCCTACCTTATTAGCCCTAACGCATTGGCAAGCTAGTGACCTCACTAGCTTGCCATGATTACAAGATAGGCTCAAAATGGAAGAATGGAAAAGTTATTTGAATTGTTTGACAATAATGTTTTCATAAAAATGTATGCAAAATGTGGTAGTATTGATAGGCTAGTGAGCTCACTAGCTTGCCAATTCTCACACGATTTTTTCGATGGAATTACTTAAAGAAATGTGGTAATGTGGCATGCCATTATTGCAATATAGGCTCAAAATGGAAGCATGGACAAGGCATTTGAATTTCTTGAAAATAATTTTTTTGTAGAAATGTATGCAAAATGTGGTAGCATTGACAAGCTAGTGAGCTCACTAGCTTGCACATGTGGTAGGGTTGACAAGGTAGGGGCAATGTATGCCTCATAGAAATGGGGAATCACAATGATATGCATCACCATGAGACCCCATTTCTATGAGGCATACACTACTCATACCTTGTCAACCCTATCGCATTGGCAAGCTAGTGAGCTCACTAGCTTGCTAATGCAGTAGGGCTAACAAGGTAGGGGTAGCATATGACTCATAGAAATGGGGTCTCACGGTGATGTATATAACTATAATTCCCCATTTATATGAGGAATACATTGCCCCTACCTTGCAAATTCTCCATTAGCTTTCCACTGCAGTAGGGTTGACAAGGTAGGGGCAACATATGCCTCATAGAAATGGGGACTCACAATGATATACATCACCATGAGTCCACATTTCTATGAGGAATGTGCTGCCATCACCATGAGTCCCCATTTCTATGAGGCATATGTTGCCCCTACCTTTTCAAGCTTACCACATTGGCAAGCTAGTGAGCTCACTAGCTTGCCATTGTGATGGGGTTGACAAGGTAGGGGTAGCATATGCCTCATAGAAATGGGGACTCATGGTGATGTATATCACCGTGAGTCCCCTTTTATATGAGGCATCATCATGAGTCCTCATTTCTATGAGGCATATGCTACCCCTACCTTTTATACCATCGTGAGTCTCCATTTCTATGAGGCATACACTACCCCTACCTTACACTATGCCTACCTTGTCAATCTCACCGCATTGGCAAGCTAGTGGAGCATTGGAAAGCTAGTGAGCTTTCCAATGTGGTGGGGTTGATAAGGTAGGGGCAGCGTATGCCTCATAGAAATGGGTACTCACAATCACATACATCATTGTTAATCTCCATTTCTATGAGGCATACACTACCCCTACCTTGTCAAACCCACTACATTGGCAAGCTAGTGGAGCATTGGCAAGCTAGTGAGCTCACTAGCTTCGAAATGTGGTAGGGTTGACAAGGTAGGGGCAACATATGACTCATATAAATGGGGAATCACGGTGATATACATATGTTTCCTCATAGAAATTGGGACTCATGGTGATATACATCACCGTGAGTCCCCATTTCTATTAGGAAAATGTTTCCATCACCATGAGTCCCCATTAATGAGGCATACACTACCCCTACCATGTCAACCATACCGTATTGGCAAGCTAGTGGAGCATTAGCAAGCTAGTGAGCTAACTTGATTTACAATGTGGTAGGGTTAACAAGGTAGGGGTAACATATGCCTCATAGAAATGGGGACTCATGGTGATATACGTGAGTCCCAATTTCTATGAGGCATACACTGCCCCTACCTTTTCAACCCCACTACATTGGCAAGCTAGTGGAGTATTGGAAAGCTTGTGAGCTCACTAGCTTGCTAATGCAGTGGGGTTGATAGGGTAGGGGCAACATATGCCTCATAGAAATGGGTACTTAGTGATATACATCACCATGAGTCCCCATTTCAAAGAGGCATATGATGCCCCTACCTTGTCACCATAATATGACTATGAGGCATACAGTGATATACATCACCGTGAGTCACTATTTCTATGAGGCATACACTATCCCTACCTTGTCAACCCCACCACATTGGCAAGCTAGTGAGCTCACTAGCTTGCCAATGCAGAAGGCTTGAAAAGGTAGGGGAAACATATGCCTCATAGAAATGGGGACTCACAATGATATATATATCACTGTGAGTCCCCATTTCTATGAGGAATACACTATCCCTACCTTGTAAACCCCACCATATTGGCAAGCTAGTGAGCTCACTAGCTTGAGTATATCACCATGAGTCCCCATTTCTACAAGGCATACACTACCCCTATCTTGTCAACCCCACCATATTCGAAAGCTAGTGAGCTCACTAGCTTGCGAATCTAGTGGGGTTGACAAGATAGGGGCAGTGTATGCCTCATAGAAATGGGAACTCATGGTGATAATATAATGGGATTGACAAGGTAGGGGCAATGTATGCCTCATAAAAATGGGTACTCATGATGATAATGCAATGGGGTTGACAAGGTAGGGGTAGTGTATGCCTCATAGAAATGGAGACTCACGGTGATGCACCGTGAGTCCCCATTTCTATGAGGCATACACTACCCTTACCTTTTCAACCCCACCACATTACCAAGCTAGTGAGCTCACTAGCTTGCCAATGCTCCACTTGCCAATGCAGTAGGGTTGACAAGGTAGGGGCAGCATATGCCTCATAGAAATGGGGACTCATGGTGATATTGGTAGGGGCAACATATGCCTCATAGAAATGGGGAATCATGGTGATGTATATCACCATGAGTCCCTATTTTTTTGAGGCATACACTGCCCCTACCTTGTCAACCCCACCACATTGGCAAGATAGTGAGCTCACTATCCTGCCAATGTGGTAGGGTTGACAAGGTAGGGGCAGCGTATGCCTTATAGAAATGGGGTCTCAATGTGGTATGGTTGAAAAGGTATCCATTTATTTAAGGCATACGCTTCCCCTACCTTGTCAATCCTACTGCATTGGCAAGCTAGTGGAGCATTAGAAATCTAATACATCACCATGAGAATCAATTTCTATGAGGCATACATTGCCCCTACCTTGTCAACCCTACCACACTAGCAAGCTAATGGATCATTGGCTAGCTAGTGAGCTCACTAGCTTGCCAGTGCGGTAGGGATGACAAGGTAGGGGAGACATATGCCTCATAGAAATGGGGACTCATGGTGATAGATCACTGTAAGTCCCCATTTATATGAGGCATACACTGCCCCTACCTTATCGCCCCCATCGCATTGGCAAGCTAGTGGAGCATTGACAAGTTAGTAATGCTCCACTAGCTTTCCAATGTGGCGGGGTTGACAAGGTAGGGGCATCATATGCCTCATAGAAATGGGGACTCACGGTGATACATCAGCATGAGTTCCCATTTCTATGAGGCATACACTACCCCAACCTTGTCAAAACCACCCCTACATCACTGTGAGTCCCCATTTCTATGAGGAATATGATGTCCCTACCTTGTCAACCTCACCGCATTGGCAAGCTAGTGGAGCACCACTAGCTTGCCAATTCTCCACTAGCTTTCCAATGCGATGGGGATGACAAGGTAGGGGTAGGATATTCCTCATAGAAATGGGGTCTCACGGTGATGATACATCACCTTGAGAATCCATTTCTATGAGACATACGCTATCCCTACCTTGTCAACACCACCGCATTGGCAAGCTAGTGGAGCACCACTAGCTTGCCAATGCTCCACTAACTTGGAAATTCAATGGGGTTGATAAGGTAGGAGTAGTGTATGCCTCATAGAAATGGGGACTCATGATGTCATGATTCCCCATTTCTATGAGGCATACACTGCCCCTACCTTGTCAACCCTATCGCATTGGAAAGCTAGTGACCTCACTTGCTTGCCAATGCGGTAGGGTTGACAAGGTAAGGGCAGCATATACCTCATAGAAATGGGGTCTTAGAATAATGTACATCACCTTGAGACCTCATTTATATGATGCATATTCTGCCCCTACCTTGTCAATCCTACCGCATTGGAATCCCTACCACATTGGCAAGCTAGTGAGCTACACTAGCTTGCCAATTTGGTAGGGTTGACAAGGTAGGGGCAATGTATTCCTTATACAAATGGTATCTCATGGTGAATTACATCACCGTGAGACCACATTTGTATGAGGCATATGCTACATCACTGTGAGATCATATCTCACGGTTTGTCGAGCTTGTAACATGTATCATAAGATTGATTTTTTTTCTATTCTTAAAAATGTCGGTGAATATTTTAATGTAATTTTTATTTATGACTAATGAATTGAATTAGCAAATTCACAAAAATTATTCTTTACACAATTTTCTCTATTTTCATACCCTCTTTTATAGAAGAATTGATATAAGTGATCTTCTTGATTAGCATCATGTATTTATAGATATTTTTAGGTCATTATTTTAATATTGTATAGTTTAGAAAAATAAAATAATTACTACAATTCATCTTTACTAGAGCTTTATATGAAAAATTATATCCTAGGTATTATATTGCATTTGATTGTTTAATATTCCATAATTTTGTTTACGTTATCTAAGGTGTTTGAATTCCATCAATACTAAAAATTATATAGCAACAAAAATAAAATTCTAAAAAACTACACCATTATTTTTATAAATAATAAAATGATATATGGTATTATGATTTATAGGTTGTATCAATGCATTCATAATGTTGACTTATAAAGCTATTATTTTCATATAAAAGAAACTAAACCTCCCTATAGGAAAGTAAATTCAAAATTATGTAACTCCTAACTAGGATATTAAAATAAATTATTTATTTATTCAACTACTAACATTTACTTATATATTATGTAGTCAACTTGGGGGTCCAATCTTCTAGTTTTGCTAAGGTGGAGACTACCTTCCACAACATTCACATTTCCATGCAAGCTAGGATCTTTAATTTATTTATCAAGAGGGGACTCTAGAAACATCTGTTCTTATGTTGACTGGGAAAGACTCTCCCTACTGGACTCTCTAGGACCCCATGGCCTTAGCTTGTAGTCTCATGATTGCCCTTGGGACTTGCAATGTTAATCACATGTATAGGAGTGGTAATAAATTTTGTTGACCTTAGAAAATCTTGGAGCTTTTACTCCAAATTTAGTAAAATGGGATAATATCCTCCATATCCCAAGTTAGGTGCTCGAATTAATTCAACATGATGCTAAAGTACTATCCAAATGAGATTGAGTTGGATATGATGTCAGGTCATATTGATAATTTCCACACTCTTCAATTACGACAACTTAAGCTGGCTAATCAATCTATGCATATTTACATTTATGTGCGGCTCCGATTTTTGTATAGCCATTTCTATTTCTAGTGTTTCCTCACTCTAAAACTTGTGTTTTTAGCGATGGGAGGGGATTTGGTTCAAGATGAACCTACTAATTATGATGGCTAGAAGCAAGAAAAGGAGGTTTGGGAAATTTTGGAATGAGGAAAGATGGCTTCGTATGTGGAGGGGATGTAGGGGAATAACAACAAAATTTCTTTGGAGTTCACCAATTCTTGGGTGGATTAAACTGCTATTGTTGAAGGATTTTCTTTCATGGTGACTCTTGATCTTATTGTGGAGGTTATAGGGCTATCCCTAGAAGGAATTTATATTCCACATAAATTGAAAATTCATTAACAGGAAGACATGAAATGGTTCTTGAAAGAGGGTGAGAGGGTGAATAGGTTACAAAATGGCTTTAAATGCATGGACCTACTTGGTGTCTAGAGAATAATTGTTGAAATCCTCATGAGGTATGTCACTCTTGAAGGTTGTTTTTATCACTTCCACACTCATCTTTTCCCTATGATTAATAATCTTAGGTATAATGTCAAGATGAATTTACCCTTTTGGCCCTTCTCTTCACTTGAGCAATCTATTAGAAGTGTCTAGGCTAAATGGAAGAAATTACCCATACACCAGAGCCTTATTTATCGTTTATGCAAGTTTCATTCCACGCTACTTCCCTCCCCTACCTTTATTAAAAAGAACACTTTGACTATCCTTGATCCCACTAATCCCACTAGGGACCCCAATCCCTCTGTTACTATTGATGAAACCCCCTGCCACTCACCATAGCACCTAGGTATGTGCAGGATCATGATGGGCCAAAAAGTGGCAATATGTAAGTGATATGATGGCCCATGTGGCTAACGACTTTTTTTTAACCCAAAATTGATGAAATGAAAAGGGTTTTTAGAGGATATTCTCAGCTTTCCACCAATATAAATTATGATTTACTTTGAATTTAATAAATAATTATTATTCATTTTCTATTAGAATTACGAATAAAGTCTTGATTGATAGGCTGATTGAAAAACATCTATAACTTTCAAACAATATCACATTTTTTGAATCTGAAACATGTCTCACATTCTATGATTTTCATAATATAGGATTAAAAAACAAAAAATTGAATTTCATGAATTTTTTTATCAAGTTAAGGTGGTTAGACAGACGAGCTTTTATATTTTCTAAAAGTTGTAATAAAAAATTCATAATTAATTATTTACTTGGGAAAAAAATATAAAAAAATATCCATCACGTTTGGGACATGAGTCCTCTACTTATATCTAAAATATTATAAAAAAATATTATCATTTTATTTTGGTTAGGGTGGTCAAATAGACACATACTTCTTATTTTTACCCTAAAATTTAAGTACTACTGCATTGAAATTTCAAATTTTCACCAAATAGATTTTTTTATTTTTAAATAAAGGTCTAGTAGTTTAGAAACTACTTTCAATTTTTTATAGATTCTATTTTTACATTTTTTGAAATAATATAGATAACTTATTCAAATTTTTACGTCAAGTTGCCTAACTTTGATTTTCTGACTTTTTATTGCCACTTAAGGGCCTATTTTTTCCATGATGATCCTGCACATACCCCCCTATGAATGATAAAACCACCTTGTCCCCATCAAATGTACCCCTCTATAAGAACCCACACCTATTCTCTCTTCTGGGTCAGGGGAGTCTGACAACTCAAATGATGATGAGTCATGGAATCCCACGTTGAGAAACTCTCCTATGCACTCTTCATCTCATGAACAAATTTTAGATGTTCCCAACATCCCCTATCTAACCCTAACCCCCAAAATTCTCCCAACCTGTGCATCAATCTAGAGGAAAACAAAATTGAAACTAGGTTGGTTTGTACCCCTGTTGAACCCCTAGGCAAAAAATTAAATGAAATCTCAAACATAATTAACATTCTAAATGACATCATGAATTGGATCTTGGGCCAACTGGTCATGACTATTAAAGAAAGAATTCAAATTCTAGAGGGTAAGGTTTTGGAGTAGCGGGTCATGTGGCCAATGGAGGTGGATCACAAGGAGCATTGGGACATGATTACTTCTTTGGCCAAGTCTTTCAAGAATTGGGAGAGGTGGGAAAAGGAGTTGGAAGATTTACAAGCCATCATTGGTACAAAGGATGAAAAGAAGAATATATTGATTGAGATTGATTCCATCCATTAGAATTAGGAGAAGACTATTCAATTCTTCAGGGTGATCAACAATTATGGTAAAGAAACTATAAATAACATTACCCTCACTCTTTAGGTTTTTTAGGGTGAATTAATGAAGTGCCAAGGGAAGCAGGTTGCGAATGGGGAGGAGGATGGTCAAATTCATAAGAAGGGTAAAATTATGGACACCTCTGCTAGTGATGTCATGATGAATACCTAAGCCATTCAATAGGGGCTTGTGACTTTTGAAAAGAAGCTCCAGTTCCTATCTCAAGAATGGAATGTGATTACTAGTCTCAAATTGCTGGGTGACTTGTAGGTGTTTTGTGGTTTTGTGTTGGTCCCAAATTTGTGGGAATTATTTTTGTTATTTTACTGTTTGAATTGTTTAATCTTTAGTTTCTATTTTACTTTTTTGGTTTTCTCATTGCTCGTGAGTTCCATATTTGCCTCTATGGCTATTTTATAATGGGTACTACCCCTTCCATTTTTAATCTAATCAAAAGAATTAATTATATATAACCTACTAAGATGCAATAATCTCAATATCCCTTCCTTATTAGATCAATTTGGTAGAGGTGCTTCATCAAGTTTCCAGAGGATTGTTCTTTCTCTTGGCTCACCCGACACACCAAAATGAACCCATTAGTATATTTATTAACTATTAACTTAAAAATATTGTGTATCACATGAGATATCATTCTCCATATAATAAGAGAACAAATATCCTCTAAGACTCCATCACTCCATTGAGTGTGTCAAAATTGTTCCTCCAGTGCCTACACAAATGAGAAAACAACTCTCCAATGAGAGCCCACTTTCCTCCAAAAGTGGCAACATCCTTTCTCTAATACCATAAGAACCAAATCCATCTTGTGTTGTATAGAATAAATTGAACAAATATAGATACACTAATCCCACTTTATTCTAGAGATTACACTATCCACAAGTTCTACCAATAATTTCCAAGCCTACTACTCCATGATGGGAAAAAAATTAAAATTGGTACTTCTCATTCAAAGTATCATCTTTGAGTGAGAAGATAGATCAATATAATACAAATTATCTGAAATTTTCTACCTCCAACCTCTAATATAAAATAAAATTACTATAGAATTTTCCCTCCTTTCTTGCCATGTTTTGTAGGACTTACAATTTAAATATGTGTGTGCAACACTATGAAACTATACTTTAAAGTTTTTCCCATAATCATTGCATAAAATCTAGAACATCTTATATTGATAGTCCAAAGGCATAGGAGCTACTACAACCTCATGATGTAGTTGTTCTTATATTATAGATATATGACATTGAATTAGAGAATATTGTGAGTAAATTTTCATTTCTCCTAGGTATTCCATGTGCATTGTATGACCACAATGTAGTAATATTATATCTTGTAGGGAATAAAAAATATACTCAAAACAAATAAGATAGTTGTGATGTATTAAAATTTCTACAAAAGAGTGTTCATTTTATAATTGAAAAACAACAACCACTTTATTTTCAATGAAAAATTTAGCATGCCCTCCAACTCTGTATATTTCACAATCATCACAATGGTATTATTCTTTTAAAATATCATCATTAAGTAGTATTCACACAAGGAAATAATCTTCCCCCATATTAACCCATTAGTTCTCACATGCATTCTTTACCCTTTTCTTAGTATCACATAAAGAGAAAATGATCAATTCAATTTTGTAACTATGAAGCTTGTTGCACTCCAATGGATCTAATAATAGATCATGGCTTCATTGTGATATTCTATAAATCAAGATTTTACCACAATATAGTAAGCATCCACTAAAGAGTACATTGAAGATTCCTTTGATGTTATTTACATAAGGGGTACATTGGCACCTAATGTAGTTCACAATATCACCACAAAAAATATCACACTTAGGTTTCTTCTTTCCCTACAAACACTACCAGAGTTTTATGTGTGTTAAATCTTCATTCCCCTTTCACAAAATAGGCTTATGAGGGATAAAACCACTACACATAAAAAAATCCCTAATTGCCTTCCAAAATAAATAAAAAATTAATCATTACTTCTACCTTTCAATCCTTCCTCCACCAAATCCCTGCAAATGAAAAATAGATGCAACACTATTCTCTATGAAAGAAATGAAAATGAGTTATAAGTATAAAAGCTAGATAAAAACATTAAGATGGTCTTACGATGAGAGTGATGAGTAATAAAGGGAGACAAAATTTATGAGCAAGGTGTGCAAGGAAAACCAATGAGAGCTACAAGTAATGGTAGAAGCCATGTATGAGGTTAAAATTTAGAGTTCCAAAGAGACTCACCCGTGCTTCAATAGTAGGAATCAAATTGCTTGAAAACAATATCTATAATTTTCCTTAGATTTGTACAGTTATTTGCACATGGTATGGGGAAATATACCTATTTCCTCTAGTATCATATTAAAAAGGGTAGAGAAAAAAAGCTAAAAATGAAGAGACACTACACCATGATTGCTACAAATAATAAAATTATGTATGATATTTTGATTTTGGGGTTGTTTTAATATATTCACATTGTTGGATTATAAGACATTATTTTCCTATAAAAGCAACTAAACTTTCCTATGGAAACATAGTTTATAAACTTCCTAACTCCCAACTAAAATATTACACTAAGTTATTTATTTATTGAAGTAGTGAAATTTATTTATTATTATTTTATTTATCTAGCCTATTAAGATGTAATAATTCCAAAAATTAATGAGGTCAATTTTCCTCCCTCTTCTTTAGAAATGCCTCACCATACTTTTCAACATAACTCCTTATTTAGTAGCATCTATGAAATAAATAAGTGCAATATAAAATCTCATATCCATAGAGGACATATATTATGACATAAAGACAAAAATATGTGGAATAATACCATATTATGCCAAATTACATGCATAGAATGGTACTAAATCAGCCTAGATTTACATAAATTATCTATTAGCATTTACAAATTCATCTTCCAATTCTTTTTGCATTACCTCCTATATTTTCACTCTAATTATCCTTATTTTCTTTTTCCATTTCCATATCTATACATGTATAAATTTGGTTACAATTTTTTTTTAAATGTATTCTATCATCTCAAATTCTACCATCTATAGTTTTCATTTTAATATAACATAAACATCAAAGGAAAAATAACATGTATGTTTACAAAATTATAAATTATAAATAAGAATATTATAACTTTACACAATGATCCAAATAATCCTTCATATTTGATGAGACCTAATGCTTATTTATGTTAAATCCATGTGTCTTAGACTTCAAGATGCTACTATAGTGCCTATAATACTCATGAATATTGTGTGGTAGTCATTTTATTTCCAACTATGACTCAAGGACAAATAAATTCTACTTGATTAATTGATCCCCTCACTATTATATTACTAAATATTTTAGAGTAAATTATAATTGATTTACTATCCTTTAAGATTTTTACACATATCACCTTGTACCAAGACATATTTTGATATTGAGACATATTATAATTTTATCATAGGGTAGTTGGACACTCAATTCAATCATATTTAAATATTAGCAATAAGATCCAATATTTGATTGATGACATTGTTTAATCCTTATCAAAAGTCCCAATTATGGGGATAATGATTGATGCAAGAGAGCTTTCCTGCAACTCTCTACACTTCAAATCTCACACAACTATTTGATTAAATAAAACAACATAGGACATCAAAAATCAGCAACTTGAGTAATTCTTATTGGCTCAATAACACCTGCAAATCACTATGCAATACATACAATGGAAGGGAAATACAAAGGCAGCCATCAGGACTGATATTAAATAAAAAATCAGAGTTAAATTATTTTCTAGAGGCAGCAATAAAATCTACGGGTATACTTTCAATCCGCCTCTCAATACTTGCAAACTCCTTCTACACCTGCCCACAACTTCTAAAACTCACAACACACAATCACTAATGTTTGCAAAAAGTGTTTTTGAAACTTATTTTTTCCCTCCAACAATAATATCCAATCTGAAAATGTCCTCCAAGAAGATGATATGCCCAAGTTCTCTTTCACCAAAAATTAGGAACTAACAATTATCAATAATCACCAAAAACAATTAACCAGAAAAAAATTCCAAAACCTCCAATAAATTCTTGCAACTCCTAATGCATGTTGATTTCATTCTCTGCTAAGCAGGCCACCACTAGTCGTCGTTGCCATTCCTCAACTCTCCAATTTGAATTGCTAATTCAAATTTTCAACTCAACTGAGCCTAGGCATCCAAATCATGCTTGTAGCATATTGTTCATTAATTATAAATTCAAAAATTCCCTAACTCCCAAAATCTCATGCCCAACTTTCCTTTTTGGCAATTTTAAATTTAAATTATTAAATCTAGCATGCTTCCCAAGGTGAAATTCAAACCAAAATATGTTCAAATTATTTAATCTGATTTTTGGACTCAAAACACATTGAAAACACTCCAAAATATCCATTAAAATAAATTCACAACAAAATTTAAACAAAAATCAAACCTTTCCAGTTGGCTAGCAACCATGGAGGTACCTACATCAATGATTCTATTTTTCCTCCAACTAAATGCTTACACATATATGTAGAAGTAATAAAAGAAGAGGGAAAATAAATGAAGAATACTTAGAATCTCTATTATATTCCTCTAAAAAATAACTAGTTTCCTTGATGATTGGTATAATATACATTCATGTCTACCTATTAGATTTTCACATGATTGAGACCCCAAATACTATTTATCATATTCCACTTTATATTAAAGGTGATATCAAATATAATTCAATTTAGTTAATCATGGTATATAAAAGGTCTTATGTTACTATACACAATAGAGTTCCTACTTAATCATCTTTTGCATGGATAATCATATACTGAAGAGTTACATTAAATAGAACTTCCAATGATCCTATTCAATATACTATGTTATGCATTATATTAAAAATAAAATTTGAACAACTTAGAGAGGAACCCATTTCATTTCAATGATTCCTACATTTGGTAGAATTAGCATCACCCTTGACAAAAAATAGATTGAGATATATTGTAACGAACCCAATTTGGATCATTTAATTTTAAAAACCATACATTTTTTAAATAGAGTATAAATAAATTAAATACATAGTTTACTTTTCATACAATATAAAAATATTCATAATATACATTAATAGATAATTACATTAATTCATTTCTATTATTAGAGTGCATCCAAGTACACAAGAATAAAAGCTACTATAAATTCATGTTTACAACTTAATTATCTAAGTTTTTAGTACACAAATATAATTACAGTGACTTCACCTCAAGATGAGATTAATATTCAAAGTCTTCAATAATAAACTTCAAGAGAGAGCATCACCTCCAGGTTCTTTTCCTCAACCCACAAACCAATGGTCCTCTACGCACCTTCCTACTAGGAGTGGTCCTAACCTTTATAAGAGTGGTAGATCTAAGATAATTCCAAGGTCATAAAGCCATATGGGAATTGGTGTTTGTAATAATGTATTTAATCTATCAAGTGACTTCTAGATACCCTCTAGCTATGCATGATACATCTTATTGGAATACAATTTTAGACAAGGTGAACTAATAATGCAAGCAATTATTTTGCATTACTTGGGCCAAATATTTAATAATAAAACACACAATCATACGTGTTTGAATGTTCTCATACACCTCTATCTAAAATTGGATACTCATAGTGATTCCACAACATGCATTTAGTGATATAAAAAAATGAGTTCAAGCTTATTGAAAACACTTCTCTTTTATTTTTTAACTATTCTCAAGTCTTGAGAACTAATCAAATAATACATATGGAATTTATTTACCAAATTTCATAAGAATTATGTAGCTTAGATGTATTAAAATAAATTGACCAATCATACTAAATTATTGAATTAAATATGGACATTTGAAAACAATCACACCATTTCAATCATTCATATATATATGAATATATATTTATAGTCAAATTATTATTATCTCTATTTTAAGAATACAATATTCTTCAAATTAATTTAAATAAGTATATATTAAACTATGCACATACAATAATTTATATACTTGTAGAATAGATTTTATGTGCATTTATAAATAAATACCATTCTTGATATACAATGTTTAAATTTGTAAACCCCTTCAAGAAGAATACCCTACTATTATGATCATATTCCAAATTAAATTTCTCACATAAAAATTTATTGGTAAAAATAGTTTATATATTTAACAACATTTCTCTCAACCTCTTTCTGCTAGGAAATTGTGTCTCAACCTTGCAATTATATACAATTTATTGTTGATAGGATTTATATATATTTATATATATTTTTCCTAGTTACATTGATAGGTGTATACAATGGTATACGGGGGGGAGAGTGGGATGCGTGTAAAAAAAAATGTTAACTTTTTTAGGAAAATTCTAGAATGGCCGACATACATTAGATAAATGATACATTGTAAATCTATATGGTTAATTATTAGGTTAAATTAGATATAATGGTGGATATTTTGTTGGCAGTTTTCCCCCTAGAATGTAATCCTATTTTATGAGGGCATTGTACTGTGGTAGAGAGATATAGTGATGTATTATGAGAGTCTGATAACAATCGTGTTGTCTCTCGATCTATGAGTGGTCATACTCCTGTAAGAAGCTTTCTCTGCAAGTATATTGTAATCTTTTTGGTTTACTGAATAATATATTGGGAAAATTTTGGACTGTGGGGTTTTTCTCCTCAAAAGGGTTTTCCCAAGTAAATAATTGTGTCATGGTATGCATGATATTTATGTTTAAATTTCTACAACTGTTAAAAATTTGTAAAAGTTTTGCATTATTCTCCTCTCAAGATTAGTGTAGGAAGTTGTTTCGCTACCTTAGCTTCCTTACAAGTGGTATCAGAGCTTGACCACCTTTGGTTTCAATTGTGGGTTGTTGGGTTTTTTGGACTAATCAAGGTTTGAGTGGGAGCTTGTGTAGAAGACACTTTGTGATCTTGTTATAGGAATTTTCAGATGACAAGTTCATCAAGGAGAATAGAGGTGGAGAAATTTTATGGAAATAATTTTGAAATATGGAAGCTGAAGATGGAGGATCTATTGATTGATTGAGATCTCTAAGATGTTGTTGATGATAATGTTTCAATGCCTATAGATTCTACTTAGGCTTATCAATATGGTGTTATGGACCATAAAGCCAAGGGTCTAATCAGATTGTGCTTGGCAGATTCTATTTTAATGAATATCCATGAAGAGACCTCTGTACAAAAACTATGGAAGAAGCTTGGTGATATATATTCCTTGAGAATGGAAGAGGGTGGAAAAATCACAGACCAATTGGAAGAATTCAATATTTTGGTGGCTTAATTAGAATCAATTGGTTTCAAAATGGATGATGAGTAGAAATGTCAGATCTTGTTTTGTTCTTTACCCAATTCATGGGATTCTCTTGTTATGGCTATTGGGAGTACTTCTGTTATTTTAAATATTGAATGTGGTGTGTTAATTGTTTTATGAAGACATGAGGAGGAAGGTATCCATCACTACCAAGGAGTCCCTAAATGTTAGTGGAAGACCTAGAAGGAAAAAGGAAAGAAGAATGTGAAGCATGACAAATCCAAGTCCAAGGGGAGATATAAATCTCCTGGAAAGTCCAAAGTTATTTGTTGGAACTACGGTAAGCCTAGACATGTTCTTAAGGATTGCAAAGAAGAAAAGAAGAAAAATAAGAAATTCGATTCTGATTCTGAGTTTGAGAAGGAATATGGTGACCCATTCATTGCATATTTGGAAACTTGTGCAGGTAATGATGCATGGTTAATTGATTCAGGTGCATCTTTCCATATGACCTTTAATAGTGATTGGTTTTCTTAATATGAAGAATTTGATGGAGGTAAGGTGTACTTGGGTGATGATTCTCATTTAGACATTATTTTCCACGGTAAAGTTAAAATCAGGTTTCCTAATGGTAGAATAAAAAGGGTTAATGGTGTGTTGCATATCCCTAGATTAGCATGAAATTTGTTCTCTGTGTGAAAACTAATAGATGCAGGTGTCTAGGTAGTATTTTTTGATGCAAGATGCAAGATGGTAGATGGTCATAGGTGTTATGGTGATTTCTAGAGGTGTCAGATATGAGAAATTATATAATCTTGATGCATGAACTGTTGAGTGTAATAGTACTTATGTGAAAATAAAGTTTATGGAAGAAATGAGGGTTTCACCTTCAGTAGATGGTCATGGATTTTGGGTACCCAATGGTACTCTTTCTTTAGAGAAAAATTTACCTACAGAGAAAACTATGTTATGGCACCAGAGACTTGGCCACATTGGAGAAAAGGGTCTAAGGACCTTGAAAAATAAAAACCTTGTTGAAGGTTTGTCTAATTGTAATCTTGAATTTTTTTTATGTGAGCATTGAATTTATGGAATGAAAATGCGTTCAGTTTTACTTGAGCTCTCATAAATATTGTGGTGTATTGGATCTGATTCATTTTGATGTGTTTGGTCCTGTAGATGTTCCTTTGATTGGTAAATCCACATATTATGTTTCATTTATTGATTATTATAGTAGAAGGACATGGGTATATTTTCTAAAGAGTAAATATGAAGTTTTCAGTCGATTTAAAGAATTTAAAGAAATGGTTGAGTTGCTATCTGGAAAGAAAACAAAATGTTTGCAGACTAATAATGGCGGTGAATGTTTCTCTAATTATTTTGGTATGAGAGATGCATTGTTAGTAGTTCAAATTGGTATTGAGCCACCCCTTCTTCTATTTTTCTTTCTTCTAGATAGTGAGTCATTTGGTAGTAAGCCACCAACAATGAGCCTTTCTTTATCTTTTTGGGAAGTAAGCCTTATTGAATTTGGTGTTGCAATTCATATATTAGTGAGCAATCCTCACTGTGGTTTTTACCTTCTTGGGTTTTCCACATAAATCTAGTGTTCTTATGTTTTTGGATGTGTTTGCATTATTATTTTATAAATATGTACATTATTCTAATACATGTTAAGGGTTTAATGGTTGTTAAGAATTTAAGGGCTAATGCAGATCTGAATGTTAAAGAGGGTTTTCAATGTTTTAAATTATACAACTGATTCACCCCCCTCTTATTTGTCTTGTGCATCTAACAATTATTATCAAAGATGTGGTTCCCAGGAAGAAGCTTAAATGCTTGAGGTAGATCCAAATGGTGCACAAGAAAGGTGTCAAAGCTCCTTTGTTCGATGGAACAAATTTTACCTACTGGAAAGCTAGGATGGATTCCTTTTTGGTCTCTCTTGGATTTGGTGTTTGGAAATTTGTTGAAAAGGGTTATACTATGCTTGCAAATGGTACAACAAGTGATGATGAGATCAAGGATTATGAAAATAATGGAAAATAAAGGAATGCAATCTTGAGGGGTCGTTCTAGTTCTAAACCTAGAAAGGTGATAAGTTTGAATTCTACTAAAGAGATCTAGAAAAAGATAGAAGATATCTATGAAGGATATGACAAGATCAAAAAACCGAAGATGTAGAACTACAAAGACATATTTGAAAACCTAAGGATTTATGAAAATGAAGATATTGTTGGAAGAATGAAGAAGAAACCCTCTAGTGTGTTGTCATTGATGCCAACATCATTTGGTGACATTTTTGTCTAATCCGGTAAATAGGGTTTATATTATGTTAATTTGGTAGTTTGGTATGGAATTTATCATAGTAAGATATCGGCCTATGTGATTTTAGTATGTTATTCAGGACTATTAAATGCATATATGGACAAGCTTTCAATAATTTTGGTTGAGTGAGTTGAAATATATGTTTGATATAAGATTAGCATATAGTTTTTTGCTCATAGTTGTGCAAAGTGGTATGAGCCTTCCTCTAGCTGACATGTATAAGTGGTATGAAGATTAATTGGATATTAAAGAGATCCTTTTTAGGTCCGTGTTGACCTAATTTATTCCTTGCATGCTTTGGTTTGAACGTGAAATAATTTTTATTGAGTCAATAAGCTATTTTTGAATTAAGTATGTATACATCTAATTAGGCTGACCTAATTGATGTGTAAGGATTAAATAGCATATATATATGAAACAATTTTGTACTAAAGGCATGGCATATGTGTAATGTATGACAAGTGATGTGTGATAGTGTGTGAACTTATATATATGAGTTTTGTATCAAGGCGGAATTGCATTATATGTTGTGAACCTGTAAACCAATGCAGGATTTTATATTCCAGAGCTTAATTGGAACTGAACTCAACACATGAAAGGTGTATTCCATTAGTTCAATTTTTTGCAATGAGCCACACTCCATTTTATAATTATTTTAGGTTGTGAGCCTTTCAAGGATAGTGTGTCCTAGCAATGTGTCCCTGTAATATCTTATGACCGGTTATAATATATTGTGAGCTAATCCTCACTATGGTTTTCCCCATTTTGTTTTTTCCATGTAAAAATCTTGGTGTTTATGTGTTATGTGGTGTTATGATATATTTCATATCTTTACTTACATTTGTAGTTATATGTTCTCTAATATTTGGATGGTTAATAGCTGAATTATTTAGCAGAATACTGACTCACCCCCCTCTCAATATTCTAGGTGTTCAACAATTGGTATCAGAGCTTGATTCCTTTAGAAAAGCCTAACAACTAGAGAAAAATCTTGAATTTTGAACACATGGATAAAAAAAGTGTCTTATCCCTCTGGAAGAAATATTTGCAATTGAATACACTAGAGATGACTGCACAATTGACAAAGAATAAATTAATATTTCTCTTGAAGATCTTGATAGAATTGAAAGTGAAAGAGATTCTGCGGGCACACTTGAAATAAGCAAATGAATGCATCAAAAATTTAAGAGAGAAAATTAAGAAGTTTAAAGAAAGGCATAGAGAAGTCAATGATTAGTTGAAGAAAACAAATGAGGACCTTATTAGATTAAAATTGTAGGTGGAAGAAAAGAGGATAATCAAGGACTATTAGAAAGATGAAATTAAGAGAAAGACCGATGAATTAATCAAGCTTGAACAAGAAGTGGTGACCTTGAGATCAGACCTGGAGAAAGAAAGAGCCCATGAGGAAAAATAAAAATAAAATACTACAATGCTAGATGATTTGATTGCAACTCAAAAACCTTCTAAGGATAAATGTGGTTTGGGACTTGAAGAAGGACAGAGTTTAAAGAAAAATCAAACATCTACCAAGGTTGATTATAATCAAAATCAGACTCAAGGAAATGGTAGATAAAACAAGAACCAAAGAAGCAATACCATAAGGACTCCTATCAGACAACCTAATGCTCAAAGGTACCCATCTTTCAATGGTATCTTGTTTTCATGCAATAAATTTGTTCATAAGGCAACAAAATGTAGAAGTAGAATGAATTAGAATGTTGGATTTTTTTCTAGACAATGCTTTGCATGCAATAAATTTGGATATAGAGCTATTGAGTGTAGAAGTTAGATAATGATGATGAATAGATTCAATATTAGTAGAATGATTCGATATTTTCAAGTTTATTGCTACACATATAATGCATTTGTTCATAAAGATGACTAGTGCAGATCAAGGATGAATTCAAAATTAGTTTGTTCAGAAAAATATTATGTACTACACCTGTAACAAACTAGGACATATTTCAAGATTCTATTGAAGCAAAAGTGGAAGGGAATCTAATTTGAAATGAAGGATAAGCTTGAGAATAAATTGGATCCTACTGAAATAAAGAAGCAAATGGAGAAGATTTGGAAGAATAAGGAAGAATATGAAGATAATAATGAATGTCCTAACACATCTATACCTCCATCTAGTGCAAATAACTCTTCTAAGAACTAAATTCAATACTAGGTTTAAGGGGAGTAGTTATAGAGAAAACTAACAAACCACTGATATATGAGGTTTGAATAAATGACATGAAGATATGTGATGTAAGATGACATTTTGAAGGTTTTGAAAAAGATTTCGGTAGAAAACATGAAAATTTTAAGATTTACGAAGTATTTTAGTGTTTATAGTATTCTCATAAGGTGTTTATTAGCTTTTTGAAGATCAAATACAATAAATGTGAAATTAGGGAAAATTGGTAAAGTATAAAGTGAAATTCTAAGTTGAATTAAATCACTTTTATGCATTTGAGAGAGTAGAGCGAGTTGAAGGAGTGTTAAAGGCGATTCAAAGTATTTTAGTTTTTGTCAAAGTGTGAAAAAGGTATTTACAACTATCTATACTTTATGGGTTTGCATTAGAAGTAATTTGCATTAGTATCTATAAAATAATTGAGAGATAAATGGCCACACCAACCATGGTAGAAACATCTAAGAGACCTAGACGAAAATTCAAAAGGATTTCATGGAAGGTTTACAAAATTGACCCTGTTAGTGCGTTTTCACAAATTCCAAATCATGTCTTGCCTATCGAGGATACTAGAACCTACATTCATGGGAAATTGGAAGAATTTGACAATCAAGTACTCAAGAATCAATGGCTAAAATAATTAACTGGAGATAAGTTCTTAGTGAAGCTTGAGTATGGAAGCCCTATACAAAAGAAGCTAGATGTGTGGAACTGGTTCCCCAACTTTTGTAGTGAAATGGATGTGAAGTATGTGAGAATTACACTTAGTAGAGTGCATGATAAATTTGTATAGACAAGTGTGCATGGAATAATTACTAAATAGGTGATCAAAGTTATGACTAGACTCTGTGATACTAGACCTATACCAGTGTTAAATTCTATTAAAAATTATGTGGTTATGAAGTTAATTGGTGCCACATATAATGGAAGAGCATTGACTACCAAACCTATTACCGGCCCTGTTGTGAGGTATGCACCAATAATTATAGGTCACAAGATTTACTTCACCAATAGAGTAAATTTAGTGTCTGCAACCACAATTTATCTTGCACATGATATGGTGAGAAATGGAGAATACTATGCTTTATGTGAGTTGCTTCAACAACAACTTATGGATAACTTGAGCCAAACCAAGACAAAGAAATATCCATTCAAGTTTGGAACATTGATAGTTCATTTTCTATTTTACTTTTTGAGAGAGCTACTTGGGAAGAAAAACATGAAATGGGATACTAGCAGACCGATAGCACATCAAATATTTGATTATCTGAGTAAAATTTGAGATTTCAAGACACGGGGTAGTTCCCTAATTACATTTTTGTATTTTTCCAAAATGGCATGCATGAAAGAGAGAGAATTCCAAAGAGTCTGGTAGCTAAATATGAAAATGATATAACTTTCTTGGTATCAACTGATGAGTGCATAATAGAGGAATTAGAACCTAGGAATCTATGGATAGAGCCTTTGGGATATTAGATTGATGAGAAGGTCATTGAAGGGCTCATTGAGATATTGTTAAGCAACTCCAAGGATCCTACTCAACCACGACATGGTACATATGAAGATAAGTTAGCTAAAGTGCATTTGGTGACTTCAACACCTGAAAGAGATAAGAGGGAAAATATGAATTTCGAGGCATATTTCCAAATGTATACATTTTCTAAGGATGATGTTGAAAATCTAAGGGAAGTTGCAGCAGAGAAGAGGTCCAAAGTAGTTTAAGTGCCCTCTGGAGACCTAGAAAATTAGGAAGATCATCTTCCACTACTACCTCTATATTTTCATCAACACCTAGTGTAGCTACAACAATGAAAGAAAAGAAGGTAGAACACAATGCTCCAACAATAATTGATGTAACTTCTTCTACCAAACCCAACACCCAAGCTTCTAAAAGGAATAAAATGCCCCCTTTTGCACCCTCTGCTACCCCCAGAAAAAGGATAAAACAAAAGGATAGCAGAAAAAGGAACCTGAGTGATGTTGTGCAAGAGGAGATTGACCTTGTCTTGCAAGAAGAAATATAGTTGAAAAGGAATAGAAGAAGCAATGTTTCCACCAGTAATAAAGATATCTCTCAAGTGGCTAGAATGGAAAATGTTGTGGACTCATCTAATGAAGAAGAGAGAAATGAAAAAAAAAGTTCTTTCATAATTCATGTGCATGAGAAGAAGGGTGAAGAAGGCACAACAAAGCCTATGGAGGAAAAGCCCAACTCTCCTCCAATAAAAGACCACTCACCTTTGAAATTGGAGAATTTAGTAAAATAATATGATAGAATCTGAGGAATTTCTAGCTACTACTAAATTGTTTGATGATTCTAATGAAGAGGATAAAGAAATAGTTGTAAATGTTTTTATTCAATACATGTTTATTTTTTAGAAGAGTATAGAAGATATAAGAAAGAAGGTGATTGGAAATGTATGTGAAGCTCTAATACAAAGAAGGAGTGAAGCTATAAATATTGATTAAAAATTCAAGTCTAATGCCTTGAACACATACAGATCCTCCCTGTCTGAGGATGATACTAGTTCCCTATTGGTAGAATATTCTAAAAGGTTCAGAGTTAAAGAGAGAGTCGTGCCATTCTCATGACAAGATAAAAAGGTAGTATGGAAAGGTTGAAGCTAGAGACATTTTCCATAGTAAAAGACATGGTAGAGAAAATTGGGATGTCTGTTGTTTCTTCATCTCATATAGCTCAAGTATAGGAGTCTAATAAAGGAAAAAGCATTGACACAAAAGATGTGATTCCCCCTACCACCATTTTACCTATTTTCAAATAAGTAAAGGATCATTCTATTGAAAAGACATCACATTTGGATAAGGTTGATGATATACATTCTTCTCTAGAGACATCTACTCCTCTAGATGACACAGGGGATACAACGAGAGAACATACTAAAGACTATTATAACAATGATAACGGTGACAATCCACAAGAACACCATGAGAATACCAAAAATAATGGTGAAGAAGATAAAAATGATGGATAAGAAAGAAAAGATGAAAAGAGTGATGATAGATAGGATGATGAGGACAAGAAGGAGAAAGAAAATAAAGACAAAATATCAGAAAATCCCTCTAAAGAGGAAGAAGAGGGAAAGAAAGAAGAAAATAAGGAAGAAACAAAGGTTGGAAGAAGTGAAGAAGAATCTTCAAAGACCGTTGAGCCATCAAAGCCATTTGGAGAATCATCTAGAAGTACTCTTAAGGGTCTTTTGTCAAGTAAAGTTAGGATTTTTCCTATGCTCCCACCTCGAATGATTCAACTGCCATCTCATCAAGGCTATGTGGATCTGAGTAAGATTCCACTAGTTCAAAGGATAGAGATTTTTAGTACCTTTCTTTTCTCTAGTAAAAAGGAAATAATTGAAACTCATCATAAAGGGACTAAACTAATAAATGATGCTATCAAGGCTTTGCAAGATATAGCTCTTGATGCTACATTGGATTACTCCTTATCTCCTATTGAGAATTTAAAATTCTTGGTTGATTCACTCAGATAATATACCTCTAGTCTAAAGGAGAAAACTAAAACAGAGGTTGAGATAAGGCTATTGGAGAAAAGGTTACTAGTATTGCAAGAAAAATGTACAACCACACACAGTATGGTGTTGAAATATTTAAATGAGGTAAGGGCATTAATGTGAAGAGGAAGCTCAAATATTGTTTTTGCAGTGCATGTGGTGGTCAAATTCCACTTGAGGCATTAAAGACTTAATGGAATCAATAGAGTCACAACTTATAAATTCCTCTAGAGCCTACAACATTGTAGTTGGTAGAGATTATGCCTCCTGGACTTCTATTTCAGACCTATAGATCAATTTTTTCACATTTCAGAGGAAAAAAGAGGATGCAATAAGGTAATTTGGACAACTTGGAGATCTGGTGAAGTCCAAACACATTCTTGTTTCAAGTGCCTTGGTGGATGCAGAGAAACTTGACAAGATAAATCTTAATCCATCCACTCCAAAAGAAGGTGAAGAAAGCTTATTAGAACTAGAATATTTGCACAAAGCACTTGTCAGAGTGTAGGGGATCTAGGATGATGGAAAACCTACTTGGGAAGCCATCTCAAGGAATTAGATGGTGCTTCTAGTTCTGGATAAATATTTTTTATTATTTTAGTTTATTTTACAAATTTGTCTTTGACACACCCTTTGTCCATGATGGCAAAGGGGGAGAAGTTTTCATGTGGGATAAATTCTGAGAATTTTTTGAAGTTTTGGAAAAGTAAGTTGTGATGTATATATGTATATTTGAAATGGGGAGTTCTAACAGTTGTATTTACAATCTTGAATATAGTTTTTGAAGATCCATTTTTGGCACATGTTTCCATCAATGAAAAAGGGGGAGATTGTTGGAAGAATGAAGAAGAAACCCTCTGATGTGTTTTCATTGATGTCAACATTGTTTGGTGACATTTTTGTCTAATCCGATAAATAAGGTTTATGTTACCTTGATTCGGGGAGAAGTTTTGGTGTGCGAGAAATTTTGAGAAGTTTTTGAAGTTTTGGAAAAGTAGGTTGTGATGTATATATGTATATTTGAAATGGGGAGTTTGCACAGTTGGATTTGCAATCTTGAATATAGCTTTTGAAGATCCAGTTTTGGTACATGTTGGAATCAATGACAAAGAGGGAGATTTTTTGAAGAATGAAGAAGAAACCCTTTAGTGTGTTGTCATTTATGCCAATATTTTTTGGTAGCATTTTTGTCTAATCCAGTAAATAGGGTTTATGTTACCTTGATCCAATAATTTGGTTCAGAATTGCTCATAGTAAGATATCGGCCTATGTGATTTCAATATGTCATTAAGGACTATTAAATGCATCTATGGACAAGTTTTTAGTGATTTGGGTGAAATCACAATATTGTGTTTCACTTTTTTCCTAAGATGGACATTTACATTAATATTTTTAATTAAATCTTCATCTTTTGAAACCTATAGTAGCTAAACACTTAAGAATTTGAAGATGATGTGAACTGGTGATTTGTGGAAATTTGTGTGTAGATTCTAAAAGTTTTTTTTTTTTTCAATTTTTTTGAAATAAATCATGAATATTTCAACATATCATTTAATAACTATTTTTAAACAAAAAAACAACATTTTTCATAAAGTAATGTTTGTGACATACAACATAACTTTTTTTTTCTGTAAAGGATTAAATTATAATTTTTGAAATATAGATTCTCAACATCAATATCTAGGGAAAGGATTTTTTTTCTGCATATTTTTTTTAAATTAATTTTTGAAGTCACTGTAACTATAATTTGGACATACATGTGTGTCATACAACCTAACTTGTTGTGTATGTATTACAATCCATTTTTGTTTTGGGTGAAACATGGACATCAATACCTAAGGAATGGGTATTTTTTGAATTTTTTTTACAATGGTTTATTATTTTCCCACCTCTGCACAACAAAGAGATTGATGTTCGGAGAAAAACCTATGTTTAGTAACAATTGAAAATTAAATACATGATAAAATGAAAATATATCAAAACTATACTTGTTTTGATAGATACAATCTTGAAAAATATAATTTTTAAATGATGTTATTTAATCCCTCAAAAGGTAAAAAAAAAGTGGTTTTTTCATCATTTTGATAGGTGTGAAGGAGACTCCATTGTGGGTATGGTTTAATGCTAGAGGGGTTCTATCTAATGGGATCTTATCTATCCCTCTTCAATTAAAACCCTTTAGATGGAGCCTCTCAAGACTTAAATCATTATTTAACAAAAAAAACAATGATTTAAAAAAAAAATTAGCACATCCCAAAAGTGAGACACACTGTTGTGGTAGCATCCATTTTGGTTGAGTGGGTTGAAAGATATCTTTGACAAAAGATCAACATATAGTTTTCTACTAAGAGTTGCGTAAAGTGGTATGAGCCTTCCTCTACCAAACATGGATATGTGGTATAAAGATTATGTGGATATTAAATATATCCTATTTAGGTTCGTGGCGACCTAATTTATGCTTTGCACACTTTGGTTTGAGTGTGAAAGAAGTTTTGTTGAGCTGACAAGCTATTTTTGAATTAAGTATGTATACATCTAATTAGGCTGACCTAGTTGATGTGTAAGGATGTAATAACATATATATATATATATATATATATATATATATATATATATATGAAACATTTTTGTACTAAAGGCATGGCATATGCGTGATGTGGGACAAGTGATGTGTGATAGTATGTGAAATTATATGTATGCATTTTGTATCAAGGTATAATTATACTATATGTTGTGGAATTTCAAACCAATGCATGATTTTTTATTCTAGGGCTTAATTGGAACTGAACTCAGCACATGAAAGGTGTATTCCATTAGTTCAATTTTTGGTAGTGAGCCACACTCCATTTTGTAATTATTTTAGGTTGTGAGCCTTTCAAGGACAGTGTGGCCATGTAATATCTTATGATTGTTTATAATATATTGTGAACTAATCCTCACCACGGTTTTTCACATTTTGAGTTTTCCATGTAAAAATCATTGTGTTCATGTGTTATGTGGTTTTATGATCTCGATCATATCTTTACTTACATTTGTAGTTAGATGTATAGTACTCTAATATTTGGGTGGTTAATAGTCAAATTGTTTAGCAAAATACTTATTCACCCCCCTCTCAGTATTTTGGGTGTTCAACAGATATTACTACCTACATGCTCAGAGTTTATGAAGTTTCCAATGCTATCAATGGTCTTGGTGGAAAGATGGATGAAAGTGAAGTTGTGAAAAATGTATTAATAACTCTACCTAAAGCTTATAGTCTTAAAGTTTCTATTATTGAGGAAGCTCAAAATTTGGATAATTACTCCAAAGATCAAATGACTAGTGCTTTAACTTCTTTTGAAATGAGAGAGTTTGGTCAAGATGCTGCAAACAAAGAAACTTCTTTTAAATATTACAAAGTCGAAAAGGATGATGGATCAGATTCACATGATCTTGTTGAAGTGGAAGAAAACTTTGTGAAGAGATTGACAAAGGGTAATGGAAAATACAAAGGTAAGCTACCTTTCAAATGTTCCAATTGTGGAAAGATAGGTCATTATGCATCTAAATGTCCAATAAAAGTTACTAATGACAAACGAAAGGATCATAAGGGTAAATTTGTCAAGAAGATTTACTATGTTAAAAAGGACAATAGTGTTTTTGATAATGAAGAATTAGATTATATGAATGAAGAGAGTGATGAATTATTGTTCATGGCTTTAAATGTTGGAACTAATTATACTAATCTTGAAATATGTGTTAAGGAAATTTTTCTAGAAATAGGTCATAACATTGAAGGAACTATGGACTAACTTCTTTTCATGCTAGAGAAGAGAGGAATTACTGGATTATTGATAGTGGATGCTCAAATCATATAACTATTTATAAGAGTAAGTCTTTTAATCTTGAAAAATATGATGGTGGTCTTGTTATGTTTGGTGATGATACATCTGCTAAAATATATGGAAAAGGTTCAATTAGCTTTGATGGCGATCATAATGCAAATGATGTTCTGTATTTCAAGGATCTCTAACATAATATTCTAAGTGTAGGAAGAATTTACATAGAAAAGTATATAATCTTGTATTTTAGAATGGTAGATGTGAAATCAAAAAAAGGAAGCTCTAATACTCTGGTTGCTCCTAGAACAAGGACACAAGGTAATGTCTATCAACTCAAAGGTAGTGGTACAAAGTTTTTTATGTCTCAAACTAATGAAAGTTGTATATGCCATAGAATAATGGTTCACATAAATTTTGATATCCTAGTGAGGATAAGTTCTACTAATGTTGTGAGAGATTTTCCAAAGATTATAAAGCTTATCAATGTAATCTATAAAGAATTTCAAGTTGTAAAGAAGAAAAAAGAAATATTCAAGACAAAAGAATACTCTACCACAAGTCCCTTGGAGTTATTGCATATAGATCTATGTGGACATACCCAAATTAGAAGCTCATGTGGTGACATGCATTTCATGTTATTCATTGATGATTGTTCTAGAATGGCTTGGATTACATTTCTCAAAGAAAAATCAGAGGCTCTAAACAAGTTTAAATCATTTAAGGCTATGGTTGAGAATGAAATGAATCTAGATATAATTTTTTTGAGATCTAATAGAGGTGGGGAGTTTACTTCAAATTATTTTAATATTTTTTGTGAAGATCATGGAATAAGAAGAAATTTATTAGCACCTAGAACTCCTTAGAAAAATGGAGTTGTGGAAAGAAAAAACATAATAACTTAAGAATAAACTAGGACAATGATGATGGAAGGTAATCTTCTAGATATCTATTGGGGAGAATCAATTCATACTATAGTCTACATTCTTAATAGAGGTCAAGAAAGAGAAAACAATTCAAAGACTCCTTATGAGTTATGGTATGGTATATCTCCTACTATGATTTTTATTTTTTTGGAGGTAAGTGATATATCAGAAGAGATGAAGAAAACTTAAGAAAGTTTGATGCAAGATTTGTTGAAGGAATCTTCCTTCGATACTCTATAAGAAGCAAGGCCTACCGATGCTACAACAAAAGATTGAAGAAGATTGTTGAGAGTGGAAGTGTCAAAGTGGATGAATAACCACATCAAAGTTTCGTACTAATAAAAGGATATGAATTTGATGAATCCCTTTGTAGTGAAATAGAAAAAGTTGAAGATAAAGGAAAATAAGTGACAATTGAAGAGGAATAAGCTCTAGAAAAGAGTCCTAAGACTCCCAAGGATGTAAAGAAGAATCATTTAGAAGATTAGATCATTAGAGAGAAGAGAAAATGTGTGTTAACAAGGAGAAAATATGCTATGATAGAGGAACAAGTAAATTTATGCTTAATTTCTAAGGTGGAACCAAAAACAATGACTGAGGCATACAAAGATGAGAATTGGGTCAAAGAAATGAAGGAATAGTTAGAACAAATAGAGAAAAATCTGACTTGGGAATTTGTCCCAAGACTAGCAAACAAGAATGTGATTGGTACTAAATGGGTATTCTAGAACAAGTTGAATGAAGATGGAAATTTTTTTAGGAACAAGTCTAGACTTGTGTGTAAGGGTTACTCAAAGGTTGCTTTAAGAAAATGTTTTCTCTAGTTGCAAGAATGGAAGCTATTAGGATGTTTTTAGCTTTTGCAGTGCCTTCATTGTGATTAGAATATTTATACCCCACAATTTTTCGAGGTTGTGGACCGACCCCATCCAAAATTTAAGAGACACCCTAATAAGTCAATGATGATGGATCTAGATGGTGCATTCTCAAGAATATTGTATTGTGTTGCATATAGAAGATTTTATAATCTACATAGATGAAAAATTGGAAGAGTACAACCACTCTAAGCTAGGTGATATGTGGTTTAATGAAATCATCAAAGACCAATTTGAACTGAAACTTGAGTTCGAGAGTTTGGCAAAGAAGAAGCTTGATGTTTGGAATAATTTTTTGATATTTTTGTATGTGGATGAGTGGGTTAGATACACCTTGAGTAGGATTCATGACAGGTTTATATGGTTGGATATCCCACATAAAATTAATAAGGAGGTAATTAGGGTTGTAATGGGATTATGCTCAACTAGACCAGTTTTGATGCTCAAATCAGTGAAAAATGAAATGGTAATGGATTTAGCAAGTGCAAAGTATGAAAAGAGAGCCCTGATAGTCAAGGACATTAGAGAACCTATGGTAAAATATGCAACAATGGTAATAGGGTACAAGAAATAGTTTACAAATAGAGAGAACTATGTTTCTGCAACCTCCATCAACACTACAGATGAGATGGTGAAGAAAGGTGCTAATTATGATATGTATGAGTTGTTGAGGGAATAGCTCCTGGAAAACTTAGAGAAGACCAAGGACTCATAGTACTCCTTCAAGTTATGTACCTTGATTATTTTTTTTCTTTTATACTTTCTAAATGAGGTTCCTAGAACTAGGAACATAGTATGGTTGAAGGAAATACTAGTGGAACATCAAATTAGAGACCACCTAATGAGATTAGCTGATGAAGACACACAAAATAAATCACTATGGGGATTGTTTAAAAATTTATAAGAGAATATGCAATCCATAGAAAGGATTCCAAAGAGTCTAGTGGAAAAATATAAAAAATGATATTATCTTCCTGGTGAGTAAGAACTGTTGCATTATTGAGGTTGTTGAGCTTAGAATAGTGTGGATCCAAAAAATGGGATATGAAGTTGCAGAGGATGTAATTTTTGGTTTGATTGACCATATGTCGAGCAAGCCTAGAGACACCATTGAGGAAATATATGGAGCACATCAAGAAAATTTTATGGAGGTTCACATGCACCAGAGGGAGAAACAAGTAAAGAAATTTGTTGAAAAGATGATGCATAGGTTGAGGAGATGATGGTCCTTTCAAAGAAAAAAGTGGAGAAAGTCAAAGGAATTTCTAGCTCTCTAGAAGGTGTATCCAACATTAGAAGATCTAGTAGAACATCTACCCCCTCTCCGATTACCCCCAATTACTTCAAGACTATGCCCTCTATCAGTAGGACAAAGAGAAAGGATTCAACCAGTACTTTGACAAAATAACAATGTGTCAGTGAAACAAAAGGCTCCTCTGGTGAAGTAGTAAGGTGCCCCATAATAGAGAAGAGTAAATTCTAAGGTAACAAGAGAAAGAAACATGACTTTTGATGACGAAGAAGAAGAGGTAGAAGAAAAACCTTTGAATAGAAAAATGAAATTTGGAGTATCACAAGTAGAAACTAGTGGAAAGAAGGAAAAAGTTGACATTGTAGATAGTAATAGTAAAGCCGAGGTGGAGAAAGAGAAAGAAGGTTACAAAACCTATGTAAGAGAAAGGAAAACGAAATCTGGTAAAGGAGAAAAATATTTGAAAGCAAAGAAGAAGAAGAAAAAGGATAAGTCTTCCACTGTAGTAAGGAAATATAGCCCCATAAAATTAGATGCATTATTTAATGGCATAGTGGAGCATCAAATACTGGAACAAACTACCGCCGTGTATACCACTATGGATGACATTGATAAGTCTATAATAGAAGAAGAAATTGTTAGATATAAAGTTAAATTTGAGGTCAGCATGAAAGATATTGAAGGCCTATTTCTTGAAGATGGGTATGTCTAGGATCATGATGGGCCAAAAAGTGGTGATATATAAGTGATATGATGACCCATGTGGCTCACGACCTTTTTTTACCCAAAATTGATGAAACGAAAAGGGTTTTTAAAGGATATTCTTAGCTTTCCAAAAATATAAATTATGCTTTACTTTGAATTTAATAAATAATTATTATTCATTTTCTATTTGAATTACGACTAAAGTCCTGATTGATAGACTGATTGAAAAACATCTATAGATTTCAAACGGTGTCACATTTTTTAAATCCAAAACATGTGTCACATTCTACAAAAAATAATTGAATTTCGTGAAGTTTTGACCAAGTTAAGGTGGTCAGACATACAAGTTTTAATATTTTTAAAAATTTGTAATAAAAAAAATCATAATTAATTATTTACTTGGAAAAAAATTACAAAAAAATATGCATCACATTGGGACATGAGTCCTCTACTTATATCTAAAATATTATAAAAAAATATTATCATTTTATTGTGGTTAGGGTGGTTAGACAGACACCTATTTTTTCCCTGAAATTTAAGTACTACTCCATTGAAATTTCAAATTTTCACCAAATAGATTTTTTTATTTTTTAAATAAACCTAGTAGTTTAGAAACTACATTCAATTTTCTACAGATTCTATTCTTGCATATTTTTGAAATAACATAGATAACTTATTCAATTTTTTAAGTCAAGTTGCCTAACTCTGATTTTTCTTAATTTTATTGCAACTTAAGGGCCTATTTTTTCCATGATGATCTTACACATACCCAGATTTGAAAAGTGCATTAGATGCAAGAAGAGAACATGAAATAAATGAAGAGGCAAGGTTGAGAGAATCCACTCTGGAAGAGATTGGCTCATGTGTACAAAAAATAATTCAGGACCAAACAGTGGGTCACTACACTTATGAGTAGAGACAAAGATGATTTTGAAAGGCTACAAAATGAAACATTTGAGAAGGTTGCCAATTTGGTAAAAGAGCTAGGCATGATACTAAACACCAAAGAGAAAATATATGATGATGTTTCTATTGTGGAAGTTATTATACTCTAGAAGATACACAATAGAAAAATGATCAACTTGAGCATGAAGCAAAAAGGAAGATGACCAAGAATATACTCCTTTGGTAGTGGAGAATGTGGTTGTGGAGGAAGAAAATGTTACTATAACACTACTCCGGTAGGAGAAAACATTATGGGATAAGAAAATGTTGAAGAGTTGCAGAAGGAGGATACTCAAATAGGACATAACTCCCTTCCTTTGGAAACAAAGGATAATGTTGAAGATGAGGTTGTACAAGACAACTCAAATATCAATGAGGCACACAATACAAAAAATATGCCTCCTCCAAATAACAATGAAAAATCAATTGATGATGAGAAGAAGGATGAGAAAGAGTCCAACAATGTTGAGAAAAATAAAGAGAACACATAAGATAAAATTAATGACAAGAAAACTATAGAGGAGAAGAAGGATGAAGGTAATGTGAAAATGGTTGGAGAATCTTCTGGAACCTCCATTGATTCATTAAAGAGTTTATTGAACATGTAATTATAGTTCCAACCAATTTTTTTCCCCCAGTTATTACAAATTCCAATGCAACATTGGAAAGTTGACATCAAAAAGATGTCTTCACCACACAAGCTATAGCTTGGTGATGCATTCCATGCCTCCTCTAGAGAAGAGATCTTGTAGACACATTAGAAGAGTACAGAGGTGATAGATGAAGTAGTATTGATAATTCCTTATCTGGTGTGCAAAATTTGAAACTCTTACTTGATTCCTTCAAAGAGTATTCTATAGGACTTGAAGAGAAGCTAGAGAAGGAAGTAAATAAGAAGGTGAATGATAGAAGGTTGGAAGACATAATAGATAAGTGTGCGACTGCAAATGAAAAATTATAAAACAACCTGAAAGAGGTGAAAAAGCATGTTGAAGAGGCTAAGGATTTATTTTAGTTTTGGATGAAGTGGCCCATTTAAAAAAAGAACATAAAGGTTGAGATGGACTTCATTGAGTCCCAAATTGATAAGGCATCTGGTTCCTATGATCTGACAAATGATGTAGATGGATCCAACATATTAGCAATTAAAAATCTAAATGAACAATTCTTCCAGGTGCATGAAAAAAGAGAAAAGATTATAGTGTAGTTTGGACAGCTCATAGACCTAGTGAATGCAAAGTTCACACCCATATCCAGTTCTTTGAATAATGTAGAGAAAGTAATAAAGATGGATCTGGTACCTAATACTCTAGATGAAGGTGAATAAATCCTCATGGAGTTTGAGGCTATGAACTACATGCTTAGGTTGGCCAAGAATCATTGGGAGAACAACAAAAAGGACTAGTAGACACACCTCACAAAATTGCAATTTTTATACACTTCTTCTGGTTGATCTATTATTTTCTATTTATGTATTTCAGATTTCATTGTATATATGTAAAAGTTAGAGGATAAAATATACGAGTACAAATTTTGATCAATTTAGATGGATAACACTGTTAGGGGGTTTCGCTTATACTTTTAGGAAGGTTTTTAGTCCCATGCATCTATGTATATATCGGTTAGGGGGAGTTTGTAAGTAAGTTAGGTAAAATCATATATATATGAATAATGTCAAAGGGGGAGAAAATAATAGGAAATATGTGTGCACCCTTTTCCCTTGATGTCAAAGGGGGAGAATAGCTTGGAGAAGACATGGAGAAGATTTAATGTGTATATTTCTATCAATAAAAAGGGGGAGATTGTTGGAAGTTTGAGGAGATTGTCATTGGTATGGTTGTTGGCAACATGAGCATGAGCTTGTACATTATTGTCATTGATATAAAAATTGTGATTTGATGTCTACATGGAGGCATAGTTGGTTGGTGAAGCATGAGTGAGCATGGAGATGGTAATCTAGTATATAGAGATATATATATCGTGCTCCCCAATGCAAAATAGATATTTTGTATATTCAACTAAGTCCATAACATATTTTTTAGTATATAGAACATTAGTTTTTTGGTCTGCATTGGTTCTTCTTGAGGTATCTTTGTCAAAAATTATAAGGTAATTTTTTTGTGTGTTTAAGGACATTATATCCAAATTTTCATGTCTTTATGTCCTTTGATGCAAAATTTATGGTTGACAATATATCGGGTTTGCCAGTCATAGTGCTACTAGTGTAGAGTACTCGTTTAGAATGGTCTACATTCCATCATGGAATAATATTTGGTTGTGCAGATTTATGGAAGTGTTTACATGTGTCAGAAGGGTGTGTAGCCCAAATGGAATGTGTTTTGGAGGTCTGAATGTAATTTTATGGATAATCAATTGGTGTATTTGGTGTTGTCTCACCAACGGTCCCGACCTAATATGTTTGGGGTCATGCAAAGTTAAATAAGTGTTGATTGATTATTTGGGAGCTATTATAGGTCCATACTGACCTATTTGGATGTTTTACAAATTTTAAATTAAGTTGTGAAGCGTGTATGTTTTATCTTGAGCTGATAAGTTATTGTTTTACATGATACATCTAATTAGGCTGACCTAATTTATGTTGTAGGTATTTTTGGATGTATTGGGTATACATGCATGATCATTTTTAATGTTTAAATGATGATATGAGATGTGAGAAGAACTATATAAAATTTGTGATTTGAATTCCTAAGAAGAGCATGTGAATGTGATGTGAATATAAACCAATTAGAGTGTTAGTGTAGAGTAGTATGAAGTCTGTTGATTTAGTTTTTTGAGATTTACTAGAACTATCCTTCCTACATATTATCGATGCATCTATAGTAGTTCAAATATGTGTAGTGTGCCACCCCTCTCTTCTATTTCCCTTATTCTCTGGAGAATGAGTCCACCTGGCAGTGAGCCTTTTTGTAATATATGACCAATTATAATATATTGTGAGCTAGTCCTCACCATGGCCTTTCCCTTTTTGGTTTTCAATATAAATATAGATGGTGTTCATGTGTTATGTGTTGAGAATCCAAAATAATGAGAGGGGGGGTGAATCAGTATTCCATAAAACCATATTAAAATCCACTTAAATAGAATCCCAATTATGACTGAATCAGTAAGATAGAACATAGAAACAAGTCAATGCAACCATACACATGAACACCATGATTTTTTACATGGAAAGCCCAAAATGGGAAAAACCACGGTGAGGGTTAACTCACAATATATTATATCTGGATACAAAATATTATGGGGCTCACTCCCAAGACTCAGTGTCCTTAAAAGGCCCACTTCCTTAGTATAAAATATGGCTAACCACCAAGATACAATGATAGTGGCTCACTACCAAAAGATTGAACTAATAGGATACACCTTCAATGTGCAAGGTTCAGTTCCACTGAAGCTTAGAATAAGTACTACCACACACAACAATCGCTCAACAAAACTATACTGATCACAATTGATAAAGAGTTTAGGCTCTAATCTTCTCCTCTACTCGCATTCACTTCTCCTTCTCGCTCCGATACACCTACCATCTCTCTTCTATCTTTCATCTTATATACGTACAAGTATATATTATTCATCAATTAGGTCAACCTAATTAGATGAACACAAAATAATCAAAACCTTCTTCGTCGTCACCATATAAGATTTAAACATTTTATCCACATAGTGCATTATGCCAAGTTGGCTATCATCCATAAAACAAAACTATTCTTCATAATATATTACATTCGCTAAGTCGGCCAAGGCTAGAACACAATTTTCCAAATCAAAAAATAATCCTCATTTAGTAAACACCTGCCAGATTTGAGAACACATTAATCTCCCATCATACTACCAGTAAAGAGACTATCAAAAAAACCACAACATAAGAATGTTCACCTTAGTAGAATGTGGAGTCTCCCAAATAGTTTGTCACACATAAAACAATAGTAGGATATAGAGTTAAACTCTGTCAGAGATAACTTTCTGCTCACAAAAAAAATGTCTCAAGGTACAGGATATAGCTCTTTGAATGAGTCAAGAAAACATGGTTAAGAGATTAGAGTCATATCAAATATTGTTGTGAATTTTGGACTCAAATACCAACACACTGATCCATCACAAAAGGGTATTATCGGAAGAGAACAACTTTTGGTAAACCAAGCAGACTTCCCATATAGTTATCACCATGTTGACATCAATGAAAAAATAGGAAGAACCAACACAACCATCCATACTTCATGCTCATGTTGCAAAGCTTCCAACATTACGTTCTTCGGTGATTTCTTTCATGGTTTATTTCATTGCTACAAATTGAATATATGATTATTCAAATGAAAATTCAAATATTTAAGTGGTTTGAGAGAATACTAATTCACCCCTGCCCCCCTTTAGTATTCTAGGTGTTCAACACCTTGATTCTGGAAGCATAAAATCTTTACAAGTGTGAGAGTCAAATTTAAAGGGGAACACATAACAACTACCCATATTAAAGGAATTTTAGAGGTATAAAAGAAATCATCCCAAAAGAATAACATCATGAATCCTATAATTCCAATGGTAGGCACCAAGGCTTATAACAAGGTGCTACCATTATGACATCATTAGGTAAAAATAATAAACTGCAACTTTAACAAGTAGATCGTTTGAAGGAGAATTGGGATTGTATGGTTAGGGCACACAATAAAAGAAAAAAAGAAAGAATAGAAGTCACAAAATAAAGAGAATAAAAAATCTAAAGAGCTTTTAATCAGATAAAGATCCAAAAAATCCATGAAAGGAAAAAAAATGAACAAAATAAAAACAAACAACACATAGAAAACCCTACTTGCTATAAACATGGAATATGGGTGGTGAGGCCAAGGAATGTATCTGAAAAACTCACAACAAGAATGTTGCAACAAAAATATTCCAACCAAGAGTTCAAAATCATGAGGAGGTGAGAAAAATGATTGTAGAGAACAAGAATTTGCGAGAAAATAAAAAAAAATAAAAAAATGACAAGCCAAAATGAGAATAATAGGGGAAACAACCATGCGGGAAATTAGAATCAATATAGAGATAAGGAGATAGGTTATGTTGGTGTCATATCATAGGCATTGGAGCTTTGGAGATGCCTTGATATTCATGCTAGGATGACCAAATTAAAATTATGATAGGGTGACAAGATAGGTTCCTAACAAGTCTAAATTGCAAAGTGTCAAAGTTTTGGAGATTCCCTTACAACCATGATAGCGTGACCAACTCAGTTTTTTTGACAAGGCTAGATACCAAGAAGAACAAATAAAACAAGACTCCAAACAAAAATAAAGACCAAAAGGTAGTCAAAGGAAAGTAATGAAAAAAAAAGATCCATTAGTTGGATTTTTATCTCAATTCCTTTATAGGCATTACCAAAATGACCAACTCCAAATATTTGATAAGAAGTCATAGGAACTCAAAACAAAATTAAGACAAGAAAAACAAAAGAAAACAATAAGAAATCCAACTACAAACTAGAAACCAATAAAAAGAAAAAGAAAAAAAAATGGGGTGTTTGTGTGTTCAAGGAACAACACTCTACTTATTGCTTAAATATAGAAATCTAATTTAGTGACCTTTTAAACAAATTATATAAAATAGTAAACAAGAAAAGGTAGTTATCTTGCATGTATTACAAAGTCTTTTTTTCAATTGTACCTTCTACATTGATTGAGTGACCATTTATGATTATACCTTTCACATTGAAGGTTTCAAATTAATTATATGTTTCATATGCATACAATGCTTTTATATTATCAAATGACTTATGTAGATGGTTTAATAAATATATATTTTCCTTGTAGGGGTATTATTTAGAAATAATACAAGATGGATAATGTGGGAGATATTTACTCTTGCATGATGTTGGATGTAGTTCAATGATACCTCACCCATTGTATGCATTTATGTTAACTTTATTTTCTCTTGTAAAAAATTATATTTTTTAACATATATGAATAATCAAGAGAATATGCTTTCTATTTTATAATACAACACAAAAATACATAATAGTCATCCATCAAATACAAATAATATAGAGGGTGCAATCATAAGCATATTTATTGATCTATGCACTAGCATGATACACCCTTCTAATTATGTAGATCTAGGCAATGTAATTAGATAAACCTTTTCAAATGTAGCATACTTATTATTTTGGAAAATATAATTAAAAAAATATGTTTGTTGATTTGAGTATTTTTCAAAGATGATAAGGGTATGTGCAGGATTATGATGGGCCAAAAAGTGGCGATATGTAAGCCATATGATGGTCCATGTGGCTGACGACTTTTTTTTTACATAAAATTGATGAAATGAAAAGGGTTTTTAGAGGAGATTCTCAGTTTTCCACCAATATAAATTACGATTTACTTTGAATTTAATAAATAATTATTATTCATTTTCTATTAGAATTACGAATAAAGTCTTGATTGATAGGCTGATTGAAAAAAATCTATAACTTTCAAATGGTATCACTTTTTTTGAATCCAAAACATGCCTCACATTCTATGCTTTGCATACTATAGGATTAAAAACAAAAAAAAATGAATTTCATGAATTTTTGACCAAGTTAAGGTGGTTAGACAGACGAACTTTTATATTTTTTAAAATTTGTAATAAAAAATTCATAATTAATTATTTGTTTGGAAACAAATTATTACAAAATATGCTTCACATCGGGACATGAGTCCTCTACTTATATCTAAAATTTTATAAAAAAATATTACCATTTTATTGTGGTTAGGGTGGTCAGAGAGACACCAACTTCTTATTTTTACCCTGAAATTTAAATACTACTGCATTGAAATTTCAAATTTTCACCAAATAGATTTTTTTTTTTAAATAAAGGTCTAGTAGTTTAGAAACTACATTCAATTTTATACAGATTCTATTTTTACATTTTTTTGAAATAATATAGATAACTTATTCAAATTTTTATGTCAAGTTGTCTACCGTTTTTTCCATGATGATCTTGCACATACCCATAAATTAATTTATACTCTTTTTTCAGATAGATAGAAAGGAGGATGTCTTAGGGAATGTGAGTGAAACACCCACACCATTCATTTCCCTATCTTTCCATCTCATATTCAAGGTTTAAGTTGTATTTTATTAGAAAATTATTTCTTTTCTTTCTAAGTTTTCAATTAGATGGTACTAATAATGCAATAAAATATAACATGTTTTATACTTGATTATTAAATATTATATTTTATAAGGAAGCTCTCTAAAACATGAAATTATTCTTACTATAGACAATATTAAATTTGAGAACCATGACAAGAAAATTAACCAATGTTTAAACCCAAAGGCTAACTAGAGAAGATATAATAAAGATTGCCTAATGTTGCTTCTAAATCTAAGTGCAAAGATGCATTTTCATATGCATCTTGGGAATATAGCATGAATTTGTACATAACATAACTCTCTTTTGATTGAATTGGACTAGATAATTATGAAATTCATTGTATAGATGAATGATTGTTATTTTCTTTAATTTTTTGTTGGAGAAATATTTATAAATCAATAGTAAAGTGTTTTGTTGTTTCTAAGATTGGTATCAACATAATGATTTTGAAGGAATATTAGGATAGAAAGAAGTCAGCTAATAGGAAGGCCTTTCTAAAACCTTCATAAATAATTTTCAAGGGTAGAATAATCGATATAATAAAAAGATCTATACCTATTAGAAGGTGGTCATGGTAGTAAATTACACCCCTCCAATATGATAAAATGGGATGAATGGTTAACCTAAAGGACCTACAAAAGGATATTTGAACCAGGTGTTGTTTAAGAATAATTGTTTCAAACATAATGCTTGAAAATTAGTTAGAAATGACTGTGAACTTTTGTTATCAGGATGAGCCACTTACCAATTATGTTAGCATTTCATTTAAATATTACAATGATAAATGAATCTCTTATTTTTTAAATAAAATATTAATTTAATTGCTAAATCTATTTTTATTACAAAATATTATTATTATATTATTATATTTAAAATTATAATATAAAAATGATGAATATTGATAAATAAACTACATTCATAAGATCCTCTTAATTAATAAAATTAAAATTTTAACTTTCTTACATAATGAACTATAAAATTGTTATGGACCATTGAAAAGTGTAATATTTAAGTAGAATAATTAAATGCATGCAATCTATACTACTTATTGCAAAGTTTCTTTTCAAGGGTAGAAAAACTTATAAATACACATGATTAATTTATAATGGTTTACTCAGGTCTCCAAGTAGAAGTTTCCCATACATTTTCCTGAGTATAGAGAAAATCAAAAAGATTGAAATAGAGATTATATGGTACAACAAAGTCATAGTAAACCAAAAGAGCTCCGTCACGAGATGAATTCAATTTGTTCTTCATCATATGTAGTACATTTTTTTCTCTAAAATTGTTAGGAAGGACACTTTACAGAATTGTGTTTCAAACGTTCACACAGATTCTACATTTGAAGTCAGAAATAGTGGGAAAAATAAAATAAAATAATATTTTTTCTAAATGGAATTTTATTGACTTTTATGTATTTTGAAGTGTAAAAAATATAATTTATTTTTAATTGTTTTATTAAGAAGATAAATAATTTTTTATTGTTGTAATTTATTGATATTTTAAGTATTTATGGAAATTATATTAATAAATGATTATTTAGATTAAGAGTTAAAGATTGAGAGTTCTATTCTACCACAATTATCTTAAATAAAATATCACTTTCCAAATTTAATCTTTAATATTCCCTTTCTAAATCATTTAATATCTTTTTGATTTAATAAGATCAAACAATTTCTAAACATTTATTATATAAATCAAATATCATGCTTAAATATTGACTATTTTTGCATTTTTAAACATAAAGATATTTAATGACATATAAAAATTATGATTCATCATTTTCTCTTCTCTTATGCCTTCATTATAATAATAGATCATTAAATATAATATAAATATTGATAAAAAAAAATCCTTACATATGCTAATATAAAAGATTCCTGCTAGGGATTCAGAGAAATGTGAAATGGAGATGCCCTGGAAGCTTTCCATAATGAAAACTAACATTCTTTTCCCAAAAATCAGTAGCATTGGAGAGGTATGGGAAGAGAGTGAGGCTTCTAATGTCAAATAATTTAGGGATAATGTCACTCTAATGTTGTGGACTCTTATTTGGAGATGGATACATTTCTGCAACAAGATTCAAGGAAAGAAGCTCTTAACATTAGGTAATAAAGGGCCTAACAAGAGTTACAATCAAGGTTTTGAAATCTTTAGAGAAGTAAGGATGGTAAACTATGAAGAGCTGAGCATAACATTATAGGATGGCAAAGACAACAGCTGGTTAGCCCTAAGAAATAAAAGAGGCCCATATCAGAGAAGAGAGGAAAGAAGTATAAAGGTGAATCTTCCCAGCACTTGGCAAATTTCTAAGGATAAAGGCACACTAAGTGTTGGGAAAAATCTCATTAGTTTACCATCACTTGGAGGGAGAATGTTGTTATATCCCCATAGCACAACTACTTCGGATTATGGATCAATCCAAAATAAACCATCCAACATCAGTCAGCGAGAAATGGAGATCTTAATTGAACAATGGCTAGAAGAAGTCCAAGAAAATATCATAATAGAGATAGCAAGTCAGGTTTTGGAAGAAAGAGCGGGTCTGGAGGATTACTTAGATCATAAGCAGGAGTTCTCTAGGGAAGGAAAGAGGAGGATATCTGAGACTGTATCAGTAGAGAAAAATGAGGAAAGGGAGGCTAAAAACCAAGAATCTAATATAACATCATTTGAAAAAGCAGATGTAAGATCTTCAAAGGAGGTTAGGAGCAAGGAGGATAAGGAAATTACAGTTACTAATCTAAGAGAGGTCGCTCTTTTTAACAATGAATCTGTATTAGGAAGCCAAGGAAAGGACTGGTGGATTTTGTTGAATCAGATTCAAGTCAAGACTGTGGTGACATTTTACATGAAAGACTCATTGACATATTGAAAAAAGGGAAAAGACAATCTGTTACAAAGGGATCAGATGTTTCTCAGAGTAAGGTTAGAGGGTAAAGTCTAAAGGTGAACCAACTGAATAGAGAAGTCGATGAGCTTCATTATGGAGAATCGGTAGCCTTAAGGGAATCCAGTGAACTGACCCCCCAAAAGCAAATTAGGAGTATGGGCATGAAAGAAAAATTGGGTTTAAAAATGGGACAAAACTCACATTTTGATTTGGTGAACACAAGCAGCCTCAATATCGGAAGCAGGAAATCAGTAAGACTAATGGAGAAAGAAATTGAATCAAGTCCTCACTCGACACCTTTTAAAGACAGCTATAAGAAGTTGAGTTCAAGAAAAATTGTTGGGTCAAAAAGGGGGGGGAATAAAGATAAGGATCCCAAATGGGACTATTATCCTTCTAAGGAGATCAACAATCAGAAGCCATCAAACCTTAAAGAGATGCGATTAGTGGATAACAACATTCTAGCAGGGCATGTCAAGGGGGGATTATTACCACTTACTAATATAAACAAGAAAAATATTAATGGAAGGCTAGGGAAGGAGAATATGCTGATCAAAATTTTTGAGAAATTCCAAAGCCCACTTCTCTCACCTAGACTTAAGGCAGTGTATGAGCTCTTTGGAATGACAGAGAACAACACGGTTTTAGGAAAGGATAATGAGAAAGAGAAGAGCAAGCTTTCTTTTATAGATAGACTTCTGGATCTAGATTACGTAGAGGAGGAAAGGATTGAGGTATTGGAAGGATTGTCACTCTCAGGGGCTTTGGATAAGGAGAATTCATGTTGCAATCTAAATGGAGATAATCAACTAAAAGAATCGGAGATGCCTTCTCTATCTCCAAGTAAGTCTAGGGTGTTTAACTTTAATTTGGGGATTGAAAGATCAATATCAAATAAGTTGCCTCTGGATTGTGGGGAAAAGGACACAAATCTTCCACTTTTTTAGGGTCTGAAGAAGGGGAGGAATCTGATCAAACCAAAATCATAGACTATATGCATGTAGGGAAGGGGAAGTTCCTTCCCAAGGAGAAATGAAGGTCATATCGTGGAATGTTAGGGGCTTGAATGCTCCTAACAAGCAACGTTTGATCAAACGTTGCATCTTTTCCTTCAAAGCTAATATTGTCATGTTACAAGAAACAAAAATGAGTGTTGATCAAATGGTAAAATTTAATAGAGCATTGGGAAGTTGGCATATGGAATTTGAAGAGGCTATTGGAACCTCGGGTGGGCTGGCAATTATGTGGAATCCACGAAGAGTTGATTTTAACAAACTGGAAGGAAGAACCAATTGGATTGGTGGAACTATAAAAAGTCTAAACTCTAACTTGAAATTCTCTATTTTAAATGTTTATGGTCCAATCTCCACAAAGAAGAAACTAGAAGTATGGGAAGAGATAAGCAACAGATTTAGGATTTGGGCAGAAAAAAACTACATTATCGAAGGAGACTTTAATGCCATCGTTCATCTTTCAGAGAAAAGTGGGGGCTTACAAAGAGAATCTCAGCCTCAGTCAGACTTCAAAAACTGGGTGTTAAAAGAAAATCTCTTAGAAATTGAGCTGGAGAATGGAACCTTCACTTGGAATAACAGAAGAATGGGATTCAGTAACATAGCTGAAAAATTAGATAGGTTCTTTTATAAAGGAGATTTATCCACCTTCCCCTTTGATTTCAAAGCTTCCATCTCTCCAACATCAGGCTCAGATCATTATCCTATTCAGCTGGAAATTCTAGGCGAAAACAAACTGTTGCAATGCCCATTCAAATTTGAGAATATGTGGTTGAAAGATGAGGAGTGTGTGAAACTTATTGAAAAATGGTGGAAGGAATGTCATGTTGAAGGATCTAAACTTTTTTGCTTCATGACCAAATTGAAGAAAATTAAAGAAAACCTTCTTTGCTGGAACAAAGATCACTTTAAAAACATTTTTGTTTCTAAAAGCATAATAGAGAAAAACATTAAAGACCTCAATGAACAAGTCATCCAACAAGGCATGAACTCACAGTTGTTTTGCAAGGAAAAGGAGATCTTAAGGGATTATGAAGACATTTTGGCCAAAGAAGAGATTTTTTGGAGGCAGAAATCAAGAGAGATTTGGCTGGAAGAAGGGGATAAGAACACAAAGTTCTTCCATAATAGCGCAAAACAAAGGAGAAGCACTAATAGAATCCACAAAATCATTGATGATAGTGGGAAAACCTTAGAAGATCAATCTGAGATCCAAAAAGAGATAATTCAATTTTATTCAAATCTTATTAACAATTATGAAGGTTCACATCTTGCAACTCAACAAGAATTGTAGGTAGATATCCCTAGGCTGCTTTTAGAGGAAGATAATCAGATGTTGATGGCAAAATTTACGAAGGAAGAGATACAAAAAGCACTAAATCAACTCCATCCTGACAAGGCCCCAGGCCCAGATGGATTCTCAGTAGGTTTTTTCCAAAAATGCTGGCAAATTTTGGGTTCGGAAATGACTAAAGCATTAGAAGGAGCAAGATCTTCAAGAAGATTTCTGAGAGAAATCAACAACACTTTCATTGTTTTAATTCCTAAGAAAGAAAAAGCACAATGTCTAGAGGAATTTACACCAATATCACTTTGCAACACAACATATAAGGTGTTGTCAAAGACCCTTGCAAACAGTTTGAAAAAGATATTGCCAAAAATTATAGGAGAAGAACAGACAGGCTTTGTTCTAGGAAGATCCATCTTTGATGGAGTGATAATTGCTCAAGAAGCAATTCATTCTATTCAAAAAAATAAGCAGCCAAGTATGTTCATAAAACTTGACATCAAAAAGGCATATGATAAAGTAGACTGGAGATTTTTATCTAAATGCATGGAAGGTTTTAGGTTCTGCAAATCATGGATAAACTTGTTACTGCTTTTCTACCTCAAAATTCTCCATCCTGATCAATGGGAATCCATGTGGTTTTTTCGAAAGTTCAAGAGGAATCAGGCAAGGAGACCCACTCTCCCCCTTCCTTTTTATCATCATGGCTGAAGCTCTTGGTAGGAAGTTATGCAACCTTCAAAGATCTGGTTCTATTAGAGGAGTGGAGGTGACATCTTCAGTTCAGCCAATCACACATCAGCAGTTTGCAGATGATACAGTTCTTTTTGGGAAAGGTTGTAGAGGAGAGGCCTTACAGCTGAAAAGGTTGCTATCAATATATGCTAAGGCTTTAGGACAAGTAGTCAATAAAGAGAAAACAAAAATTTTCTTCTTTCATGTTAAAACGCGGACCCAAAACCAAATATTAAGGTTATTAGGTTTTAAGGAAGGTAGTCTTCCTTGCACTTACTTAGGGATACCAGTAGATAAATCCTTGAGATCTTCTTTAGCCTGGAAACCAATTGGGGAAAAGATTGATAGGAGAATGGAGACATGGAAATCAAAGTGGTTATCTTGGGCAAGGAGAATTATATTGCTGAAAGTAACTCTATCAGCCATTCCCATTTATCTAATGTCCTGCATTTCAATGCCAAGCGGAGTCTATATGGACTTGATGAAAAAGTTTAGAAAATTTTTCTTGCAAGGCACAGACACAAAAAAGAAGTTTGCACTGATTGCATGGGATAAGGTTTGCAATCCAATTGAGCTCGGAGGCACGGGTATCAAAAATTAGTTATGGCAGAATAAGGCACTAGGGGTTAAGCTTTTTTGGAAAATTCATAAGGAACAACACCTCAAATGGGTTAGGATCATTAGAAGCAAATACCTCACAAACTTAAACAGTGAAGAGGCATTTAGAGTCACAAATTTTCCTAGGGGGTCCCGTATTTGGAACTTTATTGCTAAATCTAGGGACATTATACTTAACCATATTTCATGGAATGTAAAGGATGGGAAGAAAACATTATTTTTGAATGACTCATGGGGAGGTTACCCCATTATCAGCAATATGATGGACACAGACAAAATTAGCCAAATTTGTTCAGCCAAATGGGGAATTCATGTAAGTGACTACATTACATTATCAGACAATATCCAAGATTGCAAATGGGAGTGGAAATAATTTGAAGACCTTGATATACCACTGGTGGAGATCAATAATCTCAGACAAGTATTAAAGGACAGATTTATTCTTTTCAAGCAGGGTGGGGACGAGATCATCTGGAATGGATCAAAATTAGGCTGGTATAATGTGAGGGATGGCTATAAAATAGCATCTGGGCAGCACGAAAGAACCAAAACCCAGTTACCTATCCAATTATGTTGGAATAGAGTGTGCATGCCAAAGGCTGGCATTTTTACATGGGCGGCATTGCAAGGCAAAATTTTGACAGCAGATTGGTTTAAAAGAATTGGATATCAGGGCCCTTCAAGATGTTCACTATGTTACAATAGTGAGGAGAATGTCGACCATATGCTTCTAACATGCCCCTTTTCCCTTGAATGTTGGTGTTGGCTTTGTGCTAAACTTGGTTGGATATCAGCATTACTAAATGATATATTAACACTATTCAAATCTTGGCCAACTCTTTTTAGGGACAACTTGTGTGGAAATTTATGGATCATCTCCCCTTCAATTATGATATGGGAACTATGGAAGGAGAGAAATAGGAGAGTATTCCAAGGGAAACCCATGGAGAGAGAAATGCTTATGAATAAGATTGAATTTGTCATTGTGGAAACAATGAACTCGAGAATTCATGCCCAAAGCAACAAATCAAAATTTTACACAGGCTGAGATGACAGTATGTTCAAGAATTGGTTTGGTCTGAAAATTCCTCAAGTTATTGGGAAAGGTTATCAAGTCAGCAAACTAAATAGAGCAAATTGTAAATGGAGACCTCCAAATATTGGTTGGTTCAAGCTAAATTTTGATGAAGCATCCAGAGGGAATCCAGGTGCATCAGGAGCAGGTGGTGTGATTCACTCTTGGCAGGGAAAAACTATTGCAAGATATTCAAAACCATTGTGGATTGACACAAACAATGTGGAAGAATTTAAGGCTCTAGTGGCAGGGCTATCCCTTTGCATAGAATTGAATTTGGAAAAGGTAGAAATTGAAGGGGATTCAGCTTTTGTGGTAAATGCGATAAGAGCTAAGAAAGTATTGAGCTGGAAATTACAATCTTTACTAGATTTAGCAATAAACCTGATGGATAAGTTTGAAAATGTAACGATTAACCATATTTACAGAGAAGGCAATTCAATGGCAGATGAATTAGCAAATATGGGAGCTGATGGAATGAATTTTAAACAATTAATTCCATGATGAGCAAGGATGGCTTTAAGGTTTCATTTTCAGATTTTTATTTTGTTCAGGATAGCTTTAAGGTTTCATGTTCTGATTTTGATCTTCTCATGGAAGCCATGATTCTGCTTGTTTTTTCTTCTGTTGAGGCTTCAAGTCATGTAAATCCTTACTTTTTTAATTTTAATACAATCTCCTCGGTTTCGCCCCCTTATTTATCAAAAAAATATATATATATTTATATTAAACATAAGATATAAGATATTTACTCTGCCACATAATAACTGACAATGTTTAATTAAACCTAAGTCAACAAGGAAAGGATGAGTGAATCTTCCCCTTTCGTATTTGGGCTTCTCTCTAAAAACTTTTTCTATAAGAAAGCTCTCTGCCATATACTGAATCTATCCCTAGATTTACTGAATGTACTGCAATGAAGGTTTGCATTTTCTATCATTCAATAAAATATCATTCTATTTCTATTTTAAACCATTTCAGTTGATATCTTATTTAGATAATGTTGTTGCAGAAGAGTACAGTGATTTATGTGGATATTTCTTCTTCCAAATGCAAACAGAAAGTTATGAAGACTGCTGCCAAAATCCCAGGTATAGAACTCATATCTTTCAAGGAAGATTGCTGCTTATCATGATCTAGAAACCCAACTAGTATAAAATCTGAAATGAAAATGTTTGATTAGAATGTTTCATTAAATGTTCCCCATATCATATTTGAGGTGAGATGACATTCATACCAGTTCATAATTTGTAGGAATGGTTGTTCTTATTTTGAGTAATATAATGCCAATTTTTAATGAAATCAATTTGTGTGTAAGTATTACAGGAGTAGAGTCTCTGGAAGTTGCTGGATCTAAAAACACTCTAACTGTGATTGGAGAAGCGGATCCTGTAGAGATTACTGCAAAAATCAGAAAGTTCAAGAGAGGAGCAGAAATTATAAGTGTTGGGTCCAATGAAAGCCAAGAGAAGAAAGAGGTTGAAGAGAAGAACAAGGTGGAAGATGACAACCTTCCTATAAGCTACCCAGCTTGTAATATTTGGTATGTTTATGATGCATATGTAATTGATCCCAATCCATGTTCCATTATGTAATGCAATTAGTGAACAGATCAGATGATTTTGGTAGAGTATATGGATTCATTTGCGGATAATGTTTTGAAATTTGATATTATGATAGTTTAAGTAGGAGGTATTTTCCACAACCTGTCAAATTACAATATTGTTCTTAAATTCTTTGACAAGGTCTAATGTTTCACTTTTCTGAGCATCACCCACATGCAATGAGTGCTAAGTGGACCATTCATTATCATGAGAGATGGGTTCTTGTGAACCACTACACATAAAACATAAAACATGGGTCAATGAATTTGACTTGAAAATGCTTGAATTCTGATAACAATATCATAATTATGATAATTTTATTTTTTCTATTTCAGACTTAATCTAAATGATAATTATATCTTAAATTACAAGTTATTCCTGCTATTTTATAAAATTATTTGATGAGGATATGAAGGATGATTCCATGGTCTCTTACATATGTAAAGGGTGGAATAATGGATCAGTGTACTGTGCAATTAACAGCTCTTCTTCCGAAGGATGCATGGATTGTGTTCTTTCTCCATGCCCTTTATTGATCTTAACCAGGAATATTGTTTGAAATAATCTTGGTGTAAATGAATGTGTGATTGGAAAATCAATCAAACGATTAAGCTGGACATGCTTCAAATAATTATGCAGATGGTGGAATTGGTTATGCAATTTAGTAAACCACGAGTCTTTTTAGAGGATTTCAGTCTTATCTTCTATAAATTATTATCTCTAGGCAGATATATGAGGACAACTTTCCAGTATATTTATATTTGTAAGGATAAAACTACATACACTTTACTTTTTCGCCTTTCATTGTATATTATTTTTGGTATTGTTACAAATGTATTTGTCTTTTTATTTGGCACATAAATCAATGTTAATTTTTAATCTTAGTGAGGACGGATATAATTCTATAAGGTTTGTGTCTGTTTAGATCAGTCCAAATATGTGCTTTATGTCATTCAAAATCAGGCTACACCACAACCTAATTTATCATTTTCAAATTTCTTATTTTTAATGTTAAAAATTATAAAATTTGATCATCATTCTATTCGTTTTCTATTTGGTGTGAAATTAATATTCATAAATTATCTCGTAAGTTTATTAGGGAATTATAATTAGGAATTTATTTTCTATTATTTGGTTTGTCAATCTTGTTGTATGTACATTATAAGATTATTTTTCATTTTGTCTAATTTTGGCAAAAGCGTAGGTATATCTTTTGTAATTTTGTATTTCTGAATAATTGATTGAATGAATGAATACATACAATTTATTCTCTTTCACATTTTTCTCTAGTCACATACTAATCTTTTATAGAAGAACTAATGTAGGTGATCTTGACTTTTGTGAAGCTATTAATCAACTCTAACATGGTATCAATGTTCTATATTTGTAAGTTGATTCTCTATTTTTTTGACATTTTAGTCATAAAGTTTTAATCGGTTCCTCCTAGTACAAAAAAACTTTATTATCATGTTCAGAACATATCAAAACCCTAAATTTGTTTGGCATTATAGGGTTTGAGGCCAAAAAAATGTAGAGAATTGTTTTTTAGTTTGAAAAAAATGCTAGAATTTTTCTCTTCAATTGTATGGATATATACAATCATACATATGCTTCAAATTTGGTGTCATTATTTCTTAATCTTGATTCAATTTTTTAGCCGTCTCAATTGCTATGTCATCTCAATTTTTATTGTTGGATGTTGTGGTTGTGTTGCTGATATGTGGTTGTCATTAATGTCAACACTATTAGCATTGATGATTCTAAAGGTTGTATATGTCGAGGATATTGAGAAAATTACAATAAATATGTTGCAGACAAACTGGGAAGCTATTAAGACAAAAGTTGTGGAAAGTTATGTAAGTTGATATTTAGAAAGCGTGCATTAATGGTTTTTTTGCCGAGCCTATCTAATATGTTGTCCAGAAGTTTCAAAGGTGCGCATCAAGATTGGAGAAAGTTATGAGTTTATGAGTTCCTATAGTTATTTTGTTATTGTAGCAGGTGTTTTTGGAAGAAGAGAATGCAATTCTGGTAAATTGAGTGGTTGTGTATACTCCTGAGATGTTCAGTGATGTTTTTAGATCATGCTCTATCATTGTGGTACATCGACATTGATTGATGTGTTCGTGATCAAATATTTTTCTTTTGTGTGTTCGAATTTTCATGTTCTTGGCCTACATGATGGTGGTAGCATGTTGTGGATCCTTGTGGATTAATTTTTGAATGACTGGAATGTTCGAGGATGTTGATTTAGGTCCTCATTATGTTGTGACCAACTTAGGTTGGTATGTATTGAGATTTTTTCATGAATTGGGTCGATAGTTTGTAATTCATTTATTCCTTGTTTGTGGCCGACAGAGTTGTTGATGTAAATTCATATAGCGGATATATATAAGAGCAATTGTTTCCTCATTTTTGAATATGCTCGGTGAATGTATGTGAAGTGTGTGCAAGATATGTGCAAATAAAGATCAGATCATTTGAGTGTAGAGTAGAGAGTGAAGAAGTATTTATATGTCTAACCGGAACTGTCATCAGGCTTTTGAAGAAGCTAATTTCTTAGTTCAACCTCATTAGATGGATTTAATCTAATTAATTTTTGTAAGGAAGTGAATCTTCCCTTCTAAGTAGTGAACTCTAGGCAATGTGTCTGAATGCATGTACATTCCTTATTCATTTTCTATTATACTTTTAACAAGGTATAATTGTGGATTAACCTCCATCGTGGTTTTTCCCCTAACAGAGTTTCCACATAAAAATATTGGTGTTGTGTGTTTCTAATGTGTTGTTGATTCTTTATTTCACTATTGATTATCAGATCTAAGATTAAAGGTTGATAAAATAAGATAAGTTTTAAATTATGCAACAACTGATTCACACCCCCTCTCAGTTGTCTATCCTTGTTTTTCCAACAATTGGAATCAAAGAAGGTTCCTTTGAAGAATTCTAATAGCTTAAGGTGATCCGAGATGGCATCATACAAGAAGGATAGTCCTAGATTCAATGGTACAAATTACTCTCTATGAAAATTCAAAATGGAGTGTCATTTTAAGTGCATTGGTGAACCTTTCTGGAAGATTACAAAGAACACATACACTATTCCTCTGAATGGTCTCTCTACCCCTGATCAGATCAATGAAGCTGAAACTAATATCATGGCTATTGAAGCATTACTGAGTGCTTTGACAGATTCAAAGATGACAAATGTGTTAGGTCTGAAAACAACACATGAGATATGGAAGAAGTTGGAAATATTGTATGAAGGAGATGCACAAGTGAAAGTTGCTAAGATACAAAGTTTGAAAGGCAAGTGGGAGAACATGAAGATGAGTCAAGATGAAAACATCTTTTCTTTCATGCAAAAAGTAAATGAACTAGTGATGGGTATTAGATGTGTCGGTGGAACCTTGGAAGAAGATGAGATTATGGCTAAGATACTCACATATGTGCCTGCTTCTTACAAAACAAGAGCTCATGCTATTGAAGAACTCAGGACAGTAACAAATGTGACAAGAGATATGTTGATTGGTAAGCTTGTCGCCTTTGAGTTGAGTGAATTTGGTGAATCTACTCCTAAAATAGAATTTACATTCAAAGCTACTATATCTGGAAAAAGCCAACAAAGATATGATTTAGGAGAAAGTTCAAGGAAGACATTCAAGTATGAAAATGAAATGAAGCTGATTGAAGATGAAGAAAGAGAGATAGAAGAACTAGAAGCACTGATTATGAAAAGAGAAGCCAGAGGACAAGGTAAGTACAAGGGAAACCTGCCTATTAAATGTTTCTCTTATAGTAAGATAGGTCATTTTACATCAAGGTATCATGAAAGAGTTTCTAAGTACAAACCTGACAAGTCTAGATTTCAAAAGAAATGTTATTATGCTAAAGAATGTGTTGTTGATGATGAATCTGATAAAGAAACTGGAAATGAAGAAGGATGGGTATTCATTACTATCAAGGAAAATGGTTTGGTGTCCACTGAATCTGCTAGTAATAAGAATATTGAGAAAGCTCTTGCAGCCAAAATTGATGAAAAGGATGAGTGGGTGATTGACAGTAGATCCTCACATCATATGATTGGTGACAAAAGAAAGTTCATAAGCTTGGAAAAATGTGACGATGGTGTTGTAAGATTTGGAGATAAAAATGTTGGTGTGATTTGTGGCAGAGGCACTATTTCTCTTGGTGGTAAATATAATACTGATGATGTCCTCTATGTTGAAGGTTTGAAAAAAAAATTGTTGAGTGTTGGACAGATGGTTGACAAGGGATACAATCTTCAGTTCAAAGATGGAAAATGTAGGATATTAGGAAGCTCTAGAAATGTAATTGCTTCAGGTACAAAGATAAGAGGTAACATTTTTCACTTAAGTGTTGCTAGTGAAATTTGTTTAATTGCTCAAGTTGATGTAAGATGGTTATGGCATAGGAGATTGTGTCATGTGAATTTTTATAACATTGTCAAAGTAAACTCTACACAAGCAGTCAGAGATCTACCTAAGTTAGTGAAGCCTACTAACACTATATGCAAGGAATGTCAGATGGGAAAGAGGACTAAAATTTCTTTTCGGGGCAAACAACATCATTCTAGTGGATTACTAGAGTTGGTGCATATTGATCTATGTGGTCCCTCCAAAATCAGAAGTCTACAAGGAGAAAGGTACTTTATGTTGCTTATTGATGATTACTCTAGCATGATATGGGTTGCTTTCTTAAGAGAAAAATATGAGGCATTAGAGAAGTTCAAAATTTTCAAAGCTATGGCAGAGAATGAGATAGGGTTGAAGATCAAATGCTTGAGATCAGACAGAGGTGGTGAATTTGCTTCCCGAGAGTTCAATTCATTCTGTGAAGAACATGGAATCAAAAGATAGTTATCTGCTCCTTGGACTCCTCAACAAAATGAAGTTGTTGAGAGAAAGAACAAAACAATTCTAGATGTTGTCAGAACTATGATGTTGGAAGGAAATTTACCTCATATTTACTCGAGAGAAGATGTAAGCATTGTTGTATATACTATCAACTGGGTAAAAGCCAATGGTAATTCCGGTAAGACTCCTTTTGAGCTATGGTTTGGTCATAAGCCTACTATGAAATATTTCAAAATATTTGGAAGTAAATTTTATATCCAAAGAGATAAAGATATTGGCAAGTTTGATGCTAGAAGTGATGAAGGAATCTTTCTGGGTTACTCTACTAAGATCAAAGCCTACAGGTACTACAATAGGAGATTGAAGAAGATGGTTGAAAGTGAAAATGTCAAAGTTGATGAGGATACTGATAGATCATCCAGATACTATGGATATGATTTATACGACCAACATTATAGTACTAATAAAGAAAAGAATTCTTAGACACTGAGTCAAGTTCAAATTATTCTGGTGAGTCAAGAAAGTTCAGAAGGTGAAGCTAGTGGAAGTGTAGAAGAGAGAATAGAAGAACTAGAAGTTAGAGAGACTTCCAAAGTCCCAAGGTATGTAAAGCTAAATCATTTTGAAAGTTAGATTATAGGAGACAAGAACAAAGGTGTGCAGACTAGAAGAAGAATTGCAGAAGAGTATTGCCCGATTTCCAAGACTGAACCTAGCAATATCAATGAAGCATGTAAAGATGAATATTGGATGGAAGCAATGAAGGAAGAACTGACGTAGATAGCGAAAAATGATACATGGATTCTTGTTCCCATACCTCAGGATAAGAATGTGATTGGAACCAAATGGGTCTTTCAGAATAAGCTGAATGAACAAGGTGAAGTAATCAAGAATAAATCAAGACTGGTATGTAAAGGGTACTCACAAATGGAAGGTATTGATTTTGAAGAAACCTTTGCCCCTATTGCTAGAATTGAAGCTGTAAGATTATTTATTGCTTATGCTAATTTCAAGAACTACAAAGTCTATCAAATGGATGTAAAGTCAACATTTCTAAATGGTGAGTTAGAAGAAGTTTATGTTACATAGCCAGATGGATTTCAACTGACTGATGAAAAAGACATGGTGTGTCGGTTGAAGAAAGAACTGTATGGACTTAAGCAAGCCACTAGAGCCCGGTATGATAGATTGGATAAATACTTGTTGAAGCTTGGATTCAATAAAGGTACTACTGACAACAATATGTATTTCAAGATGGATCAAGATAAAGAGTTGATTATTGAAGTCTTTGTTGATGACATTATTTTTGAAGGAGATGATGACTTATGTATGAAATTTACTGATCAAATGAAAAATGAGTTTGAAATGTCAATGATAGGAGAGCTGAAATTATTTTTGGGATTGCAAGTTACTCAGTTAGATGATGGAATCTTTATATCTCAATCCAAGTATGTGAAAGAGTTACTAAAAAAGTTTTGCATGGAAGACTCAAAGCTTGTTGGTACACCCATGGTAACTGGATGTAAGTTAACACAAAATGATGATTCTCCTAAGGCTAATCAAACAAGATATAGTTCAATGATCGGTGGATTGCTATACTTGAATCAGACCAGACCAGACATTGATATGAATGTTGTGCATGCATGGTTGCTAGATATCAAGCTAATCTAAAGGAATCACATGTGATTGCAGTAAAGAGAATCTTCAGATACTTGAAAGGAAATTTTGACTTTGGCTTATGGTATCCAAAAGATGATGATCTTATTTTGAATTCCATATAGATGTAGATTGGGCAGGATATGTGGATGATATGAAGAGTACTAGTGGTGGTGCATTCTTCTTAGGGGAGTAACTAGTGTCTTGGCTAAGTAAAAAGCATAATTCCATTTCCTTATCTATAGCTAAGGCAGAATATATTGCTGCTACAAACAATTGTACTCAAGTGTTGTGGATGAAGCAGATGTTGAGAGATATCAAAGTTGAGTATGATGAGCTTATTGTTATATTTTGTGATAATTCAAGTGCCATAAACATTTCCAAGAATTTGGTACTACATTCAAAGAAAAAAATATATCTTCACCAAACCATTCCCTAAGGATACTTTTGAGTATCTTAGAGGGAAGTTAGGGGTGATTTCCCCTCTTAATCTGAAATAACATTCAAGTCTTTGCCTCAATCTATGCACTTATAGTTAGTTTTAGATTGATGTTGCTACTCAAGGCGAGTAGTCAGATGATTCAGATATGTGGTCCAGAGCTTGTATACCTTTTCCATTGATGTCAAAGGGGGAGAAGAGTAATGTGAAAAACCCTTGAGGAAGAAAGGGGGAGAAAATTCATGAGTAATGTAAGAAGGAGAAGAAAAGTATGAGAAGAAGAAGTCTATTGGAAAAGAGCTAGTTATGTTGATGGTATTTTTCACATCATGTGTTTCCATCAATGCTAAAGGGGGAGATTGTTGGATGATATGTTTGTATTGTTAATATGTGGTTGTCATTGATATCAACACTATTAGCATTGATGATTCTAAAGGTTGTATATGTCGAGGATAATGAGAAAATTACAATAAATATGTTGTAGACAATTTGTGAAGCTGTGAAGACCAAAGCAGTGGAAAGTTTTGTAAGTTGATATTTAGAAGGTATGTATTAATGGGTTTTTTTCCGATCCTATCTACTATGTTGTCCGGAAGTTTCAGAAGTGCATATCAAGATTGGAGAAAGTTATGAGTTTTGAGTTCCTATAGTTATTCTATTACTGCAGCAGGTGTTTCTGGAAGAAGAGAATGCAATTCTGGTAAATTGATTGGTTGTGTGTACTCATGAGATGTTCAGTGATGTTTCTAGATCATGCTCTATCATTGTGGTACATCCGCGTTGATCGATGTGTTCGTGATCAAATATTTTTCTTTTGTGTGTTTGAGTTTTCATGTTCTTGGCCGACATGATGGTGGTAGCGTGTTGCGGATCCTTATGGATTAATTTTTGAATGACTGGCATGTTCTAGGATGTTTATTTAGGTATTCATTATGTTGTGACTGACTTAGGTTGGTACGCATTGAGATTTTTTCATGAATTGGGCTGACAGTTTGTGATTCATTTATTCCTTATTTGTGAAGGACAGCGTTGTTGATGAAAATTCATGCAGTAGATATATAAGAGAGATTGTTTCCTCATTTTTGAATATGCTCGGTGAATGTATGTGAAGTGTGTGCAAGATATGTGTGGATAAATATCAGATCATTTGAGTGCAGAGTAGAGTGTGAAGAAGTATTTTTGTGTCTAACCGAAACTATCATTAGGCTTTTGAAGAAGCTAATTTTTCAGTTTAACCTCATCAAATGGATTTAATCTGATTGTTTTATGTAAGGCAGTGAGCCTTCCCTTCTGAGCAGTGAGCTCTAGGCAGTGTGCCTAAATGCATATGCATTCCTTATTCATTTTCTATTATAATTTTAATAGGGTATAATTGTGGATTAACCTCCACCGTGGTTTTTTGCCTAACAGGGTTTCCACGCAAAAATCTTGGTGTTGTGTGTTTCTGATTTGTTGTTGATTCTTGCTTTCACTATTGATTATCAGACCTGAGATTAAAGGTTGATAAACTAAGATAAGTTTTAAATTTTGCAATTACTAATTCACCCCCCCTCTCAGTTGTCTATCCTTGTTTTTCCAACATTCATGTCATGTCAATTTTTTGTGTCTAAAATGTGGAATTAAACACTTATTTATTTTTCAATTTAAAAAAATATTATTTGGGTACTAGACCACGCAAAATTATCCCTTGATCATGTGGGTGACTAGTACCCACTTTCTAAGTGCTAGCCTCTAGGGCTTAAGACCCTAGTCATGTGGGTATCCAACACCATGCTATTAGTTATAAACCCCTAGAGAATCAATCCTAGTCACATGGATGACAAGGAACTTTTATAGTTCCTATAAGAATCCCTAAAAGAGGAGTTTTATTGAAATAGGTATAACTTGGGCATATATTTTAAATTTTTTATAATTTTATAAATATAAAAAAGTTGGTTTGGAGAGCTTTCTAGTGGTGTTGATATCTTTTCTAAAATTTTCTATTAGTGATTTTTTTTATACGTAATAAGAGTTCTATTATCTAAAAAGGAGGATTACAAGAATCTACAAATGCAGGTACCATAGTTGATTTCGAGACCAAAATTTCAATTCTGAACATTACCAAAAATACCTTCAAACTAGAAACCTAGCTAGTTGATTAGAAGGAAAACAAAAAATCCCCCCAAACCTGCCACCCACAACAGAAACAAGCTTGCCAAAACCCAAAAAATGACTGCGCCATAGCCACAAGATATTGCAGTATATATGCCAAGAAAAAGACTTCATGATGCCACTGCCAAAACAAAGATTTACATACTGTAGAGCTAGGACCATCAAACTACCAACTAGAAGCCATTCATTTTTTCGAACTGGTCAAAAGAAGGAACCTAGGTGAAGTCATTCCCTAGTTTGAACATAAGAATATTTTTCAAAAAACCCACCCTATAGGTCATAATTTTCGTGTGCCAAACAAAGGCCATCCCTTTCAGCTCCAACAACAAGGGTTTTAATTTTATTACCTCACTTGAAACCTTTACTAGTGTGAGGTCACGAGGCCAAGGTGCGCGACATCCTAGGAATGTTTCTTGCAAGATCTCGTCCAGCCCTCCTAGAAGTTTTTTCTTGAATATCTTGCACATTATCACCTTCGCCTCCACTTTCGGTGTGCAAACATCTAACATTGATGCTAGGAACCAAGAGACGATATGGGTGTTAACCCAAAATGTCTCCAGGTTCCCTAGATGCCCTTTACCTAGGATCATTTTCACTTCCACTATCATGTGTTGATCAATTTGTAGCATAATCTGCTTTAGTCACTGACTAGTTATGTCTTTTAAGGATATCTACTAAGCTTTACAATTCAAATGGATTGAGGTATCAAGGCCCAAGCTCACCAATGCCTCCATAGACATTTCAACTAAAATTTTTGATCTTTCTACCATAATCACCAATAGGATTCAAGCCGTAAAAAATGCCAAACTCTTTGGCAAAATTGTGCCACCGTTTGATATTTATGGATCTTTCACCTCCAAGGCAAGCATAGTTACAATGTTGTGCAAGTATGTGTGTACCCATCAAGAAACCCTGCCCAAACGCCACTCATTTCTAGGGTATGTGTAGGATCATGATGGGTCAAAAAGTGGTGATATGTAATAGATATGATGGCCCATGTGGCTGATGACTTTTTTTTAACCCAAAATTGATGAAACGAAAAGGGTTTTTAAAGGATATTCTCAGATTTCCACCAATATAAATTATGCTTTACTTTAAATTTAATAAATAATTATTATTCATTTTCTATTTGAATTACGACTAAATTCCTAATTGATAGGTTGATTGAAAAACATCTATATCTTTCAAACGATATCACATTTTTTCAATCTGTAACATGTGTCACATTCTATGCTTTGCATACTATAGGATTAAAAAAAAAAATTGAATTTCATGTTGTTTAGAGCAAGTTAAGGTGGTGAGACATACAATTTTTTTATATTTTTTAAAAGTTGTAATAAAAAATTCATAATTAATTAGGGTATGTGCAGGATCATGATGGGCCAAAACGTGGCAATATGTAAGTGATATGATAACCCATGTGGCTGATGAATTTTTTTTTACCCAAAATTGATGAAACGAAAAGGGTTTTGAAATGAGATTCTCAGCTTTCCACCAATATAAATTATTCTTTACTTTGAATTTAATAAATAATTATTATTCATTTTCTATTTGAATTACGACTAAAGTACTGATTGATAGGTTGATTGAAAAAAATCTATAGCTTTCAAACGGTATAATTTTTTTTGAATTTGAAACATGCGTCACATTCTATTTTTTGCATACTATAAGATTAAAAAAAAAAATTGAATTTCATGAAGGTCTAACCAAGTTAAGGTAGTTAGACATACGATTTTTTATATTTTTAAAAATTTGTAATAAAAAAATCATAATTAATTATTTACTTGGAAACAAATTACAAAAAAATATGCATCACATCAGGACATGAGTCCTCTACTTATATCTAAAATCTTATAAAATAAATTATCATTTTATTGTGGATAGGGTGGTCAGACAGACACCTACTTCTTCTTTTTTCCCTGAAATTTAAGTACTATTGCATTAAAATTTCAAATTTTCACCAAATAGATTTTTATTTTTTTTAAATAAACCTAGTAGTTTAGAAACTAAATTCAATTTTCTACAAATTCTATTCTTTCATATTTTCAAAATAATATAGATAACTTATTCAAATTTTTACGTCAAGTTGCCTAACTCTGATTTTCTGAATTTTCATTGCCACTTAAGGGCCTATTTTTTCCATGATGATCCTGCACATACCCATTATTTACTTGGAAAAAAGTAATGAAAAAATATACATCATATTGAGACATGAGTCCTCTACTTATATCTAAAATTTTATAAAAAAATTTATCATTTTATTGTGGTTAGGGTGGTCAGACAGACACCTACTTCTTATTTTTTCCCTGAAATTTAAGTACTATTGCATTGAAAGTTCAATTTTCACCAAATATATATTTTTTTTAAATAAACCTAATAGTTTAGAAACTACATTCAATTTTCTATAAATTCTATTCTTACATATTTTTGAAATAATATAGATAACTTATTCAAAATTTTATGTCAAGTTGCCTAACTCTAATTTTTTGAATTTTCATCGCCACTTAAGGGCCTATTTTTTCCATGATGATCCTGCACATACCCACCAATTGTACTTGATGTGGAGACCTATAATGCCAGCATAGGAGCATGTCATATCTAGGTTAATCACCACGTAGATTTTCCTCTTATTTCCATTATTATCACTACTAGAAGTGGCACTGTATACAAGAGGCAATAATGAACCATCAAATCACTACCCAACGAGTAGCCCAACTTTCCCAAGCCACATTCCTTTAAACATCTTGTCTGCATACTTTCCTTTGCCACCTCAAATTACCAACTTTACATCTTCCTTGATGACACTTGCTTACCCTGTTAGAACCCAACCTTTCCAATAGAGGACATGTGGAAAGGCACCCTCCCAACCTCCCATGGGTTCCACAACATCCTATTTTGAACCTAGCAATCTCAATGATTTCCCATCAACGCCCAAATTGTATAACTGATCTTCCATGTTGCCTTCTTGTAGGATGTGTGATATGGACACCAGATCAAATCTATCCAATAGGAGTAGAGCCTCTTCTAATCTCGCCACTAGTTTATAATTTACCACCTTTCAAGCTCTGAGAGCAATGATTATTAGTGAGGAATCTCCTTCAATAGCTATGTTTTTTAGCTTCATATCTCAACACAACCTCAACCCAAGGATCACAACTTGCAATTCCACCATATTATTTGTTCCTTTCGGTAATAGATCTACCAACTTCCCAAAAATCCTCCCGCCCTAGTATCTGACTATGCAACTAGCTCCAGATTCACCTTGATTACTATGTGAGGCAGCATTGAAATTGAGCTTGTACCATCCTAGCATTGAGGGGGACCATTGTGTGTTCTTCCTTGATTCTTGGGTCTTTGAACCACCTTCCCCAATGAAAGGAGGTATCCACAAACCATTTCGGTTCATGTGCAACCTTGCATTCCATTCAGTAAACCTACTCTTACTGGGGTCAATCTCCCTCACTCTAGAATTCACCAGCTCCACTAGGAAGGCCTCAATCTTATTCTAAAGCGATTGGGCCGACATCTCTTTCTCCTAAAAAATTCATCGATTCCTTTCTTTCCAAAATTCCTAAATCACCAAAGAGGGACTAGAAATCCATATACAACAATATAATGCCTATTTATACATAGAAGGGCAACTCTGTAAAACATCCAGAAGTTTATTTCACATTACGTTACTCCAATTCATCTTAGCCAATAGCCAATGCCAACAAATTTCAATGTAGTGATAGATAAGAAAGAGATGATACCCTGTTTCCTCACTTTTCTTACAAAAACAACACCTAGAAGGACCAAAAAAACCTAGCCTGGAAAATTTGTTTGCCATGAGAGCCGTCCCTAGGTGGTTGCCCAGGTAAAGATCTTAGCGTTGGGCAAACAAGACTTATTCCAACACAAGTTGTTGGGAAGCTTGCTTTCCCAGCCCCAACCACAATTATTTTATAGCCTTCTTTCATGCTATATTCCTTATCCAAAGTGGCACCCCATCTCAGAATATCTAAGCTAGCCCTGTAAAAAATGTATTGATCCTTCAACACCCTTTCATAGAAGGTTGCATCTTCATGAGCTAAACCAAGGTTCTTGACACTCTTCCATTCAACCTTGGGACATCCCTCAACCAAATTAACTATCATGTAGTCCCTTACCTTATCCCCCCATGCTTGCTTAGTAATTGTTCTCACATTCCCAAGATCTTCCACTTCAGACATTTTGGGATGCCCCTCCCAAGAATCTTCCCAAAAGGAAGCTATACTGTCATCTTTGATTTCCCATGTTAAATAATCCAGGATCAATTCTCTATAGCTATGAATGAAATTCCATATCCTAGAACTCAAAGGGATATTCCTAGAGATAAAAATACTATACTCATCTGCATCTAGATACTTTGCATTTAACAAGCTTGACCATTTGGATTCTTTCCTAGAGTGGAGAGACCAAACTAGTTTAGCTCCTAATGCTTTATTTTGGAAAAGGAGATTCTTCAAACTTGTCCTATCCTTTTCCTTTCTTTCACACACCTTTTCCCACTTTACTAGAGGGAGCTTATGGCCCTCATATTTTCCCTACTAGAAAAAATCCTTCATCTTCTTATCCTGAATTTTGCTCGCCTTGTCTAGCATAGAAAGGTAGGATGATGGCAAGGCAATGATAATAGACTTGAGTTTTGTTAATCATCCTGCCCAAGACAACCATCTACACTTCCATTATGTGAAGGACTGCTCCACCTTCTTCACCATATTCTCCCATAGCTTTCCAAACTACACCCCCTTAGCAAGTAGGAGACCAAGATATTTACAAGGAAAATTCATGTGTTTAAATTTCAAAATCCTTAGAATCTGCTCCTCTCTGCACAGGGTGGTAATGAAAAATAAAACTTCTAATTTATCCAAATTATCTTCCTAGCCTAAGGCAACATAATATCTCTCCAAAATCTCCTTGAAATTCCTCACTTCCCATTCATGGGCCCCACTAAATAACATAGTATCATCAACAAACTGTTGATGAGTGATTGTTGGCATTCCACATGTAATTTGCACCACTTCCACTTTACCACCAATCTACACACAAGTGATACATCTACCCAAGGCCTCAACTATTATAATTAAAAGGAAGGGGAACAAGGGTTCCCCTTGACAAAGCCCTCAAGAGGAACTAAAGAATCCCTCAAGGGATCCATTCAAAAGCACAAAAAATATTGGGTAGGTAATCTGCCCAAAAATCCAATCCAAGCAGTCCTTGTAGAAACCAAAGGCTTGCATTGTCTTAAAAATAAATCACCATTCTACCTTGTCATGTACCTATTGGTATGCAGTGATTGATCATGCTATTTTTTACACTTTTTAGTATTGTACACTCTTCATGTATCCAACCCCCAAGAAAAAAAAATTCACCTGTTTTTGCTTGATCACCGAAAAAGAAAAAGGCCGACTTTGTAAACCCTAATTTTTGGAAGCTTCTAAAATCTTGTTATAAGCGGCTAGGATAGAGAGTTGTAGCATGACATTATTCGCGATATTGTAATATGTTTTTCAATGGATAATAAAATCATTGGATGGCTACGGTTTTGTGGATGTAGCCCAGATTAGGTGAACCATGTTAAATTCTTTGTGTTGTCTTGTTTCTACTATAATTTCTTGTGCTTTTTATTTCTCTATTTTATTGATCAAATCTGCATTTAACTTTTTAGATATCTGCCTTCTAACCCTAACAAGTGGTATCAGAGCAGGTTGTTTTCGATTATCATTAGCAAGAAAGTCTCATTGTTGAGTCGGAGTCTCACAGTGAAGTGGGAGAAATGGAAAATGAGGGTAAGTTGAAGTTTGAGAAGTTCAATGGGAAGACCTATTAGTTATGGAAGATGTAGATGGAGGACTACCTCTACCAGAAGGATTTATGGCAGCCATTGGAAGGGAAAACCAAGAAACCCACAACACTGTCAGATGAGGACTAGGATATTTTGGACAAAAAGGCACTTGACAGTATTCATTTATGTCTGGCACAATCGGTGGCATTCAATATTACAATAACAAAGACAACTCATGAGTTGATGGAAACCCTACCGAAGTTATATGAAAAGCCTTCCACTTTGAATAAGGTATATCTTATGAAGCGTTTATTTAATATGAAAATGGTAGAAGGTGGGTCAGTTGTTGATCATTTAAATGAGTTTAATATGGTTACCAGTCAATTAACTTCTGTAAAAGTAAAATTTGATGAAGAAGTTAGGGCTATTTTGATTCTATGTTCTTTGCGTGAAAGCTGGAATAGCTTGGTAATGGTTGTTATCAATTATGTTTCTAGTTCAAATACATTGAAGTTTGATGATGTTGTTGGTGTTATTTTGAACGAGGAAATTTGTAGAAAAATCTCAGGTGGAACATCCACATCAGGTAGTTTTTTTAATGCAAAAAGCAAGGGAAAAACAAGAGAGAGAGGAAACAATTCTGGAAGTCATGGGAAGTCACAAGGAAAATCAAGGGACAAAAGGTCCCAATCTAGAGACAAGAGGGATTGCTGGTACTATGGTAAGCTAGGTCATTTAAAGAAAGATTGTTGGTCTCGAAAAAATAAAGAAGGAGACAAAAATGAAGGAAATAAAGAGGCAAATGTGGTAAGTAATAAATCTGAGGAGGACGCTTTGATTCTTTCCCTTGACAATATTGATGATTCTTGGGTGTTAGATTTAGGGGCTTCATTTCATGCTACGCCCCATAGAAAGTATTTTCTTGATTATGTCCAAGGGGATTTTGGGCTGGTTTATTTGGGAGATAACAAACCTTGTTAAATTTTTGGAAAGGGAAGAATCAAGATTAAGTTGTAGAATGGGAATCATTGGCTACTACATGAGGTAAGGCATGTTCCAATGTTAAAAAGAAATTTAATTTTTGCAAGGCAACTAAATGATGAAGGTTGTGTTGTTACATTTAGTGATAAAAATTGGAAGGTTACAAAAGGTGCCTTAGTGGTAGAAAAAGGTGTGAAAGTAGGCACCTTATATCTTTGTACAAGTCATATTGTTCCTTCTACTTTATATATTGCAGATAAAAATCAATGTTCAGGAACAGTTGTTGTAGTTCAACAGGCAAAAAATCAGATAGTTGTTGTGGATTCTGAATCAACAGTGTGGAATAATTGACTTGGGCATATGAGTGCAAAAGGTATGAAATTACTTCATTCAAATATTTTTTTACCAAGTCTAAAATGTGTTAATATGGATCTCTGTGAAAGTTGTGTTTATGGGAAACAAAAGAGAGTTAGTTTTCTCAAAGATGGGAGGCAAAAGAAAAATGAGAAATTAGAGCTTGTACATATGGATATATGGGGACCAACTCAGGTATCTTCTCTTGGTGGCTCTTAGTATTATGTTACATTCATTGATGATGCAACTAAGAAGGTATGGATTTATTTTGTTAGGCATAAATCTGATGTATTTGAAAATTTTAAAAAATGGAGAAGCTTGGTTGAGAAATTGATAGGTAAAAAGCTAAAATGTCTCAAATTTGATAATGATGGTGAGTATTGTAGCAAAGAGTTTGAATATTAGTGTTCCTCTAATGGAATTCATAGGAATAAAATGGTTCTAAGGACTCCACAGGAAAATGGAGTGGTTGAGCGCATGAATAGAACAATAATGGAGCATGCACAAACTATGAGATTGCATGTTGGGTTGCCTTTAAATATGTGGGAACAGGTTGTAAACACTGTTGTTTATTTAATTAATAGAGGTCCCTCTAATCCTTTGGGTTGTGGTATTCTAGAGGAAGCTTGGATAGGTAAGAAGGTGAGTTATTCTTTTCTCACAACCTTCGGTTGTGAAGCATTTGCACATGTAGATTCTAAAAATAGAACCAAGCTTGATGCAAAATCAAAGAAATGTATATTTTTTGGATATGGCATTGATGAATTTGGTTATAGGCTTTGGGATTCTGAAAATAAGAAAATTGTGAGAAGCAGGGATGTCATATTCAATGAGAAAGTGTTGTACAAAGATCTATTGCAGCAGCATGAGAAGAAAGAAAAGGATTATGTAGTGTTGGATGATATTACAAACAACAATGTTCCAGTGGTTCCTCATGCTACACAACAAAAGCAACAAGAAATACCACAAACTCCAATGAATGTTAGGCGATCTTCAAGGATAAGTAGACCTCCAGAAATATTTTCTCCCTCTTTGTATTCTATTTTATTAACTAATGCTGGTGAACTAGAGTGTTATCATGAAGCTATGCAGGTGGATACCAAGGTTCAGTGGGAGCATGGAATGGAAGAATAAATGGACTCCTTGCTGAAAAATCAGACTTGGGAATTGTGCAAGTTTCTTGTAGGTAAAAAGGCTTTACCAAACAAATGGGTTTACAGGTTGAAAGAGGAGGATGGAGGTAAGCAAAAATTTAAAGCCAGATTGGTTGTAAAGGGATTTGCATAGAAAAAGGGTATTGATTTTGATGAAATCTTTTCTCCAGTTGTTAAATGACTTCTATTCGTACTGTTTTAAGTATTGTGGCTATTGAAGATTTGCATTTAGAACAACTTGATGTTAAAACAGCCTTTCTCCATGGTGATTTGTAAGAGGAAATATATATGGAACAGCCACAAGGATTTTAGGTCAAAGGTAAGGAGAAACTAGTGTGCAGATTGAAGAAAAGTTTATATGGCTTGAAACAAGCACCTCGACAATGGTATCTTAAATTTGATAGTTTTATGGTTGAGCAAGGCTACAATAGGTATAATTCAGACCATTGTGTATATTTTAAGATGTTAGGTGAAGATAGATACATTATTGTATGCTTATATGTTGATGATATGCTTGTAGCGGGGTCTAACATGGATCAAATAAAGGAGTTAAAACAATAGTTAGCAAATTCCTTTTGTATGAAGGATTTGGGGGAAAAAAAACAAATCCTTGGTATGAAGATTACAAGAGATAGGAAAAATAGGAAATTGTTTTTATCTCAGGTTGATTATGTTGAAAAGGTGTTGCAGATATTTCATATGGAGAATGCAAAAGTTGTCAGCACACTTTTGCCTAGTCATGTAAAATTGACTAGGGATATGTGTCCAAAGACACAAGAGGAGGAAGAAAAAAATTCCAAGGTACCATATACTTCAGTTGTAGGCAGTTTAATGTATGCCATGGTATGCACAAGATCAGATATTGCACATGATGTAGGATTTGTTAGTAGGTATTTGAGTCATCCTGGAGTTGAGCATTGGAATGTGGTAAAATGGATTCTCAAGTATTTGAGAGGGACATCCAGTAAATTTTTTTTTTTGGGGGACTCTAGTACTAATTTACAAGGCTATGTTGACTCAGATTTGATAGGGGATATAGATACTAGGCGGAGTACCACAGGTTATGTATTTACAGTTGGTGGGATAGAAGTGAGTTGGATTTCTCGGTTGCAAAAGGTGGTTGCTTTATCCACCACAAAGGCAGAGTATGTGGCTGCAACAGAGGTAGAAAAGGAGATGATATGGCTACAAGTATTCATAGAAGAGCTGGGAAAAGCATAGGCTGAAAATCACTTGTTTATAGATAGCGAGAGTGTTATACATCTTGCAAATATTTTTTCCTTGCACTCTAAAACCAAACACATACAACTAAGATATCATTTCATTTGGTCAGTATTGGAGGATGGACAGGTAAAGATGGAAAAGATACATACAGATGACAATCCAGCAGATATGTTTACAAAGGAAATGACAAGGGAGAATTTGAGCTCCTCTTCAGCTTTGGTTGGCCTTCAAGGTTGAATTCAAGTATAATAGAGCATCAGGGTCCAAGGTGCTTATTTCCAGTGGGAGCTGTAAGTGTAGCGGTGTTGTCTAGGATTAGTCTCCAAGTGGGAGATTGTGTTGGTGTGGAGCCTGACCAGTCTCCAAGAGGGAGATTGTTGGTATGTGGTGATTGATCATGCTATATTGTACACTTTTTAGTATTGTACACTCTTCATGTATTTAGCCCCCGAGAAAAAAAAATCACCTTTTTTCGCTTCGTCACCGAAAAAGAAAAAAGTTGACTTTGTAAACCCTAATTTCTGGAAGCTTTTAAAAGCTTGTTATAAGTGGTTGGGATGGAGAGTTTTAGCATGGAATTATTCATGATATTGTAATATGTTTTGCACTGGATAATAAAATAATTGGATGGTTGCGGTTTTGTGGATGTAGCCCAGATTGGGTGAACCATGTTAAATTCTTTGTGTTGTCTTGTTTCTACTATAATTTCTTGTGTGTTTTATCTCTCTATTTTATTGATCAAATTTTCATTTAACTTGTTAGATATCTTCCTTCTAACCCTAACAATACCTTCCTTATGTCAAGCTTAATTAACATTTTTATTTTTTCAAGGCTTGAATGGAATGAATTTTCGACTAAGCAATGATGACCCCGTCAAGAATTGATCTTCCTAGAATGAAGCTAGTATGTTCTTCCAATATGATGTTAGGGAGAACAAGCTTTATCCTATTATCCACAACCTTAGCCAAAACTTTGTAGATGGTGGAACCATAGAAAATCGAGATGATCTGGATTAAGTGCACTATCACTCCCACTTTCAAGGCTTCCACTAATCCTAGAGATCTCAATGCAAAAGAGAAAGAAATCTTCCAATAGGGTTGTCCTAGGGGCTAAAAGTACACTAATAAGGCGTTCACCACCAACTTTAGACTTGGAAAAGATAATGAAATGCAAGATGAAATGTAAAACCCTAATTCAATGCAATAACCTACCTAATGACCTATAAATGCTAGTAAAATAGAACAAAAAAGAAACAAGATGAATAGTGTGCACCTGGGAATCTGAAAGTGACTGATTGCAACTCTGAAATACTAGAAAATTTGACTTTTTGACCAACTGGGACTCAATCGCCAACCTAGACGAATCAATCCCAGATTTGGGTTTCTTCATGAAAGCCTATTTTAGAAAAAAGGGTATTTGAATCTGCAAACAGATCTAGAAAGCAATAACAGTGGGACTCATTCACCACTCTTGGTGAATTAGTCCTACTCCACTTTTTTAGGAATTTAAATTTTCAATCTGCACTTCAACATGTGCTCTTTCCTTCCCACTTGAGTTTTGGATTTGAATCTACGAAAATACCTACAAAACATAATATAAATTTGATTTGCTAATGGGGGGATTTCCTTGGTCAAACCCCTATTTTGGTAATTAAACCTTGATATAAATAATGAAATGTGCATGAAAAACCTAACCTTAAGTGTGTCTAAGACTAAGAAATCTAAAACATGATGCAATCCTATTCTAATGTGTAAGAAAATGATGCAAGAGTGGAAACATGAAGATGATTGACTCACTTGAGGAGATCTCTAATCTCCCTAAATGAGTTCTAATGATGCTTGTACCTTCCTTAGGTTGAATTTAAAGTGATAATGGAGGATGGAATCACTTAGGAAACAAGTCTTTAGGCTTGTCTTGATGGCTAGTTGCATCTCCCCAGCCTAGAATCCATCATGATTCACCATAGAAAAACATGATCAACCCTTGACAATTATATATCTTGAATGAAAGTGAGCTTGAAAACCTACAAAATCACTTTAATTCTGATCCAAGACTTCAACTTTGCTTGCTTTTGAAACTTGAATGTTCTTGTGAAAGATTTCTTGAAGATTTTTGATGCTTGTCTCTTGAAAATGATTGCTCAAATTCCTTAGATTGATTAAAAGGACTTAGAAACTTGCTTATATAGGCATTAAAACCTATTTGATGGTTATTTAGATCTCAAAGGCTGACATCCACCAAAAATTTAAATTAAAATGGCTAATTTCCCACTCAAATTTGAAAAAGACCCTAAATGGGAATCATTCGCCACCCTTGGTGAATGGGCCCCACTTAAGGGGACTAATTCTTCCAAGGTGGTGAATGGGTCCCACTTAAGGGGAATCATTCACCCAAGGTGGGGAATGAGTCCCACCTTAGCTTTTTGAGGTGAGTTTTTGGGATTTTGAGTGTTTTGAGTGATTTAATGAGATTTTTTGGTGAAATAAGCTTCAAGATCCAAATAATGGGTCTTAGGGACCTAGAAATGATGATTTAAAGGGTAATTAATGTAGGAGTACCCAAAATAGGTCCAAATTAGACCAAGAATTATACTATCTCCAAGAAGGGAGTGCATTTTTTATGGTCACATTTAGCCCCCACTTTAGCGCCCATCTGACTCTACATGCATATGTAAGCTAAAGGACTCTAAAAAATACACTTTATCTTATAAAAGGATACTCATATATGTTCATTCACAACACAGGATAATGAAGCCCATAGTGTAGTTATTAGCAAAACCACAGCATTAGGAACCACATCCTGCAACATGAGTTTGTTAGTTGTCCAAAAATCCTGTTTGGCTAACTTCTTTTTAGAAATCACATTTGAGGGTAGATGTATGCCCCCCTTGATTCTACTTGATTAACAGAGGTGGAATCAAAGTAGCATTCTATCCATGTCAAATAAAGTAAGTCATAATTACATAGGGTATTTCCAAGTAGCATACCACATAATGGTAGACAATTGTTGATTACATGAGTAGAATCATGATTCTAACATAACAAATGACATCAAAATTGGAGCTCTCTAGTTGTGTCACCAAAAAGTGCATCCTTGACACTTTTCACTCATTTGGGCCCTTGCCTATGGATTTTTGGACCTTTTTCAACCTCTTTATACCCCTTTTCCAAGCCTTGTTCCAAAGTGTTGTAAGGTGTTCTAACCAACTCTCACACTTTTCTAGGCTTGTCATCACCAAATCAACCATTTATTATGCTATAATGACCCCTTAATCCACATGCATGCCTTACCTCAGTGTGTTTCATGAGACAATCCTAACAAACATCATTAACCACATCTTAATTCCCAACAACCAATCAAAAATGCCCAACTGGACTGGGTCGCCACCTTGGGTGACCTAGTTACATGTGGCTTAAAAATTAAAATAAACTTAAAATTCTTTCAGGATTTTGTCTCTTAAACCCTAAGGTCAGCCTGTGTGGTGTTATTTTAGGGAAATTAGGGCATAGATTGTATAAATAAGGGTTTTCCCCTCATTTTTCACCCTAACAAGTCTCATTTTCCTCCTCACTCAATCTTCTCAAGCATTCATCCACTACTCTTCTCAAGCAAGCTAGGGTTTCATATTCTAGGTCAACAAGACATCTTGTTGAGGCATTCAAGGGATGATTGTTGCAACAACACAAGATCAATCATCATGGCAATGTAAACTCCATTTTTTCATGCTTCTTTACATCATTTCTCTATTTTGGTTTGATTACTCAAAAGGGGTTTGACCAAGGCAAACCCCCATGCCTTAACAATCAACAAGTTTTAACTCTTAGTGTGATTTGTAGGCCTTGTATGCAAATTTAGCAAAGAATCAAGGTGGATAAGTCTTCAAAAACTTGTCAAAGCTCTTCAAGGTTGGAGAAACCCTAGTTGGAGCTTGGAGGACACTTACAAGATGAGAATCAAAGTTTCAGAACCGAATACCTAAAGGAGCGAAAAGAGCAGATCAAGAGCCTTTGTTTCCATCTTCAGACTTCCTAAAATTTGGAAGTGTACTAGTTTTCCATTAGTGGTGACCTAGTCCCACTATACATGAATTTTTGGATTTTTTTGTAGATCTGAGTACCCTTTTGGTAGAAATGGGTTCCGATAGATTTTCACAAAAAAGGGACTAGGTCGCCCAACTTGGCGTAAATTTCCCATTTGACATCTGCATCATCTCTTCAAGGATTCTAGACCTTCATGCCATCCCCTTCCAACCTCTGGGTGCACACCTTTCATTTCCAGCTTTTTGTTTTGTTTCATAAGCTTTCGTAGGTCATTTAGTTTAATGTTTCCATATCATTATGTGTTTTCATACATCTTACATTTCATAGGTTTTACATTCATATTTAGTTTATTTTATCAATTCATTGCACATATTCACACACAGCTCACAACCCCTAATCCTTTGAATTAACCCAAAAATGAAAAGGTGTGAAAGAGAGCTCATTTCTCAACCTATCTTCTAGGTGAAAAACCCTAGAGGCTCATTGGGGAATCCTCTTTCCTATTTCATTTTTGGTGGTGGATTTTGGTGAACCTATCCTTCCTAAACCCTCTCTTTTTATTTGGACTTATTTCACATCCTATGTTTGCATTGCATTGCATTTTGCATTGTCTAAATTGCATTCTAGGGTTTCAAAAATTGCATTAGTGAAAAGTGCATATAGGTTGCATTTTTGTATCTTAAAACAATAAACATTTATGAAATTTTGTATTTTTATCTTAGATCTACATTATACAATACATAAACCACCTACACCCATCAAAATCTTCTACAAAAACTGAAAAAAAAAACACCAGCAGGACTAAGTCGCCACCTTGGGTGACCTAGTCCATTTAGGCCCCTGAAACTTCCTTTTACAGAGCTGGAAACTCTCGTTTTAAGCTTTTTTTTTGTGCCAGTAACTATCTTTATCAATTTTTTGTGTTTCTATTACACACATTTCATTAAAACTAGCTTAAATTAGCTCATTTCATGCATTTCTTAGTTTCAATTTTGCATATACTACATTTCTTTTTCAGATTGTTGCATAGTGTAATCAGAAAATTACCTTGTTTCCCATCTGAAAAATTTAATTTCAACATTTTACTTTAAGTCATTGCATTGCATTATCTTTCCCTTCTCTTCATACCATGTTTTCTTTTAAAAGATGTGGCTTTGATTTTGTTTCAAATGGATTGCATAAATACAACATTCCTTCTTATGAGTTCAATGTAGATTACAATAATGAATTCATTAAAGAACATGTTAATAACCAAACCATTGACACAATTATTAACATTGTACTACCCCTTGATGAGGATATTAGTGTTGACAATCATAAAAATCATACTTGTGCTTCTCCCTATACCTCTCCTATTAGTGATGAAGGTATTTTGGTGCAAGAAGATACAAGAATTGAGGGTCTTGATTGTACCTCTCCTCATCCCCCTTTGCAAACATTAAACAACACACCTTTCTAAACATTCCATTACCTAGTCTCCCTAACCATGACGATCAAAATTGTCCTTCTTCTAAAACCCCTCCTCAATTCTAAGTAGATAGGTTGGTGTTAGAAGATACACCTATTACAAGTCAAGAGACTCTTGACCCTCCCTTCCCTCATGCTCCTACCATTTGGGATAATCTATTTGAAAACCATAGTGATCCTTCTCTTGATGCCTCCCCCCTTTTGATGAAGCATGCGATGAACCTCTTCCAAGCTCTCATACTAGGGTAGATAGTATGCAACAAGAGAATGAGAACTTTGATAATCAAATAGAAACCTGTCCTCCTCATTCCACCATTGTTAATCCCATCATTGATCATTCCCCTACTTGTGATGAAGTCATTTTAGAAGAACCAATCCTTGAATGTCATGAACATGAGGCTTGTAGTTCTCCTAAAATCTCTCCTCCTAGGGTGGATATCATGATTCAAACCAAGGATAACATTGACTCTCCTTCCCAAGGGGATGTTAATATTATTTAACCTCAACTTATCCTTTATCCACCTTCACCCAAACCTAAACCCGAATTCATTCTTTACCCACCCAAGAATAATGTGTTGCAACAATTGAGTCACAATACCATTGCTCATACACATTACACTAGAAATAATCTGCGACCGCAACAACCAACTTCAACACCCTTACCTTTGCCTAATCCAATGTTACCTACTGCCCCTCACTTGAATTCAATCCTCAAGGAGTATGACCTTGTTGACCAACTAAGGAATACTCCTACTAAAATATCTTTATGGGACTTTATCCAAGCCTCCCCTCACTATCACGACATGATGTAGATGGACTTACAACAAATTCATGTCCCTTATAATGCGCAAAAAAATTACATAGCGGCTATGATTCAAGGCTTGAATGCTAACATTATTTTCCACCAAAGTGAGGTCCTTCCTTTGGAAGTGCAAAAAAAACATGAAGCCTTCATGATCATATCTCAATACAAACGCATAGGGATCAAGTGAACCCTTTTTTATAATGGATTTGTTGTTAATGTGTGTAGTTTCAATCTCTTGGATAGGCTCCATATCAATAAATCAACCATTCAACCTACCTCCTTATCTATTAGTGGATTTGACAGTGTAGGACATAAGCCGCTTGGTGTGATCACTTTTCCTCTTATAGTTGGAATGGCCATATTAGACAGACGGATCCATGTTATGCCACATGATGTTTCATACAACCTCATTTTGGGTAGGCCATGGATTCATGCAATGAATGGGGTTCCTTCCACTCTTCATCGTAAGATGAAGTACATCTACAACAACAAAGTGTACACGCTTGACACTGATCTTGAGCCTTATAGTGTCTTACTATAACTTGAGAAAAACCGATCCAAACCCTTCATCACTTCAACACCAACCAAACAAGTGGAACCCGTATAACCAAAGTCCTTAGATGATGATTGGGGTTCCTTAGACTGCACACCTCCTTTACTAGGAGAATCCAAAATCATAAACAAAGACTCTGACTAGGGAAACATAGTATTGTCAACACAAGTATTGACCAATCCTTCAAAATCATCCACCTCAAATACTTAGACAAAGTAGGCAACAACGAACCTCACCTGATCCAAAAGTGTTAAAAAATCTCTATGGAAAAGGTTATGAGCTCATGGAAGAACTTGGATATAGTGGAAAATGATTTGGTGCTCACGAACAAGGTATCCACAACCCGATCAAGCCTCACACAAAAACAACCAATCATCCAGTCTTAGATTTTGTCATTTCATCAAAATCATCAAGCCTTCATCCAACATCAACAGTCTCCCAAATCACCCATCTAAACCAACCATATAAAGTGCTCCTTTGAAACAAACAAAGGACTCTTGGCTTAAAGCCAATGTCATCACGCAGAACACTACTAATTCATATTTTACACACTCCTCTAAGAGAGTATACAAAATCTCACCACCTATAGAGCCTTTCATAAGTATGACATCCTCTACTAAGCAAAACAATTCTTTGTTACACATGAATGGAACACCTTGTCCCCTTGATCAAGAGGGTATCTTGTTGAGCCTCCTCCAAGATCACTTGATATCCTTTCCTCCCCGAACTTGAAAGAAATATTCCCACAAACATTCATTTTATGCTTACCATTGAGTTCATGGTCATTCCACAAATGAATGTAAGGCCTTGAGTTATAAAATTCAACATCTTAAGGATTTTGGTGTTCTTCCTTATCTAGGGGCACCTAATTCCTCTAATTGATACCAATTTTCACTCTACCTTGCATTTCACTCAATCATTTCGGGTCACTCTTGTCTTGCATTACATAGCCTTTTCCCTCGAATGTCACTTGTCGTCGCATGTGACATACTATCCTCTTCATGACATAGCTTATCGAAAATATATGACTTGGCATATGGATTTTTGAACAAGCTCTCATGTCTTCTTCTTCTAATTTAAAGCACTTGCTTACAATAATGGTGTTAGCAACTACTTTAAAGTGAAGGCATACATCAACACTCACATTGCATTGTGCAATTTTATTTTTGTTGTGATTCCCTCTCTTGGAAATATTAGGTACAATGTTGCTCAGGATGAGACATTGCACTTGTCCTCTCTTACAAAACAGATGAGACCATTTTCACTTTTCCTCTCTTGGAGACATTACACATGATGTTCTTTAAGATGAGACATTGCACGAACTACACAAAATCCCTTTGAGCACTCCTTGCATGATTTCCAAAAGTCATTTCCTTTTGTGGCCCCTTATCAAAGTTATCATGAGGTATAACTTTGATATGGTTTATGTGAGAATCCCAACAAGCAGCACAAATTTCCCCATAGCCACCTTTGTTTTTGTGTGAGTACATACCAACCGTGTGTATGTTTCTCACCTTTTGGGCCTTCTCACCTGATGGACAACCAAGAGTCTCATCACCCCAAAGTGAGTACACATTCTTTTTCCTCTTAATTAATTAAATAAATTTTATAGCTTATTTAAATTAATTATCCTATTACTTTAAATTTGAATTTTTAATTCAAATAAAGTAAATGTTCTTCTAAATCCATAAACTATCATTATTTCTTTAAATTCCCATTTCACATATAATTAAAAAATTTAAATATTTAATTAGAAACTTCTTACTCACTTTTCACACATAATTAAATATTTTTAATATCTAATTATGGAACTTCTAAATCCACATGTCACATGAAATTAAATAGTTGTATTATTTAATTATTGAATTATCCTCAACTACCAACTAACTTCTCATAACTAAAAATGACAAATGGCTACTTTCCTTCATTTTTTAATGGAAATTTTTTTGTAGGAGGAAACATCTTCCTTCTTTTTCTCTAGCCTCCATCTTTCAATCCAACTTCTTGATCTTCCACCATTCATCTTACCAAGCTCGATTTCAACCGTTGATCTTTGCCAACTAAGATTTTTCCTCCAAAAGTCTATAAATAAGACCTCTTTGTGCTTTGAAAATCATCTAGTTGCATAGCATGAGAATTATAGTGGCATAATCAAGAATTTAGCAATCTTAATATCCTATATTTCTTGATCATAGCATAGAATATTGACTTTTATCATCTTAGCATAAACAATCATGGTAGAATAGCTTGCATAATCTGTTTTAGTTTCATTATCTCATGTTATTTAGCATAGGAATGCATTTTTCATATCATCTCATTCTCTAGGTTGTCATTCTGTTGAGTTTTTGCTTACACAATCTGAGAGCAAGCAACTTAAAATGAATCCTTGGAGATAGAGGACAATGAGATGACTTTGAAGAATCTGTTGAGTTTGGAGTTTGTTTAATTTTAATTAGATTCTTTGATACAATGTCTCATTGGTGTGTTGTTTAACTTGTTTGTTGTTTCCACATATTTACACACATTTTTGGTGCCCCCTGTGGGGCCCTTGCCCCATTTTTAATATTTTATTATAGGTTTTTTGGTAGGTTACAAATTGGACTCGTGGTTTAGCGCATACAAGACCCGGTTTAGCACATACATGGGATAGTTTAGCACATACGAGGCCTATTTTATCATATTGATGCTTTGTTCTAGCTCATTTATGTGTTCTTTTGGCACATAAATGCTTTGTTCTAGCACATTTGTTTGTTTCTTTCAATGCATACATGCTCTATTATAGCACATTTACATGTTCTTTTAGCACATTCATGAAACTGTAATTTTTAATTCTGATTCCGACACCCCCTGTGGACAAAGGTTAATATTTTTGCATAAGGTTAAAATGAAGCAATCCTAGGGTAGCCATCTAGATTAAAATACACCAATCCTAGGGTAGTCACCAAACAATTGATATATCTTGGATAAAATGAATCCCATGTCTTTTGTGAAGCAACATCTTCACCTAGCTTAGCAAATTGTTATTTGGGATTAAAATTGAACATCATTGTTTGTTGTGTTTGTCAGGTGATAAGCCTATTCTCTCCCCTTAACTGGGTGATCAAAATTCCAAACTCATCTTTTAATTTCATGCACTTTATGCTTTGTTAAAACCTTTAGCAGGCTTGCTCTTGTGGGAAAAAATACTCACCCAAGAGGAATGACCTAAGTGGGAACGCCTAAAGCCAAGGATTCCAACCCACTAGAATCAAAAGTGAACGGAAACCCTTATTATGAACCTTAGTCTAGAAGCTAATCGAGTTAATAGCCAAACATTAAAATACCCACGGTGCAAGGGGATGGAAGAATCTACCCCCAAGATACTACCATATAATTTCCAAGGACTATTTTCTCTAGGGATCGAGAAATCTAACTTTGAGTACACACCTGGAAAAGACAAAAACACGAGCGCCCTTTAGTGGGTGACACAGCTGTGTGAGTTGACACAATTTTAAGATGTGGGTTGTGATGGTTATAATGACCTTTTTGAAAATTAAGAGCGAGTCTACTTGAAGTTTTTGTTTTGTTCAAATACCCATGGCAATTTCAGAGAACATACACTTATTGTTTAGATTCTAGGACTTAAAAACAACTGTCTTCCTATTGCATGATGTGTTTTCCAAACAAGTTAATTCAGATAAGATCATCCAATTCAGTAAAATTGTCAAAACATGTCTTTTCAACGCATCCATGCAACATTTTAGCCCATCCATGCAATAGTCTAGCACATCTATGCAATAGTCTAGTGTATCCATGCAATAGTCCAGCGCATCCATGCAATAGTCTAGCGCATACATGTTACAGAGTAGCGCATTGTTCTGATATTTTAATGCATTCATTGAACAGTCTAGTGCATCCCTGGCACAAAGTAGCGCATTTGTATTTCTCGACCAAAATAGTCTTCTAATGCAATCTTCCACCAGAAATCCTTTCAGCATCTCCAATACTGATCTTTTCTATGCTTAAGGACTATAAATCTATAACATTTGTCAAGAAATCCCTTGGGAAAAGAATCAAGAAACTGAAAAGGTAGCTTAATCATAATAAATTTTTGAAAAGGAGATGCTTTTTATACCAAAGTATGAAAGTCTTTCTTGAACATCGAACTTTCATCCATAGATATCATGACTTTTCTAGGGAATTTATTGATGATTTTTTTGTAGAGCCCTTATATTCACAAGATTTTTTCTAATGAAGAGATCTTTCACAAAGGAATAATCATAGTCAACCTATTCATCATTCTTAAATTCTGCAACTGGCAATACAATATTCCAATCGTCCAAATTAGTTGTTGCAATAGGGAAACTTGGAAACATTAGGCTTTCTACAAAATCCTCATTTTTTAAACTGTGATCAAAATATCTTAAAGTGCATTAGTTTTAAATCAATTTTTGATTTTCAGTTTGATTTCCATAATGGGATCTATCATCCTTCATCCAAGGAAGTAAACCTAAAAATTAGAAATTCCTTAGTTGTATCAATAGCGTCCATCATCCTATTCAGCTAAGGCATCAATTATTCAACAAATTGCACTCTCATTTGTGGTAAAATTTAGAATTTGGTGCAAGCATATGCCTATTGTCACAAGGTCCCGAAAACACCAAGAAGAGGATGAAAGAGAAAATCCACTTTTTAACATGGGTGATAGGGATGAAAATACTTTTCATAGGCTTCATGGGATTAGTTCAAATGATGAAATAACCGATGAAATGCTTAGAGAAGTTAAACAAGATCCACAATTTCACTTAGACATGAAAAGGATTTTAGAGTGGAATAAAGAAATATACTTTCTTTTATTAGAAAATCAAGGTGCTAAATTTCCCTCAAACTATGATACAGAGAAAATCAAACAAGATCCTAAAAAGATTGAATCCCCCTTAAACAATCTTAGTGCTCTTACCCAACAAATAAAAGCACTACAAGAGAAAATCAAGGAAATACAAGGGGGCACAATCAAGAAGTATTCTTTGGAGGATATTTTTCCATACCCATTTTATAGAAATATCAACATGATTCCATTTCCAAAGCATTGTGAAATTCCAAAATTTGATAGATACAATAGGAAAATAGATCTTATTGATCACGTGGGAGAGTTTCGAAACATAAGCCTTGAATTTGTGCACAAAGATATATACTTGATGAGATTGTTCCCACGAAGCTTAGGTGGGAAATCCATGGAATGGATTTCTAAAATCACTCCACCCATCAAGACGGTTGAGGAGTTGATCAATAAATTTATATTGCAATAATCCTACAATATTCAACATCAAATAACTATGCTTGATTTATGCAGAGCAAAGCAAAAGACTAGAGAACCCTTCATCACATTCTTGCAAAGATGGAGAAGATTATTCACACAATATTCTCATTCGGATCCTGAAAAAGAAAAGATGGATATCTTTATTAATAGTATTAATCAAGAAATGAGTTATAGGCTCTACCTTCATTGTCCTCCATCATTTGAGAATTTGATTGAGAATGCAATCACTATTGAATGAGCCTTAGTCAAAAGAGGGGTTATAAAACTTGACAAAGATAGTCCAAATTCGTATAATTATAACAACAATGACAACAAATCAAGATTTTGGACTAGAAACAAGAATGTTGTCAATTATGGTGTGGTAGATGCAAACAATGTGAAAGAAAAACCATCCATCCTCAATTTATTAGGTACCCAACACAATAACACCAATCCAAGAAATTCAACTAATCAAGGAAATAGCAACTCTAATAAGGGAAACAACGCCAATCAAGGAAATATGACCTATAATCATGGAAGTTTCAAAAATAATCTTAGCAGCACTCAAATTTCAAATCCGTCCAAGTCACTTTTTTTTTCAAATCAACAGAGTTTTACTCCTTTGGGCCAATCTCTTGAGTCAGTTCTCAAAGAGCTTATGGATAAAAATGACATGAATTTTCCACCTCAAAGAGATTATGAGTCGCGAGTCAAATCACCATGATGGAATGAATCGTATTATTGTGACTACCATAGATGCAAAGGGAATAGAAAAAATAATTGTCAAGGATTAAAAAATTTAGTCTAGGATTTGATATAAAACCGCACAATAACAGTTGAGGGACATCATTCCAATGAAGATCATCAAGCATTTAAGGACCCTCTTCTAAACTATCAAAAAGGAGAATCTTCAGGTGACAAAGGAAAAAATGTAAACTATGTCTATGATACCACAATCAATCACATCTACACATATTACCAATAGGTTAATGTTATCAAGGTCAAATAAAAGCAAAAATATCAATAAGTTAATGTGACAATGAGGGGATGGGCTAAAATTATCTTAAAAGGAAGCTCATCTAAATCAATAGTCGATCAACTGTAGAAAACCTTGGCTCAAACCTCTATCTTGGAGCTTCTCAAGATATCCCCATCACATAAGAATTTTTTGGAGAAGGCTCTCATTGACACAATTGTATCCACTAATTTGGATATTAACAAGTTTCAAGCCATAGTGGGATACTTTTCCTCACCCAATTTTCTATCATTTTTCGAGAAGGATGATGCCACCATGAATCATCCCCAAAACTCCTCACTTTATCTAGAATTCATGCTCCATAAAACCTAAATTAGGTGTGTCTTAATAGATGGAGGAGTCGGCTTGAATATTTTTACTTTAAAGTTGGTACTTGCTTTAGGATTTTCTAAAGATTCTATTGATCCAAGGAGGAAGATAACAATTAAATCATATGATGATGAAGAGCGAGCTTTGAAGGGTCTTATCATGTTACCTATCAAAATGGGACATGTTGTAAATAATACTTTCTGCCAAGTTTTTGATCGAGACCTTTCTTATAACATACTTTTGGTTCATCCTTTGATCCATGAGATGCAAGCAGTACCATCAACATACCATCAATGTCTAAAATTTCCTTATGACGGACAAGAGATAACTTTACCAGCAAATCATTACATCAATCAATTTTTTTCTAATCTTAGAGCAACCCAGGATACTTTTGTACCACATAATAGAGAAGCTCTTGTTGTTTCCCCTTCAAATCATAATGACCAATCAAAGGAGTTGATAAAGAGTTTTGGCACAAAATTACAATTGAAGGACAAAGGGGTGGGAGAATATTCATTATGTGTCTCTAACTTACCTATCTCTCCAAGGTCACATGGTCAACCTACAATATCCAAACAATAAATTGCAGTAGCCTCCACATCAGGAGTACAATCTTCAATACCTATCACCATGTTTGACAATTTTTTTATTAAAACCAATACTCAAGAAGATGAAGCTGAAGATAGAGATATCCTCAATTGGATATATAAGGATGAAGATGAATTTGTTCAACATATCAAATTTCCTACAGAACAATATGGTAAAGGCTATTCTATAATGCAAAGTATGGGTTATGAAGGGACTGGTCCCATAGGTAAAATAAAGGAAGGAATTGTAGAACCCATTTAACCTAGAGTAACACATCCAAAGGATAAAATAGGACTTGGGTATGGTGAAGATACAAAAGGATCCGCTTTAAATAAAACCCATGAAGACACAACTTTAAATAAATCCCATGAAGAGATATCTTTAACAGTTCTTAGATTGCAAGATAACTCTGACACTGATTCAAATGATTATGAATGGGATACAATTTATGATAATTAATTTTGGAGAGATAAAAAGGTTGATGTCATACAAAAATATAAACCCATACTTACATAAGGAGAAATTTTAAGGACTCAGCCACTTGACTATGTACTTCAAGATGACCATGACTCGAGTGAGGATGATTCAGTTCAACATGAGATTGATAATCGACAGGAGGATACCATCATAGACCTTCCATATTGCGAGAATATTAACCATGTCCATGTCATGACCTTAACAACCCTTGACCTCACTCAACCAGATGATCATTTTCCTTTAATTCATCCTAAGCTTATTGATTGGGATCAAACTGAACCTATTGATATCCCTATATTCCAAGATGATTAGATCATTGTAAATTTCCTTTTCTTTTCCAATCCTAAACCAAGTTCCACCAGTGAATCTCATAATCAAGTTTTTAATCAGGAGAGTGCCAAGTTTCTTAGCTACAAAATTAATAATATAAAAGATTGATCTAATGGTAAAATCTGAAAAATGACAATGTTAGATCATGAAAAAGGAAAAAGAAAGAGTGTATCTAACGGTGAAAACCTTTCAATGGAACTGAAGGATGAGAAACTTGACACTCTCCCAGAACACTATCAAGAGAGATTTTCTATTTTGATCAAGCCAACAGAAGCAATCAACATAGATACTACAAAACAACCAAAGATCCTACAACTTGCTACTTCATTAATAGAGGAAGAAATACCAAAGTTCATAGAATATTTGAAAGCCAATAAAATCAATTTTACTTGGTCATATGTAGATATGCCTAGACTGGATCCTAATCTCATCATGCATCATCTATCTATAATGTTGAGGGAAAAATCAGTAGAGAAAAAACTTAGAAATATCCATCTGCATGTCGCATTATTGGTTAAAGAGGAGTTGAATAAAATATTGGATGTAGGATTCATTTGGTCTATTGACTATGAAGAATGGATCTCTAACATTGTGCTAGTGTCAAAACCGGATGGGCGTATCAGAATTTGTACAAATTTTTAGGATCTGAATAAAGCATGTTCGAAAGATGATTTTCCTCTGTCTAACATTAACACAATTATGGACCTGACAACTAGGCACACCATGTATTCACTTATGGATGGATTCTCCAGGTATAATCAGATCAATATCGCACCCAAGGGTCAAGACATGACTGCTTTCACATGTCCTTGAGGTACCTATTGTTGGAATTTGATGCCATTTGGACTCAAAAATGCAGGTGCAACCTATCAACGAGCTATGACCACTATTTTCCATGACATGATGCACACTTTCATGGAAGATTATGTGGATGATCTCTTAGAAAAATCTTATAGAAGAGAGGGGCATCTATATATCTTATCTAAAATCTTTGTCAAAATGGAAAAATTCAAGGTTAGACTCAATCCAAAGAAGTGTGTCTTTGGGGTTAAATCTAGAAATCTTTTAGGATATATTGTTTTAGAAAAAGGAATAGAGGTGGATCCAACAAAATTCAAAGCCATCATGGAGATGCCACCACCTATAAATATTAGTCAAATTTGATCATTTCAAGGATGACTACAATCTATCTAAAGGTTCGTCACACAACTAGTAGACAATAGTTTTCCTCTCATGCATCTCTTGCACCAAAAATTTCCTTTCAAATGGGAAGAAAAGTGTGAGACAATGTTCAATCAAATCAAGCAATATCTCATGAGTCCACCAGTCTTGGTTCCACTAGTACTAGAAGAGCCACTCATACTTTATATTTCAACCACAAAAGTATCCTTGGGCGCATTTTTGGCATAAGAGGATAGAACAGGAAAAGAGCGAGTTGTATACTACATTAGCAGGACCTTGACAAGTCATGAGCTCAGCTACACTTTTATTGAAAAGGCTTGTTTAGCAGTAGTGTTTGCTTCCAAAAATTTGTGGCACTATATGTTATCTCACATAGTTAAACTTGTGGCCAAAATTGATCCATTAAAGTACCTCTTAAGCAAAGCTACCTTAATAGGAAGGCTAGCCAAATGGGTAATGATCTTAAGTGAGTTTGACATCCACTCTGTAGATCATAAGGAAATCAAAGGAAAATTTATAGCAGATCAATTTCCTAAAGCACCATTACAAACAAATCATCCAATGCATATTGAATTTCCTGATGTAGATGTTTTCACAGCAACAACGAAGCAGTCATGGACACTATATTTTGATGGGTCCTATACACAACATGGTTCGGGGGTAGGAATTATTTTTTTACACCTCAGGGACATACTATTCCAAAGTATTATTGGTTGATTTTTCCTTGCACTAATAACATAGCCGAATATGAAGAACTACTTATTGGAATGAAAGTAGCATTGGAATGGAGGATCACACAGCTACAAGTCTATGGCGATTCACAATTTGTCATTAACCAAATAAATCATGATTATCAAAGCAAGGATGACAAGTTAATTCCTTATAAGAATATGGTTGATGATTTTAAGGAGTATTTTGTTGAGATCAAGTTCACATAGATTCCACAGATTGACAACAAAGCTATAGATGCCATGGCTACAATTGCTTTGCTACTACAACTATCAGAAAATCAAACTTGATATGAATTCCTGGTGGAACAATTTTTTTCCCCTACCTATGATAATCTTGAGACCCAAATCATTTTTCATCTGGTTGGTTCTGATTCCAATTTATACAAAAAAATCTATACCTACTTGAAATATATTCTCTTACCCCTGAATTTATCCCAGAATCAAAAGAGAAATTTTACATGCCAATCTTCTTGCTATACCTTAATCACTAACACCCTTTATCGATGTGGTATGGATGGTACAATTCTTAGATGTCTTGAACGTGATGAATCGGAAAAAGCATTACAAGAGGTTCATGGTGGTATTTGTGGAACTCATTCAAGTGGATTGACCTTAGCTAACAAACTTGTTAGAATGGGTTATTATTGGCCAACTATGGAAAGGGAATCCTTCACCTTTGTAAATAAATGTCCAAAGTGTCAGATACATGGAAACCTCATCCATGCTCATGCTCAAGAGTTGTAGCATTTTACTACAACATGGTCATTTTCTCAGTGGGGACTATATCTAGTCACCAAAATCCACCCTTCTTCACCAAATGGGAACAAGTTTATAATCATGGCAACTAAATATTTTTCCAAGGGGATTGAAGTTGTTCCTTTGACCATAGTAACTAGCAAGCAAATTTCATTTTTTATCTTGAATTATATTAATGTCGTTATGGTATTCTCATCTCCATTATCATTGATAATGGGAGACCTTATAAGAATCAAGATGCTGACAAAATTTATGAAAGATTCCATATCCAACATAGGTTATTTACACCTTATTATCCACAAGGAAATGGCCAAGCAAAAGCTTCAAATAAAACAATCTTGAAGATCCTGAAGAAGACATTAAATGATGTCAGTCGTGATTGGCATGTTCAGTTAAATCTAGCTTTGTGGACCTATAGAACTAGCATTTTCATACCAACAAGAGCCACCCCATATTCTTTGATCTATGGAGTAGAAGAAATCTTTCCATTAGAAGTTGAGATACCCTCACTTCGAGTCTCACTAAAGGGACTCATAACTGATGAAGACTATAGAGTTTCCCGATTGTTAGATGAGAGACAAAAATGTGCATTTGATCACTTGAAGGGTTATCAACAAGTCATGTCTCGTAGTTACAATCATAGGGTTAGATGACAAAAATTTCAAGTGGGTGACCTGGTCCTCAAGGAAAATCCCCACAATCAACAAGATCGGGCGAAGAAAGGAAAGTTTGAACCAAATTGGCTGGGTCTATTTTCATCATTGTCATCTATGGTTCTAGAACGTATCAGTTATCTACACTAGAAGGGGACCTATTTTAAGAGCCAATCAATAGTATACATCTTAAGAAGTTCTATTTCTGAGCAAAACCTACTTAAAAAGTCCTCATAAAATCCAAAAACATAAAAAAAATCTTTAAAAAATCTAAAAACAGCATAAAAAGTCTTGAAAAAATCCAAAAATAGCAGAAAAATTCTGGAAAAAATCGTCATCAAGGTGAAAACGTGGCAAACAGGCATCCTTTTGACATACAAAAAAATCAGAAAAAAAGGAAAAAGAGAAAAAAAGAGAAAATACAAAAAGTAAAAAATCAAGAAAACCGTTGCCTTGATAAAAACCTAGCAAACAGGTGTCTTGGTAAGAACAAAAAAATCATGAAATCTAAAAAGTACAATAAAAAAAATGGTGAAAACCTAGCAATCAGGCGCTATTTGTGAGCTAGTTGGCTCTTTCATCTATTAATTTATGTCCTACATCGTTTATACATAGCCATTTTTATCAGCATCAAATCCATCCCTTGTCATCATATCCGCATCATGAACACAACATTTACTAGAGACGACAAGATTTCATCATGGCTTGGTGATCATTGTTTATATTCATAGTAGTAGGTTGTGTCTAATCTAGAGCCAAAGTGAAAAATCACTGGGGACAATCAACTTTTGAGATTTTCACTAGACAAATAGCAAAATGAATCAAATATTTGAATAACAAATCAACATCGAATATCCAATCATGCCTGGTCAAAACAGCTCTGACACGTATCATAGAATGAAACTAAAACAAATTGGATGATCTTAATCTGAATAAGATTATTGGAACACTTAAAGCATACGTTGAACTATTATTTTATAATTTTATGACATCATATTTCTAGAGTGGCTCAATGATGTACTGAACTAGAGTAATAGGGAAAGGAGTATGATTTTTCGTTGTTTTCTATTTGTAAGTTAATCATTATTACTATGCAAATTTTTCGCAAGACATGGTTTACAAAAAGTATCATTGATGAAATTTCAGAATTTGGATAGGAAAAGGATTAACTTTTGTCTATTTACGCAAGTAATACTCAGGACATCTCGATTCAATTATACCTCGATGCTTGTATTAACTTGCTATATAAAAAATCATGAAAGTTGAATTCAGGACACAAGTAGTGCAGATATACCCTTTGATGTTTGTACTAACTTCCAACATTTCGAAAGCTCAATGATGATAAACAAGCATAAAGTTTGTTCACATGATGACAACATTGTATAGTTCATTTTGTATAGTAAATTTTGCATATGATTGAATTCATTGTTAATTTTGCATTTGCCTAATGGATTTTAGAGGTTGGAAAAACATCAAAAACAATATATCTCTTTTGAACAAAGATTGAGTACATTTTGACATTGGCAGAAATCATTTTCATATCATTTTCATTATCATTTTTATGTTCATTTATCATTCATTTTTATACAATCTTTATTTATCATTTTCCATATCATTCTCATTCATTATCATTATCATTTCATATCATTTTCATCTTCATTTATCATTCATTTTCATATCATTATCATTATCATTTCATATCATTTTCATGTCATTTTTATCATATTTTCATATCATTTCATATCATTTTCATTTTCAATTTCATATCATTCTCACATCACTTTCATGTTCATGGATTTATCATTCATTTTCATATCAATATCATTTTAATTCTCACATCATTCATTCATTATCATTATTATTCACTCACTTTCATATGCTTCATATATCATTATCATTTCTCATTCACTTTCATACCATCATTATGTATTATTTTCAAATCTTTCATTCATTTCCATGCATTATCATTTACATCAACACCATTGCATCATTATACATAATAATAAAATGCATCCATTGTATCCATTTCATCACAACATTTTTGCATCCATAATCAAATAAATTTTTCCATACATCATAGAACATCACAAAATCATTCACATATCATTCACATCATTCATCAATAGAGCGGATCATAACCATCATAACATATTTTGCATCATCATCAATCATAACACATATAAGGTTCATATACAAGTCATCACATCATAATCATTATTTATCAAAGTCATAAACATAATCATCGCTATCATATTATCATATGCAAATATATCATAATCATCATAACATATTTTGCATCATAATCATCATAACATATTTTACATAACCATCATCATAACACATATAGGTCATCACATCATTATCCATAAACATGCATCATCATGGCATAATCATAAGCAACATAACATATAGAAATAGAAATGAATACATGAACATCCATCATAGAATAATATAACACACATACATATAGGATCTGAAATCACCATTGCATATCATATAATCTCATCAAATCAACATCCAAATGTACAAAGATATCAAATGTCAAGAGAGATATACATAAAATGTGACAAAAATGAATGCATACAAATCATCAATGGGGAGCATCAACATCGGGACTATGGCTTCTGTTTCCTCCAAAAAAAAGTTAGTCTGGTTGGATCCTTGCCACCTGTACAACCTGTATCTTGTCTGCCCGACTGTAGCACACTCCTGGTTGCACTCCTAGTTGGACTCTTGGAGTGAGTACGAGACCTACTGCCTAACTAAGTGAATGGTATTTGCTACTCAGGAGGCACTACCTCATAGTATCTCATTCAATAGTACTTTTCCTCACAAGCGGTCTCCAACCCATCTTCCATAACCTCTCCAATGGAGGTGCCCTCCACAAATCTCAGGAGCCTCTCTACAATACCCTCTGCCTGTCGGCAGTGCTATCTCAAACTATCCTCAAAAATGAATTGAGCTACCAGTGGGTCTGGGGGTGGTGGTTGTGCCATCTATGTCTATAGCTGTGTGATAAATATCTAAGTGTGTGATAATTAGCTCTGGAGAGCCTGTACCTATGTCTGTAAGTTGTTTATCTAGATCTGTTGCTATTGGGATGGAGCCCTGATCATAACATGAGAGGGACCTACTGTTGTCCTACTATCCTCATGGTCCTCGGTCTCCTCATAACATGAAAATCCAAACTAGGCAGTCTCCTCCCCTCATCCCTGTCATCCCCATCGTCACTATCATCATAATCACTAACATAATCATCATCCCCGTCATCTCCAGCAATATCCTCACCTCTTGCAACAGCCAGCTCTGCCTCTACCTCACCCCTCTGATGTTTGCACACATTCTGCAATGTTGTTCCATCAAGTAATGGAGCAGGCTCATCAAGACTCGTAAACCTCAGAAAAGGGTGTGTATGGAAGTACTAAGGATACTTCTCTATCATATGTGCATCTGTAATATCTGGTCTATAATCTCATATCTCTGGCTGTAATCCCAGACACTCTTCCCTCGCTGCCTCATAGGAAATGAATGGGCCCCACTCTACGACATCGTCTCTGCCTAGCATAATGGGAAACCCCCTACAAAATAACCTACAATCTCCCAAACTACCTTAATACCTGCATGACCAATAATCTCTCTATGATGAAAGGGGTCCTCCTGATCAAATATCTAGATAGGTCGCAATAGGGCAACTCAATGTCATCGTCATCCCAGACCTACAAGTCTACATATGGCCCCCATATAATAGTATCCATGTCATCCAAAACTCTCCTCTAGTACTCTAACTTACCCAAACTAGGCTAGAAAAGTGGACCTGCATATGCATATACATATGGGCGGCCAATAGGACGGTCTCTCCTTGTAAAGGGGTGGGTGATAGCAATATGTTCCCATGCCCATATCTATAAGAGGGTAACTCCAGAAGATATACTCTTCCCCCTATATATACCACCTGATGCAATTCATGGTATAGGTGGGCCAACATGCATGAACCCCATGCATACCTCATCTATTGTAGGATCATCTACTCTAGGATATGATCCCATCCTACCGACAGTCCCTTTGACTTGCAATCATGACACAAAAATCCACCAATAAATCTAGCCAACAGTGAGGGGAGTGGGGCATAACTCTCAACCATCTCTCTCCATGGGATCTCATATCCACAAATTCTCGGATCTTGGAATACTCTCCATAAGGCATGGGTCCCACCAACCTCCTTGTGGTAATAGACCACAATCTCGCCTATCATAGGGATCCCCAATATCTTATATCCATCCACAAGAGTCATTGTGATCTCACCAGTGGGAAAATGGAAGGTATTATGCTCACTGTGCCACCGCCCAGTTAAGGCTATCAGTAACCCCCTATTGATCCTATACTGCAAGATCCTCAACAATGAGCCCAACCAACATCTGGAAATCACTCCAATCTCAAGTTGTGATAATCTAGGGATCATCTCCCCAAGTCCTAGGAAATCTCTCTCTGACTTGGAGGATCTTAAAATCCTCCTATACATCATATTGATGCAAATCAATTAGATCACAATATCATGGTGATACAATAAATCTATTTGAAAAGTGAATCATGCGTGAAATCATATCAAATAATCAAGCAAAATCACATGCAAGCACATCATCAAATATCATCATTACTATTTGTTTCTCATTCTTGAAAGAAAATTTATCAAATTCATACATCAAATTAGCATCAACTCATCATACTATTTATGTTTCATTAGGAAGCCAAATTTATTAGCATTCAAATCAATTAATCATCATTACTATTTGTTTTTCATCAAGCATAAAGAAAAAAATCATCTACAAATCAGCATCAGATCATCATTTTACTATTTGTTTTTCATTTGAAAATGGGGACAAATTTATCAAATCATCATAAAAATCAGATCAATTATTTTTGATGCCAATCAATTTGATCAAATCAGTTGTCTAATATAGCAACAACATCAAACAAACATAATTATTCTTGAAATAATCATCAAAATCAAGAATCTACAACTCAAATAATCAAAATCATAAAAAATTCCATGGATGCGCTAAAACATGCATTCTATGCACCAATTCAGCATATGCACTAAAATAGAGGGTCAATGTGCAATTTCACCCAATGTGCTAATCTATCCAGCCTATGCGCTAAAATATCAGACCTATGTGCTACACTAATCAATGCACTAAATCCCCTAGTGTATGCACTAGTCTATCCATGGATGTGCTAAATCGACCTATGTGCTATTTTATTAGACCTATGCGCTAACCTGCGACCTTAATTCACTACTTTGTATGTGCTAAAAGAGGACTCGCATGTGCTAAAACTCTTGTACATATGTGCTAAAACAACAAAGGAAAAATTCCAAAATTCTAAAAAGCGTATGAAATTCTAAAACAAAAATCACAAAAATGGTTTAAAAATCTTACCAAGGGTCCATAAGAAGTTGGTCTCTGATGTCGGCGTACCCTCTCAAATCTATGCCTCTCATAGTGGATCGTCGTCTCATCTATAGTCTCTCAAAGCTCTCCAATCACCAAAATGCAATAGTAAAAATGACAATGATTTTTTACCAGTTTTACACCTTTTAAGGGGGTGTTATTTTTATTTTTCACCAACCTAAGCGCTATTTCGGGGAATAAATCGACAAAACTACATCAAATCATTGCAAATATTCAAACATCATCAAAAACTTCAAACATGCGATTTATCTCCCGAGGGGCATGCAATCATCGGTTTTTCCAAAATTCACATTTGGGGCAAACTTTTTAATTCTTTTAAGCAATGTGTAAAACACATCACTTCAAAGAGGGGCAAAATGTATACACCTAAAAATGGTCACATTATAATAAGTCTGGTAATTAATTAAATACAAGTTATTTAATTAATCTTCTAATTTCATCTAGACATATAAAATAATTTAATTATTTATTTATATTGTTCAATTTCCAATTCTTCTATTTTAAATAAATAAATAAGTTTATTTAATTATTATCATGTTTCATTTTTCCTCTTAATTAAATAAATAAATTTTATAGTTTATTTAAATTAATTATCCTATTGCTTTAAATTTGAATTTGTAATTCAAATATAGTAAATTTTCTTCTAAATCCATAAACTATCATTATTTCTTTAAATTCCCATTTCACATATAATTAAATATTTTAAATATTTAATTAGAAACTTCTTATTCACTTTTCACACATTATTAAATATTTTTAATATTTAATTATGGAAACTTCTAAATCCACATGTCACATGAAATTAAATAATTTTATTATTTAATTATTGAATTATCCTCAGCTACCAACTAACTTCTCATAACTAAAAATGACAAATGGCTTTTTTCCTTCATTTTTGAATGGAAAATGTTTTGTAGGAGGAAACATCTTCCTTCTTTTTCTCTAGCCTCCATCTTTCAATCCAACTTCTTGATCTTCCACCATTCATCTTACCAAGCTCGATTTCAACCGTTGATCTTTGCCAACTAAGATTTTGCCTCCAAAAGTCTATAAATAAGACCTCTTTGTGCTTTGAAAATCATCTAGTTGCATAGCATGAGAATTATAGTGGCATAATCAAGAATTTAGCAATCTTAATATCCTATATTTCTTGATCATAGCATAGAATATTGACTTTTATCATCTTAGCATAAACAATCATGGTAGAATAGCTTGCATAATCTGTTTTAGTTTCATTATCTCATGTCATTTAGCATAGGAATGCATTTTTCATATCATCTCATTCTCTAGGTTGTCATTATGTTGAGCTTCTGCTGACACAATCTGAGAGCAAGCAACTTAAAATGAATCCTTGGAGATAGAGGACAATGAGATGACTTTGAAGAATTTGTTGAATTTGGAGTTTGTTTAATTTTAATTAGATTCTTTGATACAATGTTTCATTGGTGTGTTGTTTAACTTGTTTGTTGTTTCCACATATTTACACACACATTTTATTTTATCAATTCATTGCACATATTCACCCACACCTCACAACCCCTAATCCTTTGAATGAACCCTAAAATGAAAGGTGTGAAAGAGAGGTCATTTCTAAACCTATCTTCTAGGTGAAAAACTCTAGAGGCTCATTGGGGAATCCTCTTTCCTATTTCATTTTTTGTGGTTCACTAGCACTTGCTATGTTGGTTTGAATGAAAGGCACTTTTTAACCCTAATATAGTAAAAACCCTAATTTTCACTTGTATAAGAGCAAAAGGTGAAGTAAATTCTAACTATTTTGTCATTTACCTTTTTGTAGCTTGAAACTGATTGGAGATTAGTCAAAGATGTCGAGCCGATGAGATTACAGGCCTGTGAGACTAGACATCCTACGAGACCAGGTGGCCCACGATGAGTACTATCATGAGATGAATTGATTTTTATGCCTTAGTTTTATCCTTATCCATTTATTTTATGATTTTTATGCATTTCTAGGTTAATCTAGTGCCTTGGAAAAAATTTCGCAAAGTGTCCCTTTTTTTTGCAAAGTGTTCATTTTGTTGACAAAGTGTCCCACTTTTTCGTAAAGTGTCTCATTTCTTCGCGAAGTGTCCCAAAAGGGATCTAAAGTATCTAGGACCTCTAGGAAAGTACACTAGAACAAATTTAGTACACTTTTACGATTGTTGATGTAAAGATTTAAGAGTTTAGATTTATTATAAGACATATTTTTTTCTTTTTTGTAAGGTTCCCACCCATTCGTGATAGTGTCTAGGTGGCAGAAAGAGTAGTCTTCTTCAAGATTTAGCCCCTACTCTTTCAGTGAAGGATACAAAGCTTTTGTAAACTATAGTATTATATTGGGTGTACCTCATGCCCCCATGAGGTACCATGATCCAATCTCGATGGCATTAGCAAAGTGATGGGATGTAGATACATGTACATTTCATCTACCTATTACCACGATGACTATCATGCCGAAGGACTTACACCGCATACTTCGAGTTAGAATTTGGGGTGAGCGACTATGTTTCGTAGTGGAGTGATCATTTCACGAGATGAAATATGACATGTGGTTCTACCTTGGTGGACCAATGCATGATGAGAGGGTGAAGGAATAGATAGATCTTGCGATGCTACTATATTCATGGGCTCCACTAGTTACAAAGATTATGATAATGATAGTAGTAGCACTAGTACTTGTCCTTGATAGCCAAGGAGCACACCTGAAGGGAGGAATAGTACACATGATACGAGGGATGGCAGAGCATAGGATAGTATACGCCTGGGGGCACAACATCCTAACACACCTGTACTATGATCTCAGATGATTTTTATATCAGGAGGTGGACAACATGGTACATTGTACACTTCTACAGGTGTGGTGCCTAGAGCATATCACGTGTACCAGACTAATAGGGTTCCCATGTTCAAAACACTTGTGGTATCCTTGGGATTTTAGCTATCCTCTGTAGTTTTGGCAGTATGGTGACTTGCACTTCTGGAGAGTTTGATTTCACCGGCTAGAGGAGGATGAGATCCTTTTGAGACCCTATTAGCTTGTGCTACAGTGGCCAGATCAGACTCGATAGATGAGGAGATTGCAGATGGATAGGTTCTTTTGATTACATAGTATGACCTTTCTACTATGATCATGTCATGCAACAATTTTGTCAGGTTCAAATAGCACCCAGGAAATGACCCTTTTTTAGGAGATCAGTACGGAGTGCCCTGAAGACTCGATGATTCTAGATGGTTCACTATTGAGGATGTTTTCTATAGTGACTCTAAGTATTTAGATCATGATATGCCTCCAATATTCGATGCTAATGATGTTGGTTCCATAGATGACTATGAGGAGTGGTAGATAGTATCATAACTAGCTCCCATATTTTTCATGGACAAGCTAATAGGTGATGCAGGTCCACTCTCAGATGAGGGAGACGAGGTGGCAGATAGGGCTGAGGAGACACGCTAAAAAGCTGCAAACATATTTACAAATGTGATAGACAAGGAGTATGATGATACAACACATCCTAACTATGATGGCTAGGAGGAGAGTGATGAGGAGGAGGAGGAGGAGGAGGAGGAGAATCATCCCATGAGTGAGAGTGATGAGGAAGTAGATGAGGATCTAGTGGGCCACGAGTGGGGAGATCCATCTCCCATTCGTGTTATTATAGCATGAGTAGCAGCTGTAGCAGGCACTAGTACCCACAACCATGGAGAGGCTAGCACATCCTCCATGCCCCCTACACATGACAAGGTTGATTTCACATAGACTAGTAGAGAGATCGGTGATGATATTTTATTTACTACTATGCTTTATGCTTACTCTTATGGTTTATTTGTGTTTTCTATCTTGCAGGATCTGTGAGAGATCTTCATGATCTCTATCGTCAGGTGGTTGTAGAGATAGTTCCCCCATCAGTCGACGAGGAGGTTGAATGAGAGTCTTAGGAGGCACATCCACCAAAATGATGCTTCCCCATATGTAGAGTCATCTCGGACCCTATTAGATTTCAAGAGACTACAACCAGAGGTAGCCAAGCTTCAGGTGGAGAGAGATTAGATAGTAGGGGAGCATGAGGAGGCCCTTGGATAGGTACGAGGCTTATATTTTTCTCTTAGTAAACTCAATGGATCACGATCATGATCACATGCCACCATCTCTCGACAGACCACCACTACACAGATGTGAGCACTAGTTCCTGAGGGATCTAGTAGTCATAGACCTGAGTAGCATTGTATATATTGATGACATGTACATAAAACTTTGATATATATATATATGAGCATTTGATGTTTTATTACTTGTGTTTGTGTTGAATGTTAAGTGGTAGTGTGATTAATTAAATAATATTTATAAGACTATTTAATGAATGTCTCCATGATTTAACATGTGTTATATGATCTAATTAAAACTCATTCTAGTTTCTCTTAGTGCGACATTTGTGATTAAGTATGTTATCCTAAATTAAATGCACCTATGATCTAATTAGAGAACATTAAATGCATATAAGGATATAATCTAACACAACATACATAATATTAGGAAATTAAAAAGTTTCCCACTTCCCTCTCCTCCTCTTGCATTTGAACTTCTTGCATGCATGGTGCATTCTGCTCCGGGGGTACCCCATGGTCCCTCTTTGTCCCCTCCTAACCCGAGCATCTCCTTATCACATGTGGTCTCATGTCCCTCGGGGGTCATTCCTATTGGGACAGAGCTTTCACCTATGAGTCTTTTGAAGACCCTTGAGATTCCGGTCATATCTACTGATTTTGTGTCGGTGGTGGAGATTCTTCTAGAAATTGGCTAGAAGGATGTGCTGACCAATAGAAAACAAAACTCTTCTCCAGTTCCTCCTTCTAAGGAAGTCACTACTTCTAGGATGGATTTTTCCATTCTTGATTCGGCCTGTGATAGGATCCTCTCCTCCATGGAGAATGCAGTTGTGGGTCATTTTATTTCCTTTCATCCAACTATGGATATGGTTCGAAAGTGGGCTATTGTGAAATGGCATCTCAAGGGGAGCGTGGAGATCTGTGCTAAGGCTGGTGGTCTCTTCCTCTTCAATTTTACAGCTGTGGAGGACATGGTGGTGATCCTATCCATAGGACCTTGGGTGTATGGAAAGCACAACTTGGCTTTGTGTCGTTGGAAACCGAGGTTTGACCCTACCATGAACCTAAACAAGTTGGCTCCAATCTAGGTTTGGCTGCTTGGCTCACCCCTAGAGTATTGGGATGAAGCCATTTTCAAAAGTATTGGGGATTCTATGGGTCAGTTTATCACAACTGATTCCATCACCAAATCGAAATCCAAGTTAGTTTTTGCAAGATTTTGTGTTAACATGTGTGTTGATAAGACTCTTACTAACATAGTTAAGTTGTGCTCCAAGTTTGGCAACTGGACCCAACTAGTGTTTAATGAAAATGTTGTTGTCTACTATCAGAAGTGTGCTAAATCTGGCCACCTTATCTCTGACTACAAATCATCTTCCGATCGAGAGCCTAAGGTGGACAGTACCTTAAAGAATCCTCGGCCTTATGTGGAGAATGTTTCACCTTCAAAGGAGGTCACTCTGGTCAAATCTCTGGTTGCTTCACCTACTTATGGTGACCCACTAACTAGTCTGGTCAACTCTAGAGTAAGTCTAGTGACTCTATCTTTAAATGAGACTTGTCAAACCCCAGGATGTCCAGACAGCCCTAGGCCTTGGTTCATTGGCTACTGATCCACTGCTTGTTGCGGGCTCTATTGGGACAAGTGAAACAATGGGTGAGGAAGGTGAGATATGGGAAGAAGAGAATATTGGAGTTGTTGATGAATCTGTAGAGAATACAAAGGGCTTGATGCTATAGAAAACTGTACAAGAAGAGATTTTGAAAACTCCAAAGAAAAGAGGGAGGAAAAAGAAGGCAGATGTGGGAGGAGATTCTAAACCAGGAAGACCCAGCCAGAGACACACCAAGCTAAGAGAAACTACAAATGATATTTCCCTAGGTAAATAGAGGACATTGGACGTGTCCTCTAAGAAAGGTCAGAAATGAAAGTTATGGAATGGAATGTTCATGGGCTTAACAGCTCCCACAAACAACTTGCTTTGATTAACTATGTCCTAGAACATAAGATTGATGTGTGCCTACTACAAGAAACCAGAATGAATAAGACAAATTTTGATAAGATTGATAAATTTATTTGGCCAAATGCTTCCTACTTCTATAGTGATGTTGAGGGAGCTTTGGGTAGTCTAGTAGTGCTTTGGAACCCCTCTAGATTTATGGGTTCATAATTTTTTCACTGTAAAAATCATGTGGGGGCCTCCTTTTCTTACCTAGGTGACTCTTGGTCTATAATCAATATTTATGCTCCTAACCAGAGGAACACGAGGATCACCTTGTGGCAGGATCTTGCTATTAAAATTGATTATAATAGGGGAACCTATTGGTTGGTAGTTGGGGACTTCAACTCTCCCCTCTACCCTTCGGAGAAAAGTCGTGATTTGATGGATTAATTTGACAGCATGTCGGACCTGGAAAAAATTTTGAAGTCTTCAAGGTTGATAGATATTGATCTTATGGGATAGAAATTTACTTGGTCTAATAGAAGCTCTGGCGAAAATCTGATTCAGGTCCGGTTGGATCGGTTTCTCTCCTCCTCCCATTGGACTAACATTTTAAATGCCAATCTAAAAGCCCTGCCCAGAATGGTGTCTGACCACAATCCCCTATTGTTGACCTCAAATGTTTGACCTCTTGTGGGCCCTATTCCATTTTGTTTTGAGATAGTGTGGAATTCCTATGTTGACTTCAAAAATAAAATTGTAGAATGGTGGAACATCCTTGTTCGTGGCTCCCCCATGTTCAGGATTTTTTTCAAACTCAAACATATTAAAAACATGGTAAAAGTATGGAACAAGAGTGTGTTTGCCGATGTCTTTAAAAAAAAAATTAGAGAAGGAATTGAGAACTTTACAAAAGAAAATGGAGGAAGGGGATGATAGTCAGCAGACTCACAACTAGGAAATGGAAACTAGGAAGGAATGGGAATGAATCCTCAAAAAAGAGGAAATCTTTTGGAAGTAGAAATCTAGAGTCCAATGGCTGAAAGAGGGTGACAGGAACACCTCCTTCTTTCATGTGTTTTCCATCAAGCACGGGAAAAGAAATCAAATTTCTAAACTGACTGATACTACTAGTGTGGTGATATTGACTTCTACCCAAATCGGCCTCCTAACTACTAATTACGTTCAGGAGGCTTACTCGGCCCCGACTAAGGCGCCCAACCCGACTATGGACAACCTATTGCTTTACCACCTTCCAACCATCATCTCCGAGGAAGATAATTTGGGGATTCAAAGTGTTGTTACCCCAAAAGAGGTTGATATGGCTACCTTTAGTATGGGGGCTTTCAAATCCATGGGCCCATATGGTTTTCCCCCTGCTTTCTTTTAGATTTTTTGGGAAATTGTAGGTGGGGATCTTGTTCTAGCTGCTCATGATTTCTTCAAAATTGGTAAAATCCTTAAACAAATAGACCACACCTTTATTGCTCTAATTCCTAAGATTGGTTATCCTCAATCCATGATTGATTTATTACCTATTAACCTGTGCAACACCTTTTACAAAATCCTATCCAAGATCCTAGTGAACTGTATCAAGCCCCTTCTCGATAAACTCATTAGCCCAACCCAAAAAGCTTTTGTCCATGGGCGCCATATTCTTGATGCTACTCTAACCACTCATGAGCTTCTCCTTTCTATGGACAGATGTAATTATGCAGGGATGGCTATCAAATTATACATTTCTAAATCCTATGATAAAGTTATATGGGACTTCATCCCTAAGGTTCTGGCCAAGTTTGGTTTCAACCATTCAATTGTTAAACTCTTAATGGAGTGTATTAATACTGTCAAGTATTCTATTTTGGTCAATGGGACCCCCTTTGGGTTTTTCTCTATTGGTAGAGGGATCAGGCAAGGTGACCCCCTATCTCCCTATCTCTTTATCATGATAGTTGATGTGTTGAGCAAGAACTTTTCTGGTATGTTGTCAGAGGGCTCTATTAGGGGAATCAAAGTCGCTTCTTCCCTGGACCCAATTGTGGTGCAACAATTTGTGGATGACACCTTTCTCTTTGGGAAAGCCTCTGTGGTGGAAGCTAGAAAATGGAAAACCCGCCTTAACAATTATGTTGTTTTCTCTATTCAAAGCATCAACTATAATAAAAGCATGATTTATTTCTTTAACAACACACCTAACTTGCAAGCTAGGGTGACTGTGGTTTTGGGTTGTTTAAGTGGGACTCTCCCTTCATTTTACCTTGGGCTCCCTCTCACTATTAAGGAGGTCACCCCCAACTTTTGGAATTCAGTGCTTGAAAGGATTCAAAGGAAACTTTTTGGGTGGAAAGGCTCCATCCTAAGCCATGCTGGTAAGCTCTGACTACTCACTACTGCTCTTTAAGGAATACCAATTTACTTCCTCTCTATTTTTAAGATACCTAGCTACATTGTTGATAAACTTGAAAAAATCCAAAGGAACTTCCTCTGGTCTGGGACCGAGGATAAGAAGAAATTTTCTTTGGTCAAATGGGAAAAGGTCTATCATCCCAAACATTGTGGTTGCCTTGGGATCAAGAATATGGTCGACACTAACAAGGCCTTGATGGCCAAGGTGGGCTGAGATCAGATAAGGAGTACTAAGGATTGGTGAAAAATACTGAATTCCAAATATCTTCAGAATAGGCATTTGGTCAACTACCTCTCGGAGGTTCACCCCGAGGGCTCCTTGGCCTGGAGGAGCATCTATAGCACACAAAGCCTGCTAAGGAGTGGAATTAAATGGAAAATGGGTAATGGAAATCAGACCGGATTCTAGGAAGACCCGTTGTTAATTGATATCCCCCTAGAATGTTCTGATTTTCAGAATCTCAAGAGGCAGGCCCATAGGTATTGTTGTTTCCATATCAATGATTATGTTTCTGGACCTCCAGGGGCTAGGGTGTGGAAGGATATAACTCTCTGTTGTACTCTTTCACAAGACCTTTGTAGCTTGGCTAGGTCTCTCTAGGACTTACTCTCTCTTACCAGGATTCCCTCCTATGACAAAGGAGATGAGTTTTTTTGGACCTTTGAAAAACAGGGGGATCTATTTGTTAGGTCGATGTATACTCTATTGACAAACCAGGGTGTTGTGGTTGACCCTTAGAATAAGATATGGAACCACCATATGATCCCTAAAATTAATTTCCTCTAGTGGACTACTTGTCATAATAGGATTCTTACTCAGGATAATTTAAGGAAACAGGGATTTTATATCCCTAATAGATGCTTATTATGTAAATACAGTGAGGAAACTATTAATCACTTACTGTTACACTGTTCATTTGTTTTTGAAGTCTGGGGGTTAGGTTTTGAAAGATTGGGTGTTTCTTGGGCCATGTGTAAGGATATCATACCATTCATCTTGGGCTGGTGTGTTCATTATATCCACCCCTTTTCTAGAGAAATTTGGAACTAGGTCCCTCCTATTATTGGTTGGTGTCTGTGGAAGGAAAGAAATAACAAGGTCTTTAGAAATATTGAGAGAAATCCTAGGGAAGTTTATGGTATCGGTGTCTGGCTTATTGAGGAAAACATTTCTCTCTTCAATAGGAAACCTCTAGAGATGGGACCTTTTGATTATGAAATAAGAATGGTCAAGGCCTGGCACCAGAATTTAGATGCTAGCTCGTTTGACAATACTAAATCCCTGGCTAGGAAAAACACCAAATGGGAGCCTTCGGATAGAGGCTGGTTCAAACTCAATTTTGACGGGGCTGCTAGGGGCAACCCAGACAAGGCTAGCATTGGAGGAGTGATTAGAGGCCCCTGGGGGATTCTCGTTTTTGGGTTTGCGGGAGGTATTGGTTTCCAATTCTCTATTGTGGCGGAGGCTCGTGCTCTACTCAAGGGCCTTCAAATTGTTGTCTCTTTGGGGATTGTGAACCTCCACATTGAAGGGGACTGTAAGTCCATCACTGATGCTATAAATTTTGGTAGACTGATTGGGTGGAGTACAAGGGATATTTTGTTGGATACTAGGTTCCTTTTATCCAAGCTAAGAGAAAAAAAAGTGATGCACATTTTTAGGGAGGGTAACCAAGTGGTTTATGCATTGGATAATTGTGGTACCTATAGGGGTTACTCTAAATTTTGGAGGAATATGGGGAATTTACCACTAAGGATTCAAGATCTCATCTTGAAATAACAAAATACCCATTTATTATGATGATTTCAAATCTTCAATTGATGGGTGTCGTGTAGGGGGTCCACTTGGTTTTTCTTTGGGCTTGGTGGATGAGTTCTAATATCGAGGTGGCCTACAAGTGGTGGAATTCAAAATTAAAGGTTATTCACATGGTTAATGGAGGCGGCTCTAAGAAGGGATTTGACATGTACGCAACAATTATGATTTTGAGAGGCCTTATTTTGCGATATATTCTCTTTGGGATTGTTTTAATTCATCATTCCCTCCTTAAGACTGCGGTTATGAATGTTGATGTGATGTTTCATAATGAGGGAAAGCTCCCTTCTAGCACCTTCAATCTTGCTAGTTTAGCGTTGGCTTCTAAACACGCTTACATTGACATTTCTAAATTTGGCCAAGCGGCCACCCTACCTAGCTTTTTGTGCAATTGCATTATGGCCAAGAAACCCTTCTCGCCCACCAATTCTCACTTAGCTTGCCGCAATCACCTTAAGATTCAAATTAATGACACCATTAAGTCTTTCTTTGGTGATCTTTCTTTTCACGTGTGTGATCTGCACACTGGCGTGATTATCCAACGATGCACTCTTTTCCTTAATATCCGCAATGCGAAGAAATCTTTTTTCTCTACCGATGTTTCTAACTTTTTACTACTGCAAGTTCTCTGGTTTCCTGTGTAGGTAAATATCATGGGTGGTGATCACGTTCGGACAAAGCTTGATAATTGCAGAGAGTTTCATAAGAATCCTTTGGTATGGCATATCTACATTGAGGGTGGCCTTGCTCCTCTCATGGAGATTCTTGTGGGCCACAACCCTAACCTGTCTAGCCAATTCGCTAATTCCTGGAAGGACCGAAGGGTTAAATTGGGTGGAATTTATTTTGAAGTCAGTGAAGAGGTGATAGCACAAGCTACCAGAATGTAGTGCACTGGGAAGAAATATCCAAAGCATACTCAGACTCCAGACAATGACAGTATGAAAGCTTTTTTTGTGGGGAATGAGGAGTTGGTCCACAACCAGTCGGTCTTTGAATGCGAGGCCCTTTCACAGCCCTGGGACTAGGTGTGTTTAGCCCTTATAAAGTATGTCATGCTTGAAGGTAGGTTTAAAACCTAATTTTTCTATCATTTTCCCCTACTGAATCATCTTAGGCACAAAATCCTAGTTATTTTTCCTTTTTTTCTGCTCATGGACCTAGAGAATTCGATTGAAAAATGCAAAGAAATGGCCAATCTTAACCCAAATGACATTCTACCTCTAGCTCTCCATCAGGGGCTTATCTTGAAGCTCTACCATTTTCATTTGGCCTTATGTCATCTTAGAGCCATTTCTGCTATCCACATTGAAAAGATTGAACCCCTGGCTGTCACAAATATCCCCCTTGCTAAATCTAAAAACCCTTCTAGAAAACCCCAAACCCAAACAGGCTGCTAAAAAAATTAAGGGCGATGTGGGTAATGTGATAACAAGTGTCACGGCCAGCTTGTGTGAACTCAAGGCCACCTCGGCCAAGTCTGCTTACAGAGCCACCATAATGAAAAAAGGCAAAGATGATAAAAAAAGGTTTGTCGAAGCCGATGGTGAAAGAGGGAAAAGGGAAGAATATTATGGGGAAAGATTCTAAAGGTGACACAATTGTGGAGACCATGGTCATGACTAGAGGGGAGAATACCATATGAAGGTCTAGGAGATTGGCAAAAAACAACAAAAAAAGGCAAATTGTTGAGGACTCGGAGGAGGAGCAGACGAACAAAAAGGATTATAATGAAGAGGAGGAAGAGGAAAAAAATGTGAAGGGCCCCATTCTACCTCAGACAATAGAAAAGTCCTGAAAGAGATTTCATCCTCTTAGTCTTCGCACCCTCTGGTTGCTGAGCCTAGTGAGGTCCCGAGGAGTGCGGTTGATGGTGAGGAGCTTTGTGCACTAAAAAAGAAGATGAACACACTTGATAAAAGATTCAGAGGCCTAACCTGCTTCACGATGAAGCTGGGTCATTTCATGACTAGCACCCTGTCCATGGTGATCAAAGAGGAGTTGGAGGGAAATAATTCATAGGAGAATCAATATTGGGTCAGGGACGACACTATGGACCTCCTGTTGAAAAACTGGGACAATGCCAGTTAGTTGTTGCCTGGGCCTATTTTTTGTGTCTCTGTTGCCTATTCATGGTCAATGTGTTGTTATTGTCTTGTTTTTGTTCTTTTTTTGGCTTTCAGTTAGTTTTATGGACTTGATCTTTTTTGGCCCTTGAGGCTTGTTGTGTAAGGGTATAGCACCCTGTAAATTTTGCTTACTTTATCAAAAACACAACATACAAAATGAACATGAATAACATGAAACCTAAAGTAATCATTTAAAAATGAATTAAAAGATCACTTTAGTATTCAGGACACAAAAATAACTAGTTGTTAATAATGAAGCAATATGAGAGCATGTAGAATAATGCCTAGTAACTCTAACACTACTGCTTTATAATTCACACTATTCAAGAGGATTAGACATAATACCAGCACAGATGCACAACATTAATAGGGTCTTTGAGAGGTGTGACATCCATTTATGTTAACGTGTATGGACCAAACCCATTAATTTCATTAATTATGTAAGGCCCTAACCAATTAGGAATGAATTTTCCTTTTTCAATTGAGTCGACATTAACACTACATTGATTTTCAGATAAGACTAAGTCACCTATGTTGAATACACGAGGGGTGAAATTTTCATTGTAAATACATTGTCTTCTTTTACAATAAGCTTGAAGATGCTCAAGAGCGTTGATGCACTATTCATCGAGCATTTCAAGCTAATGCAATCATTTTTATTTGTATTTGTTGTCATCAATAAGACCTTGAAGAGTAATTATTAATGTAGGAATCTCTAACACCAAGGGCATTATTGCTTTGCTACCATAGACAAGATTATAAGGTGTAGTTCTTGTCAATGATTTGACACTCGTGTGATAGGCCCATAACACATATTGTAATTCTGTGTGCCAATCCTTATTATGATTGCTAACAGTTTTCTTTAGGATTTGTTCAATAGTTTTATTAGTTGACTCGGCTTGACCATTAGATTGCAGGTAGTATGGTGTTGACAAGTGATGTTGTATGTTAAACATTTCCAATAATTTCTTCACATCATTATTCTTAAATGGTGTACCATTATCAGAAACTAACGCAGAAGGAAGTCCAAAGCAAGCAATGATTTGTTCCAATATGAAATGACATATCACATTAGTTGTTGTTGATCGAAGAGGAATAGCTTCTACCCATTTTGTGAAATAATCTTTTGTGGTGATTATAAATGTATGTCTAGCAAAGGAGGGTGGTGATATCTTTCCAATGATGTCCAAACCCCAAACCGTAAAGGGCCAAATTGGGACTTAAACTCGAAACATATAAGTAGGAGCATGAATCAAGTTGTTGTGTTCTTGACATTTGTGGAATTTTCTTACATATTCAAAGAAATCTTGTTCCATATGTCTCCAATAGTATCCAATACATATATGTTTTTGAGCTAAGTTTTTTCCTCCAAAGTGACCACCAAAAGCAGCTACATGAGCTTGTTCAAGTGTTGTGGATATTTCAATTTTTTTAAGGCATCTAAGTAAGAAACCATTGAATGATCTTTGATACAAGACATTGGTGAGAATTATATAATTAGATGTGATTTTCCACAAGTGAACTCAAATGTTCTTTGTTGTTGGCTTGAGAAAGGTACCATCTTTCAAATAGTTAAATATTGTATCGTATCATTCACTTGAGTCTTCCTTGGTTGTTGCTAATACTTCTTCTAATTTATCTTTGATCGACAGTTTCATGACTGTATGCACAATGAAGGTGAAATATTTTGAAGGATCTTGAGGAGGGATAAGGGAAGCTTCACTTGCCATTACATCTGCATGCCTATTATCATTTTGGGGGATGTTTTCAATGGTAAATGGTTCAAACTTCTCTAACAACTTAGTCATTGTGAGATCCTAATATGTTGATAATTTTTCATACTTTTCTTGATATGTTCCATTTATTTGTTTAATGACTAATTGTGAATCACCAAAGATCTTAATGTCTCTTGTGCCCATGATTAAAGTAGTATGCAACCCAATGAACAACACTTCATACTCAACAGTGTTGTTTGTATATGGAAATTTTAACCGATATGATAAGGGAACAAGTTCTCCCATGGGTGGTATTATTATAACTCCTGCATCAGAGCCTATTCTACACTTAGATCTATCAAAATATAATTCCCATATATTAGCTTCAATTGTCATCACATTATCATCGAGGAAAGAGTCATTGCTAGGTAACGCTAAAGGAGAAGGAGCATCAGCTAATTGGTCAGTCAAGGCTTGACCCTTAATTTCTTTTTGTGAAACAAACTTAAGGTCAAACTCAGTCAACAACATCACCCATTTAGCTAAACATCCTGATAAATCTATTTTATTGAAAAGATGTTTTAGACGATCAAATTTCGTCATCACATGTATTTTCACATTTAGTACAAGTAATTTCTCAGTTTACTTGTAGCGAATACAAGATCCAAACATTGTTTTTATATTGTTGTGTATCATTTCTCAAAATCAATCAAAGTTCGGCTAATGTAATAAACAAGATGCTCTTTACCGTTTTCATCTTATTGAACCAACAATTTTGTGAGAGCATGGGCTAATGCGGCTATGTAAAGTATGAACAATTTGTTTTGCATAGTGGGTTGTAAAATAGGTGGAGTTGCAAGGTATTCCTTCAAAATCTTAAAATCCTATTTACAATCCTCGTTCCAATCAGAGTGCACATCCTTTTTGAGGAGTTCTGTAAATGGTAACATTCTATCTGCTAAAGATACTACAAAATGACGGATAGCTTGAACTCTTCCTTGTAATGTGCATAATTGAGAGATGTTTTTAGGAGGTGGCATGTTAATTACAACATCAATTTTCTTTGTGTCCACCTCGATGCCTCTATGAGATATGATAAAACCTAGAATTTTTCCACTATCTACACCAAAGATAGATTTTTTTGGATTCAATCTCATGTTGTATTTTCCCATTCGTTCAAAGATTTTCTAAAGGACATTCACATTGTCGTGTTTTGTTAAATATTTGGCTAGAATATCATCAACATAGTCTTCCAAAATCTTATGTATGTAATCATGAAAAATTATTGTCATAGCTCATTGATATGTTGTGCCCGCATTCTTCAATCCAAAAGGAATCATTACCCAACAAAATATTCCCCAAACTATTGTAAATGTTTTTTTGTATTGATCTTCAGGGTTGATAAAGATTTGATTGTATCCAAAAAATCCATCCATGAATGAAAACAAAGCATTTCCCGTAGTCGATTCAACTATCATATTGATATTAGGGAGGGGAAAATCATCTTTTAAAGATGCTTTATTCAAGTCACAAAAATCCATACACATCTTAATACGATTGTCAGGTTTTGCAACTGAGACAATGTTTGAGATCTAAGGAGAATAATCTATAGGTCTTATGAAACTAGTCTTAAGGAGTTTTTCAATCTCTTGTTTAATGAGTAAGGCTATCTTAGGATTCGTCTTTCATATCTTTTGTCTAACTGGCTTAGCATTTTCAGCAAGGACTATGTTGTGTGGCACTATCTTAGTATTGATTCCTGGCATATCCAAATAGTTCCAAGTGAAAAGTTTGGGAAAGTCATGGAGTACCATTGTGTGATCTTCTTGTTCTTCATCATCAAGGAACTTTCCTATCTTAATGAATTTATACTTATCATTGATGTCTATTTGTATGGAAATTGTATCTCCTAGAGGAAGTGCACTTGGCTTTGGAAATTCAAGGTTATTTTCTTCTTTACTCATATATGTCTCTTTGCTTTCCTCTTCTGCCTCTTTTTGTTTGGTGCTAATCATTGTGCATGTAACCTTTTTCTTTTGAGGAGTAGTAGATGATTTGTCATAAACTCCTAGCATTTTCTTTAAGGCTTTAGAATCCTCAAAGTATTCCCATGATGGTTTAGAATCCATATCAAGCAATTCAGGATGTTTCAAGGTGAGATTGATTTTTGGTTTGCACATGATAGTATTGATGTTTAACGATGGTCTCTTTATTGCTTGCATAATCTTAGAAGAGAAATAACCCAAGCCAGTTTTTATCTCTTGCATGTTAGGATCTATAGGAACACAAATGCCTTGTTCCTTCTTTCCACATCCTTTACCATGATAGCCCAATTGTTTCACAGGTTCATAACCTCTCCCATAAAGTTTTTCCATTTCTTTCAGGTTTGGTGGTTGTTGTTACTCTATCTCATCAATTTTTTTTGTATAGCTTGTATCTTCTTCAAGAATGAATGAAGTGGATGCTTGTGAATTTTCTTCCAAGTTCTGAGTTGACATGACCATTGGTTGCTTTTGTTTTTCTTCTTCTTTTCTTATGATTATGTATTCTCCCATAAACAAGGGTGTGAATTCCAAGGAACTCCAATCATCGTCCAAATAATTTTGAACTATTTCCATTTCTTGTTTTTCTTCTTCTATAGGTTCTATGTTGGATGTTGGAATCAATGTGCTTAGAGGATTTGTTGTTCCTTTTTCAACTTGTAAGCAACTTTCAGGCTCGGGGTCTATTTCAACTTGGTACACCATGTCGTTATAAACATATTTCATGATACGATGAAGGGTTGAAGGAACCACATGAATCTCATGAATCCATGGTCTTCCCAAAAGAAGATTGTATGAAAGTTCATGAGGCATAACATGAATAGGAGTTTGTAAGGTGGCCTTTCCAACCATAATAGGTAAAGTAATCACATCAATTGGTTTCTTTCCTAAATTGTCAAATCTTCAAATCGATAAGGAGTCTCATTCCATTTTTTATTTATCTATGCACAATCTATCTAAAAGTTTCACACTGCACACATTAAGGGCGGAGCCATTATCAACAAGGGCCATTTCTATTCCTATTCTATTGAATTTGGCTATTATCATGAAGGAATCATGTCTCTTTCTCACCTCCAAAGGAGGGAGCTTGTGTTGGTGAAAGGCAATGTCTACATTAACTGTATTCATTCCTTGTATTAGTCTTTCCATATCATTTTTGTTCGTATTATGAGGGATCAAAACTTGTTGTAAGGTTGTTTGAAGCATAGTGTGAATTATAAATTAGGTCCCAAAGGGATATATTTTTAGGATTATTCTTAAGTTGTTCTACAAGATCATACTCCTTCCCATTATGTAGAGGCAAATTAGGAGCACTAGGAAATATGGGATTAGGAAAAGGTAAGGTTGTCAGAGTTGGTTGTTTTGGTTGTGGATTATTTCTAGTGTTATATGTATGAGCAATAGTATTATGACTCAATTTCTGCAAAAAAATATTATTAGGTGGGTAAAGGATAAGTTCAAGTTTCGATTGAGTTTGGTTTTTGTGTGAAGGTGGGTAAAGGATGAGTTGAGGTTGAATCACATTAATGTCTCTTGTTTTTGGTTTTCCATATAACAAGCCTTAGTGGATGAACTTTGTGAAATGAAGTCTTCAAGGGCTTCATCTAACATATCAAAGTCATCACTACAAAAGGCTTGAGGGTTAGGTTAACTTGGAAAGAGAGATTTGACATAGTCAAATAACTATACTTTCTCCAAGTGGTTTAGGTATTTTGGTCTTGTTTTTAGTTTTTTTTGTCAATCTATGTCTAATGTAATCTAATCTACATGCTGAAAATGAAAAGTGCAAAAATCTAGTTTTATCCACAATTGCAATGAATGTAAATTATGCTACTTCTCATTATTTTAATGTAATAGAGATTAGGAAAACTGAAACAGAAAAGTAATAACAGAAAATAGAAGCTTGAAAATAGGAAATTTAACTCTGTAAAATGCAATTCAAAATTTGAACTAGGACCGATTCGCCCAAGGTGGCGAATGAGTCCTAGTAGGTATTTTTCTCAAAATTTTCAGAATTTTTTAGTTGATTTTTATGTTTTCTATGTTGTATGATCTAGATCTAAGATGCAAATGTAGATTTTGAATGATTTGCAATTAAATTAAATGAAAAAATGTAAGCTATATGAGCTTTCACTAATGCAAAATTTGAAACCCCAGAATCCAAATTGACCAATGCAAATCCTAGTGAAATGTTAGTGCAAGCCAAATCTATGATGAAAATGCACTGCAATTCATAATTATGATGTTCTAAATGCAGATTCACCAAAATGGAACCACAAAAAAGGGGGATGATGTGGATTAAGTGCTATCACTCCCACTTTCAAGGCTTCCACTCAAGGATAACCCTAGAGATCTCAATGAAAAAGAGAAAGAAATATTGCAATTGGGTTGTCCTAGGGGCTAAAAGTAGACTAATAAGGGGTTCACCACCAAGTTTAGACTTGGAAAACATAATGAAATGCAAGTCGAACTGTAAAACCCTAATTCAATGCAATGACCTACCTAATGACCTATAAATGTTGGTAAAATAGAACAAAAAAGCAACAAGATTCATAATAGTGTGCACCTAGGAATCTGAAAGTGACTGATTGCAACTTTGAAATACTAGAAAATTTGACTTTTTGACCAACTGGGACTCATTCGCCAACTTGGGCGAATCAGTCCTAGATCTGGGTTTTTGCACGAAAGCATGTTTCAAGAAAAAGGGTATTTGAATATGCAAACAAATCTAGAAAATAGCTACAGTGGACTCATTCGCCACTCTTCATGAATCAATCATGTTCTTCTTTTTCAAAAATTTAAATTTTTTATCTACACTTCAACATGTGCTCTTTCCTTCCTACTTGAGTTCTGCATTCGAATCTGCGAAAATACCGACAAAAAAGAATATAAACTTGATTTGCTAATGGGGCTTTTCTTTGTTCAAACCCCTATTTCGGTAATTAAACCTTGATAGAAATAATGAAATGTGCATGAAAACCCTAGCCTTAAGTGTGTCTAAGACTAAGAAATTTGAAACATGATGCAATCCTATTCTAATGTGTAAGAATATGATGCAAGAATGGAAATATGAAGATGAATGACTCAATTGAGGAGATCTCTAATCTCCCTATATAATATCTAATGATGCTTGTACCTTCCTTAGGCTGAATGTAGAGTGATAATGGAGGATGCAATCACTTAGGAAACATAGAATACATCATGATTCACCACAGAAAACCATGATCTTTAGGCTTGGCTTGATGGCTAGTTGCATCTCCCCAACATAGAATACATCATGATTCACCACAGAAAACCATGATCAACCTTTGGAAATGCTAGATCTTGAATGAAAGTGAGCTTGAAGACCTGAAAAAACACTTTAATGCTGCTCCAATACTTCAACTTTGCTTGCTTTTGAAACTTGAATGCTCTTTTGAAAGATTGCTTGAAGATTCTTGATGCTTGTTTCTTGAAAATGCTTGCTCAAATTGCTTAGATTGATAAAAATTACTTAGAAACTTGCTTATATATGCATTAACACCTAATTGACCATTATTTAGATCTCAAAGGTCGACATCTACCAAAAATTTAAATTAAAATGGTGAATTTCTCGCTCAAAATTGAAAAAGACCCCAAATGGGACTCATTCACCACCCTTGGTGAATGGGTCCCACCTAAGGGGACTCATTCACCCAAGGTGGCGAATGAGTCGCACCTTAGATTTTGAGGTGATATTTTGAGATTTTTGGTGTTTTGAGTGATTTTATGAGATTTTTAGGTGAAATAAGCCTCGAGATCCAAAATAATGGGTCTTAGAGGCCTATAAATGATGATTTAAAGGGTAATTAATGCAAGAGTACCCAAGATAGGTCCAAATTAGACTGATAATTAAACTATCTCTAAGAAGGGAGTACAATTTCAATGGTCACATATAGTATTGCATAGGGAGATCGATCAATATTCATCGAGGGATTTTGGTTTATCCTTCTTGGGTATTAAAGTAATAAAAATATTATTAAGCTCTTTTAACACTTTTTTGGATGCTCTGAATTCTTCAGTTGCCTCAAAAATATCCTTACCCACAATACCCTAGCACTTTGGGAAAAACTCGCAGGAAAGTTGTTTGGGCTTGAAGCCTCATTTGGGTGTAGTTGAAAAAGTGTCATTTTTATCTCCTCCTCCATGAATCTACCATTTGACATCATGTATTTTTCTCTTGAGCTATTATATTCGAGATGCATTCCAAAAGTTCTTGTTGCACTCTTAGATTCAACCTCGTCCTGTCATTCAAAAGATCCTTAAAGAAGTTCACTATGGTTGCATTTACATCTTCAATCTTATCCAAAGTCCTCCCATCACTTGTTTTGATGGTGATTATGTTAATCTTTCTATGAACCTTGGTTGAATTGTGAAATAACTTAGAGTTTTTGTCCCCAACAGAGATCCATGTCTCCCTTGACTTCTAATGCTAGAAGATTTCCTCTTTTGCTAGAACATCATTTAATTTCTTTAAGATATCTTTTTCTTCTAAGAAGTGATGATTATTCATTCCATTCTTGATTATTTATTTGGATAGAGCTTCCAAGGCCACTTTTGTTTCCCTTTTTCCTTGAAAATATTCTTGAAATGCTCTCTATTCTAGAGCTTTAAATTTTGTTTAATCATTCTTAGTTTGATTACTATGGAGAATAGCTTGGAGCCTTTAGTCTTGTTATTTTTCCACCAACTTTTAATCAGGTTCATGAAATTGAGGTCTCTAAACCATATATTTTTGAATTTAAATGGGCTTCTCACTAGACTCCTCTCACCCACTATCTCTAGAGCAATAGGAAAATGATATGAGCTTGACCCTAGGATAATCTTGCTTTCTAATGTGTATGGGAAAAGGCACAAATCTTCTTTGAACATGAATCTATCCAATTTCTCAACTATGCTACAAAAACCATTCCTTCTATTTGTCCAAGTATAATTACCGTTACCAATCCGAACTTCTAGAAGCATTTTCCTTTCCACGAAGCTTTCAAAATCTAATTGAGACTGAAGTTTACTTATTACTCCACCCTTCTTATCAGACATCTTCAAAATGGCATTGAAATCCTTGCTTAGGATACAAAATTCATATGTCGGGTCCCCAAAGATATTATCTAATTCATTTCAAACTTGTCTTTTTTGAATGCAATTATTGGGACCATGCACATTGATTAAAAGAAAAATAAGATTTGAGGAAATACTTCCTTTTTTTTTAATAGGTAACAAGTCATTTTATTGATATTAAAGCAAATACATATGTAAAGTTTAAAGTTTACAAAATCTCCAAATAATTCATCGTATGACTTTAGGAGACCAAAACCTAGCTCCCTCCTAAAAGCATCTAAACTGTTATATCCCTAAAATACATCGTCAACAATATTTGTTGTCCCTGCATCATGCTTTTTCATAGTAAACTTTACAGGTTAAGCTCGCTTCAATTCTGCTAACTTCTTTATCATTCAAAATTTATAAACTATCCTTCACCCATAATCTTTGGCCGACTATTCTGACTTCATTGTAGCCTCCTTCATGTTGCTTTCCTCTGCACTACCTAGGCTATTATGATCTTCAAAAAACCATTCCCCCAAAAAACATTTTCCATGCCTTCTTGTTTTGCTTCACTTAGCAATCTAGCTTCGTTCCTCGACTGCGACCTCTTGACGCCGAATGTTTCTTCTTTGGGTACATGTCTGGAACCTCTATAGCTTTCCCACACCAATTCATTTATGCTCTTCATACCTCCACTTTCAGATTTTCCCAAGCATATAAAACATTTAGTTTATATGCTTCTCTATCCGTCATTTTGTGCCACCTTATAAATGGGATTAACCAATCCTCCGTCACTTCATCCACTTCCTCAATTCCTTCAGACACACCAAAGCCAACACCGAGGACAACCCATTCAAGGAAAGACTCGAGCTTGCCCATTAGTTCTTCCTGAAAAAGAGTGAGCATCACCCATTTAATTTCTTTCAGGTTTTCTTCTATCTCCATTGCCCATGCGAAAATCATGGAAGCAATATCAACATTTTGTCTTCCTCTGTGCATTGCCTCGCAAAAATGCGGTTCCAATGTCTCGAGGACTGCCTTTACCACCTCATCACTTGGCACTAACAACAGTTGCTTCAATATTTTCACCGATGGTTGGCCGAAGAAAGCCTTCTGCTGCAGACTAGTTGAAAAACTCAACATAGCTTCCATTTTTCACCGATTTCGCTCTCACCAAAACCCACAAGGAAAACTGCTAATGCCTTCGGATTGTTGTCGTTGTTTAATTGCTTTAAAGTTGAGGGATTTTCCTATTAATGCTTTCGTATTTCCATCCTACATGAAACTCATTCAAGTGTCATCCCCTGCGCCGCCGCCGTCCACAACAAGTCATTACTTGATTGATCGTGGGTAATGACTTCATATTTCTCTTGTGTTCCTAGGGATTCTCATCCTTTCACAAACCTTATGTCATATCCAAAAATGAATTCTCCTTCTTCTGAAGTGTCGCCAATTCATACTGCCAGTACCCCAAACACTGTCCTTTACTTGTCATGATGAAACGTTTTTCCTTCCGGATTAGACTTCTTATTTATTGCAAAACTCACCCACTTATGATTTCACAAACTAGCCATTTCTCCTTTAATAAATTGGAGATTTCTAAGATCCTCTATGAATAACTCCACCTCTTCTTTAAATGATATTGCCCACTTGGATAGTACATCCACTTCTTTGTTACCCTCTCTCCTTATATGGGTTATGTCAAAGTTTTCAAAAGTTTCCAGTACTCCTAAAATTTCTTTAATAGTGTTTTGCAAATGCCATGCTCTCACCCCTTTATCTTCTATCACTTGTATAATAATTAGAGAGTCACCTTCCATCTTTCTTAACCCGAAAATTTTTAGCCAGCTTAACTGCAAGTAAGGCAACATTGGCCTCAGCCACATTGTTAGTACTTGGTGGCAATTTCCTTGCAAAAATTGCAATAATGTTACCCAGATGATCCCTCACTATTGCCCCAACCCCTGATGGGCCAGGATTACCACTAGTCGCCCCATAAAAATTTACCTTATACTAGCCCTCCTTAGGTTTACTCCAAACCACCTTTGATCCTCCTAATATTTTGGTCGGTTTCCCAATTTGACCTGTAGCTGCTCTTAGCTGAATTCCAAGCCAAGCCCGTTGCACTAATGTATCCCCCAAAGAGAAAGGATTCTGCCAATTATGTGATTGTGAGGCTGCATTACTCACAACCTCCTCTATGTTGTGATCAATTTTGTTAATCAGCCTAGTTGTGGTTTCATATTTATCCAAGAAGATTATTCGATTCCTCTCTTTCCAGATTTCCCAAATTACCAAAGAAGGAGAGCATACCCATATACTAGACAATAAAGTTTTCTTTGACTTCCTGGGCCAACTTTCAAACATTTCTTTAAGAATCCATGGAAGAAGACTCTGCCAGTTTAACTTCCTTCGCACATGACCCTAGCAAACGCCTTCCACTTCACATTGGAAGAGCAGATGGTCCACCGATTCCTCTGCCTTATCACACATTACACACTTCGAGGGGCCTGCGAACCCCAAGTGTTTCCTTCTTTCCCCCGTAAGAATACGGCCTCTTATAGCTAACCATGCAAAGGTTCCTTCTTTAGGTAGACAATCATTGTTCCAGCATAGATCTTTTTCCCAAAAGTTCTCTTTGTCCTCAACATCCAATAATTGGTAGCCAAGCTTCACTGAGTATTTACCGCAGGATGAACCACACCAAATGATTTTATCCTCGTTACCTAAAATTTGAATTCTACGATTCTTAAAAATATTTTGCATTAGTAGACTGATGGGGGGTCAAATCCTCCTTTGATACATCTTTCCAAACCCATTCCTACCCTAAGGCACCCATCTTTGAACTCAAATAGTCTTTGAATTTGGTCTCCCATCTCTGGGAGAAAATATTTTTGAGACCAGCCAACTCTGGTTCATCACCCAAACTTGGCATTCCATTCCAGGAATCCTCCCAAAAACTTGCCTTAAAGCCATCTCCAATCTGCCATGAGAGGTGATTTATTACCACTGGTCTACATGAGACAATGAAATTCCAAATAGCAGATCCTTTAGGAGGGTTGTGTATTGTGAAGATCCGATGCTCCTCATTTGTATCCAGATATTTTGCTTTTAAAACTTTAACCCATAGTAAATCCGGATTGGCATATAAACTCCATACCAGTTTAGCCCCAAGAGCTTCATTTAGTAGTTGCTAGTCTCTCAAACCAGCTCCACCTTTATCTTTCGCTTTACAAATTTTTTCCCATGCCAACAAAGGGATCTTGTCATCCGAGCTAGTCCCATTCCAAAAAAACTTCCTCATTTGCTGCCCAATTGTATTAATTACCTTCTTGGGTACCTTCAGACACATCATTGAAAAAATTGGAATTGCAGAAATAACAGTTTTCAACATTAGAATTCTCCCTGCAGAGGTTAGTCATTTGCTCTTCCAGCCATCCATCCGTTTAAGACAAGATTCAATTAGGTTTTTCCAAATGTTTACTCTATTTGCACCTCCAAAAAGAGGGATACCCAAATATTTACTTGGGAGTTTACCAACCCTCATTCCCATGATCCGACAGATATCCGCTTGCCTTTGTTTAGGAGTGTTAAAGAAAAAAAATTCTGATTTATTCCAATTGATATGTTGGCCTGAGGCCAGGCCATATTTGTCCAGCATGCCCCTCATCACATAGGCTTCATGCACAAAGGAGTCCCCCATAAGAAAGGTATTGTCTGCAAACTGTAGATGTGATATTGGTGCAATCCCTTCCGCCACTTTTATCCCCTTCCACTACCCATCCCTGCATTTCTGGGCAATAAGCCTACCAAGCACCTTAGCAAGAATGATGAACAAAAATGGTGATATGGGATCTCTTTGTCTAATCCCTTTTGTGGATTCAGAAAAAACTTGTGGGCTACCATTAACTAGAATTGAGAAATGGGGTGTCCTTATACATCCTTCCACCCAACGTAACCAATATTTGGTAAAATCAAACTGTTCCAAAACTTTCAACAGAAAATATTTGTCCACATCATCATATGCTACATTAATATCTAATTTGACCATCATTCTTTCCACTTTCGCAGCCCTAACTAAGTGAATAGTTTCATGAGCCACTATCACTCCTTCAAAAATAGACCTATTGGGTGAAAAGCCACTCTGCTCTGTAGAGATAACAAAGCCTAGAACCAACTTCAATCTGTTGGCCATTACTTTGGAAATTACCTTATACATAGTATTACACAAAGATATGGGTTGAAAATCCTCAAAGGAATTTATAGCCTCCTGTTTTGGTATAAGGGAAATGAATGTGTTATTCAAATCTTTCAAGATAAAGCCTTCCCTCCTAGATTCCTCCACCACATCCCATAAATCTTGAGCAAAAAAATCCCACATTTTTTGTAAGAAAACTGGGGGAAAGCCATCAAGGCTAGGAGCTTCGTCGCCCCCCAAGGCAAAAAGAGCTCTTTTAACCTCCTTTAATGTGACATTCTCCATCAACATCTTATTTTGGTCCTCTGAGATGCACTTCGGAACCACATCCAAGACCTCCAAGTTCTGATTTGGGCTTTCTGGTTGCTTAGTACAGCTATCAGAGAAAAATCTCACCGCCTCCCTATTAATCTAATCAGCATCTTGCAATAATTCACCCATGTTGTCTTTAATTGATAGAATTTTGTTACTAGACCTACGAACTTTAACCGAGTTATGAAAAAACTTGGAGTTCCTGTCACCCTCTTTTAGCCACGTCTCTCTGGATTTTTGTCTCCAAAACTCTTCTTCCCTTGCTAATACTTCTAAGTAGGCTTTATTTAGCTCTTTCTCCTAAGTGTAGTGTTCTTCATTCATTCCAAACTCAATTATCCTAGAATGCAAGGCATTGAGGTCCACTTCCAGCCTCCCTTTCTCCACAAAAATATTCTTAAATGACTCTCGATTCCATCGTTTCAGCTGATCTTTCATAAATTGTAGCTTTTTGAAAAAAACAAAAGCTTTATTCCCCGACCATTTTGGAGCATTCATCCACCAATCCTGCACTAACTCTTTAAAATTGTTGGCCCTCAGCCACATTTTTTCAAATTTAAAGGGGCATCTGTCCGGAGTTGCCTCATCTTGAAGCCTTAAAGATATTGGGTAGTGATCTGACCCCGTTATGGGAAGAATTTCTACTTCGCATTGCCACCATTGCTCAACCCAATTTCCAACTATGAAGAACCTATCCAACTTTTCTGCAATGTTTAGGAAACCACCACGCCTGTTTGTCCCTGTGAATTCCCCTTTTCTAAAGGGTAATTCAATCAAATCATTGTTTAGAACAAAATCACAAAAGTCTTGTTGACTCTTTCCAGACCAGCATAGACCTCCAAATTTGTCTGAGGGTCTCATTACTGCATTAAAATCCCCTCCAAGAAGACACATGCCCCCCACCATTTCCTTCAAAATATTAGAAAGCTCTTGCCAAAGGATCCTCTTCTGGGTGGAGTTGTTAGGGCCATAAATATTAAGAATCTGAAAGCTTGCTCTTAGTTGCTTAGAATCCACTTTACACCACTGCCAATGCCTTTCCTATCTAATAATTTGAACATTTACCAGAGATTCATTCCAAAGATAGCCTAATCCACCAGAAGCACCCAGTGCTCCTGACATGGAACACCGCCATCGACCAAAGCCTTTTGAGAAAGCTTCCACATCACTATCCTTAATTTTTGTTTCTTGTAGTAGAACCACAATCGGTCTCATTTGATCAAAGAATCCTTTGATCAAACGAATCTTGGAAGGGGCATTGCAGCCCCTAACATTCCACGAGAGGATCTTCATGATTTTCGAGAAAAGGCATAGCCTTTCCCCGACCTAAGTTTGCTTTGTCCTGCCGCATTTCCAGCTATCTCAAGATGCATTTTGTTTGTTTTTGGACCCCTTTTGTTCTTCTCACTGATCTTTGCTTTACTGTTTAGGGCTGAGGATTGGTTAATGGTTCGCTTCTCCATTATTGCAAGATTATCTTGAAGACCCAAAATATCCTCATCACCCTGATTTTCATCAGTCTCTGAATCCAAAGAAGAAAATTCCAAATTTCCACCAATATCACAAACACCATCAAAAGCAGTGTCAATATTTCTTATAGGGGATATGGGTATATCCTTGAAAGTAGTATCTGCCCTTGGGGAATCACAATTTATCGTTTGCTCAAAAGGAATGGTGTTATCCATGATGTCACTATTCAGTTGTTGGTCTTGGCACCAAAGTTCACCAGGTTTTTCTGCCCTTTTTTGAGTGTCAGAGTGTTGAAAATGATTTGCCCTTCTTTGTCTTAGAAGGCAAATTTCCTCGATCGAATGAGTGCTTTGTTCGCCTCCTTGGTTCAAACCTTTATGTGGTGATTTCCATTCCTCAAAACCACCCTCAAAGTTACTTCTTATATCTTCCAAACCAATCAGCTGGTCGCCTTGCATAATCCTCATGCCCCTCACTGTTTCACTAGGGATGGATTTGGGGGATGCACTTTTAGCAACACAATTTAAATCCCCCACCTGGGTTTCCTTTGCATAGCTATTTTCAAGGATGTAGTATGTTTCCTAGCGGTTTATGGTCCACCATCCCTCATCTAAGGCTCTTAGTTCCTGAATTTCACTTCGTCCTTGAGTACCCCATTCTTCATCGAAGCTAGAATACTCCCTTTGAATTTCCTCTGACAAATTTACTATCACCTCAATTAGGCTATTTTGACAAGGACCCTTTCCCTTTTCCAACGAAACAAGATTTTCTTTGTATTTTGGTTTCCCATTGCACCCAACACATTCAAAGTAAGCATCCTCAATTTCTAGCTTTTGAGACCATATCCCTTCTCCTGATTTGATTTCAACCCTTTCTGGTATAGAATGGATCCCCTGTCTGAGAACACAGATTCTAGGAAAAATGCTTAAATCTGTTTTGTCTACCACCTCCTCCGATTTAAAAAAAGTTTCAAACCTTCTACCAATCATACTGAGGGTTTCCTGATCCCTCTATTCATGAGGGAGGTTTTTTAACCTAATCCAAACAGGAATGTCTTCCACCGTAGTGTCATTTGGATTGAAATTTGGGGACCAATCTTTAATGTGAAACCCCAACCCTTCCATTACAAAAGGGCCACTATTAAGAATCCATTCCTTATCCATCATGGTCTTGCATATGACTAGATAGAAACCATTCTTTAGAGTTTTGAGTTCACATTCATGACCCTAATATTATCACACCAAGCCCTCAGTTTCGAGTAAGTCGGCCACCTCCCACCTCATTTTAGAAAGAAAGCCTTAGCTTTTAAAAAACTAACAGAATCTTTCCATTCATTGTTTTCCACAAGCACAGTATTCACAGTTGCATGGGAGATTTTTCGAAATAGTTGGCTTGGGTCGACTTTCTCTGCTTGTTGTTTTGGGCACTAGAACTTCGCTGCAATATTCCGGAACTTTACTCGTTCAGGTAAATACCAAGTCCTGAACTGTTCGTTCCTTTGAGGATGCGGTCTCATGCATGAACCAACTTTACCCATGCCTTCATCTTTGTTATCTAGAGCCTGCCAAGCCCTTTTTGGGTTGACCCTTCGGGGATGGGTGTTATTCCTTTCATTTCTTTAGTTGAAAGGCCATCTTGCCTATTGGCTCACGCCATACTACAGATTTCCATGCCTTCAAAATCCCTATCGTCGCTGGAGCTCTGCCATCGCTGCTATACAATAAATTGAGGAAATACTTCTTACCTTGCAAGTGATCAAGGATCTACTCGTCACAACCTCCTCTAGTAGAACAGATTGAGGCTTCCAAAGAATCAAGAGCCCTCCTGAGGGTCCCATAGCATTGACTCCAATAAACTTCGATTGCTTCATCTTCTTTCCAAAGCTTTCCCTCTCTTGATCACCAAGCTTCTCTCTTGTAGCAAACAAATATCAATTGCCATCGATTCTACCTAATTCTTATTCAAGCAACGTTTGTTAGGGACATTTAGGCCCATAGCATTCCAAGTTACAAGTTTCATGGTTGTTCAAGAAAGGCATCACCCTTCCCTTTTTTCAGCATCTCACTAATCTTCAGCTGCCCATTCGCTTCTCCTTGTTTGGGATTCTCCCATGAGTCTTACATTCTCCACAGCCTGGGGAGGATTTGTTAAACTCGTTTTGACCAATACCTAATTTTTTAGGCACATCATGCTCCTACTCAGAGGTTATTTTCCACTTTCTTGACTTTTGCACAAAGCCCTCAAACTCATTTTCAGATGCATCCTCATCAAGATGAGGTTTCGTAGCCCAATCCTCAAACCAATCTTCATTGTCAATATTTATCGCTCCACTTTTGACCGCTTTAGCCAGTTCTACAAATTCAATACCAACCTCCATTAAAGAGTTTAGGTGCTCCTCCCTTCCCTTATTACCTAGATAACCGATGGAATCCACCACCTTTTATTCGATCTCCCTTTTTTGCTCCTTCAACACAAGCATTGTCTCAGCCTTGGTCAGACCATTTCCTGGTTCACCTTAGCATTCCCTCTCTGGCGAGATTAACGATCCAGCCAAGGAAGCCCCCTCAAGGGAGCCATCTGAACCTCTCTAATTTTGAGTGTTATGGGGAGACGTTTGCATCCCCTCTAGATGTTGATTCTGCCAGCTTATAGTTGTCACCAAGACCCCTTGGGGTAAGGATCTAGAATTAAAGTCTATACCCAATTTCCCCAGTCTGTAAATATTTCTATTCCCCACCATGTCTAGCTGATGGGATTGTTCTACACACAAATTATTATATAAGGGCTTGTACCATTTGAATCCAACCTCTCCTCTACACAGACAAAATTTCCTAGATTGTTGCCTATATCCTCCAAGATACCCGGGGCCCAAAATTCAAGAAGAAGGGATAAAAAATTGTAACAATCCTAGATTTTTTCCATGTCTGATGGCAGGGGTCAAAACCAATATGCCATCGATGAATATAGAACCCACACCCATCCATAATCCACACCCCGTTCTTAATTTCCTCCTGAATTGCCACCAAAGAGAAAATCACTGCAAAATAACCTTGTGGCAAGACCTTAAACTCCATATCCTCCCCCCATTTCCCATGCCACCACCTCATGAAACTATCCCAATTTAGCTGCATCCCATACCACCTAAGGATCAGCCCCAACCTTTCAAGTATTTCTTTTTCTGTCTGGAGTTTTACGGAACACAAAATCATAGTCCTCCTTCTCCCTAATGATTATATGTCCCCACCATTCCTAGGGGCCTCCAATCTCTCATGCCTAAGCGGATTATGATTTTGCTGTGAAAAATTTCTCGGGTGATGTGAACCCCCACGAACCTGCCTGAAAGCCCTCGATCCTGAAAGCAAAGATACATAGAGAAACAAAATACCAGAAAAAAGAAAAACAAATAACAGAACAGAGAGAAGGCAACCGCCAAGGATCTCAACCGTCGGGTCAACCAAAAGACACGACCGTTGGGCTTCATTCTTTAACAAACTCCCACTTGAAGGCCAATGAAGACTAGTCCAAACAAGACTTCCCCTGCAAAACCTCTAGAATCAAATAGGGACAAGGTCGAGAGAAGTCCTACAGTATTCAAACTTCTCTCTTAAGACTGCCTTTGTCAAAGCATCAGCTAGATTCAAGGTTGTATCAATTTTAGCAACTCGTAACTTGCCCTCTTCGACTACATGACGAACATAGTGATGTCACAAATCAATATGCTTAGAGTGACGTTGGGATGTATGATTCTTAGCCATAAAAATGGCGCTGCTACTGACACAGAAAAGAACAAAATCAGCTTTCTTATAGCTCAAATCACTAAACAAGCGTTGCAACCATGTCATCTCCCTGGCTCCCTCAGAGAGAGCCATATATTCAGCCTCAACAGTAGAAAGAGCAACAGACTATTGTAATCTGGAAACCCAGCTAATGGCCGCCCTAGCAAAGGGGAAAACATAACTGGTGGTAGACCTCCGGTTGTCTAAATCACCACCTAAATCAGAATCAACAAAACCTTGTAGCCGAGCTTTGTCTTGTCCAAAACACAACCCATAATCAGAAGTACCTCTAAGATATCGTAAGATCCATTTGACTGCCTCCCAATGAGGTTTACCAAGATTACTCATAAATCGACTTACTATACCCATTGCATGAGCAATGTCCGGACAAGTAGAGACCATGGCATACATAATGCTACCAACTGCAGATGTATAAGGAATGTGCTTCATAAATTCTTGATCCTCTTGAGTTGTAGGACTCATTTCAAAAGATAATCGAAAATGACTAGCTAGAGGAGTACTGACAGGATTAGCATTGGTCATACCAAATCTATCCAGTACCTTATCAATGTATTGTTTTTGAGACAACCAGATTTCCCTCTTCTTTCTATCCCGAGAAATGGTCATACCAAGAATTATTTTTGCTGCCCCTAAATCCTTCATAGCAAATCTGTTAGCTAGCTGATTCTTAAGCTCACAAACAATCCACATGCTAGTGTCGGTTACTAACATGTCATCAACATAGAGTAGAAGAATAACAAATTCACCATTAGGAAGTTGTTTGAAGTAGACACATGGATCAGATTCACGCCTGATAAACTTATGCTCTATCATGAAACGATCAAATTTAAGATACCATTGTCTTAGGGCTTGCTTGAGCCCATACAGACTTCGTTTCAACCTGCAATAAAGATGTTCCTGCCCTTTTTTGGCAAATCCTTCAGGCTGTTCCATGTACAATTCCTCATCAATGTCTCCATGTAAGAATGCAGTCTAGACATCAAGTTGTTCAAGCTCAAGATCCCAGATAGCTGTGAGACCCAAAACAACTCGAATTGTGGTCATTTTTACTACTGGGGAAAAAATCTCATCAAAGTCTATTCCCTTTTGTTGTCCAAAACCTTTCACAACTAGCTTGGCCCGATAACATTTCTTGCCTCCATCTTCCTCCTTCAATTTGTACACCCATTTGTTCTTCAATGCTTTCCTATCCGGTGGAAGAGATACCAAATCCCAAGTTTGGTTTGAGAGTAATGACTCCATCTCTTCGCGCATTGCATCCTGCCATTGAAGACAACTAACATTTGTAGTAGCAGCTTTAAAATTAGTTGGCTCTATCTGATCTAAAATTAACAAATGGGGCTATGCCTCTTCACAAAACAATAACTCATAATTAGAGAATTTAGCAGGAGGTTGCCGCTGCCTAGAAGATCTCATTTGATTCTCCGTAGGGGAATCACCTCTCTGCAAAGTTTTGTCATCAGCTAGAAATGGTCAATTAAACTCGTGGTCTAGGCTGGGTTGTCGATGACAATGAGAGTCTTCCCCACGTGATTCCTCAAGACAACAGGGTAGCTTTGTTCCTGGCTCCTCAGAACGTTTGAAAACTTCATCACAAGAAGGGTCGGGCCCGCTTGAGACAACAACATAGGAATTGACAGGCCTGCCGCTAGAAACAGCAACACGGGAGTTGACAGGCCTGCCGCTAGAAACATTAGCACGGTAAGCATTAGAGGAAAAAGGACTCAAATCCTCTAGAGTGCAATATGTAAATTCAACAGGGGAGGGCGTTGATCTGCTCGATGGTTGTGGCAAGTGTGGAGACTTGGAGAGGGGGCGTGAATTCCTAGTATCAAGCTGTGAAGGCTCTGACCCACCTTGACCCTGCAAAGGGGTTAAAGACTCTAAGAAGAGGGGCTCACTAAAATGCTCGCAGCCAGTATCAAAATCGTTTGAGGTATGCCCAGTGCTAGACTGTGAACGTTCAAAGTTTTGCACATCAGTTAGACTGTTATTTGAAGGTTGAGAACTTAAAATTGGAGGAGTAATAGTAATGATTGAAGATGCTCCCACTGGATTCAGATTCGGTAATGATAGAGAGGCACCTAGTGATGAAGAATTCTCAAAAAGAGACAGAGGAATATACTTTGTAGCTGATTTATCATGAATTTGAAATGCAGGAAAAAGTTCTCATTAAACACTACATCATGGCTACGGATAATCTTTCTGTCAACGGGATCCCACAGCCGAAAGCCATATTGATTTTCGCCATACCCAACAAAGATACAATGCTTTGACTTAGGATCTAATTTAGTTTGCTTCTCCTTGGGAACCAGAGCAAATGCTTCACAGTCGAAGATGCGTAGATGGCGGAAAGAAATCCATTTGCACATCCACCTTTCTTGGGGAATATCAAATTTTAATCGAGAGGAAGGTGCTCGATTAATCAAATACACAGCAGTATTACACGCCTCCACCCATAATTCTTTACCCATACTAGCATTAGAAAGCATACACCTAGCTTGCTCCAAAATTGTTTTATTTAACCTCTCAGCTGCACCATTCTCTTGAGGTGTAAAAGGAACAATTTTTATTCGGCGAATACCATTATCCGCACAAAAATTATCAAATTCTAAAGAAGAAAATTCACCACCGTTATCAGTTTGTAAACATTTAATGCTATGTCCAGACTGATTCTCAACTAAAGCTTTAAAAACTTTAAATTTACTAAATACTTCAGATTTGCGATTGAGCATATAAATCCAGACCTTCCTAGTACAATCATCAAGAAATGTGACAAAGTAATTCACACCTCCAATAGAGGTTACCTCAGTAGGCCCAAATACATTTGAATGAACCGGCTCCAAAGGTGTGGTCTTCTTGGCACGACCATTCTTCAAAAACTGACCCGCTTCTATTTGCCATAGAGACAATGTTCACAAAACTCCAAGTCAAAAAATTTCAGACCTGGAAGTTGTTCTCTTTTAAGCATGACTTCAAGTCCTCATTTGCTCATGTGTCCGAGCCTTTTATGCCACAACTTCATCCCACTATCCTCAACCATCAACGCAGCTCCCACTTCAACGTGACTTTCAAAAACATAAAGACTGCCAACTTTATTTCCCTTTGCAATCACCAAAGATCCCTTGGTCAGTTTCCAAGTTTCCGAAGAAAAATTAACATGGCAACCTTGTGCATAGAGCTGACTAACTGATATCAAATTCCTTTTTAATTTTGGAACATGACGAACATCTTTTAACAGCCACTTCTAACCGCCTTTTTGTTGTAACAAAACGTCACCTCTACCAATGATATCACATGCTTTATTGTCTCCTAAGTAAACACTTCCAAACTGACCTTCCTGGTAGTTTGTGAAGATCTCCGTGCATGAAGTGGCATGAAAAGATGCACCCAAGTCCAACACCCATGAATCAGAAGTGTTGTCACTTGTGGAGAGGATTAAAACACTTTCATCTTTATCAAAAAGAGTATTGACTTCGCTGTCCTGAACCTTTTCCTATGCTTTTTTGTAAGAACGACAATTCTTCTTGGTGTGTCCAGCTTTACCGTAGAACCAACAATCACCAAATCTGCCCCTTGATTTCGATCGTTTTGCAGATTTCGATCTTCTTCTATAATTGTCTTTGCCTCTATCTTGAGGCTTGCCTCTACTCATCATGGTCAACGCATCACCGGAAGAAGACTCATGATTTTTCCTTCTCATGTCTTCACTAAGAAGAGTACCTGCAACATCATCAAAATTCATCTTGCTCTTGGCAGCCATTGAGGTGCTAACTGCCATTACTACACCTTCCCAGCTATTAGGTAGAGAACACAACAGTAAAATGGCCTTTATTTCACTATACAAATTAATGCCCACCGAAACCAATTGAGTAACTAGGCTATTGAACTCATTTAGATGATTTGAAACAACTCCACCTTCTTTCATTTTCAGATTGTACAATCGCTTCATAATAAATACCTTGTTTGAAGCTGAAACCATCTCATACATTGAAGAAAGCTTCTCCCACAGCTCCTTTGAAGTCTTCTCTGCAGAAACATTGAACAACATGTTACTGGACAGCGAAAGGAAGATCATAGCTCTTGCCTTTCTGTCCAACTTTTCCCACTCTTCATCTACCATTGAAGATGGCTTCTTTGCTTTTCCTTCAAGCGCGAGGGACAGATCCTGCTTAATCAGCAAGGACTCAATCTGCACTTTCCATAGACTGAAATTCTGTCCCCCAAATTTCTCTATCTTCGATTCCTCCATAGCTCAGGAAATCCTACACCAAATTCCCAAACAGCTACAGCCCACCACCGGGCTCTGATACCAATTGAAAGCGAAGATACACAGAGAAACAGAATACCAGAGAAAAGAAAAACAAATAACAGAACAGAGAGAAGGCAACCGCCAAGGATCTCAACCGTCGGGTCAACCAAAAGACACGACCGTTGGGCTTCATTCTTTAACAGATCCATTATTGAAATTGAAATTGTTTCGTGTACCTTGTTGATGCCTCCTAAAGTTAGGAGGGTGGCCTTGCCATCCTTGATCGTCCGTCCCGCCAGTTGAAGTTCCACAAAAAAATTGAATTTCTCCTGACATGTGCTTGCGATCTGGGAAACTCTTGATTTCGACGCTCAGGGGGAGCCTCCAATTTGTCTATGTTTGTGCGTATCCCCTGCGACACTCTGCCAGAATCCTATCTCCTAGCCACGACCTGGTTTTCGTAGCCTGCACCATTTCACACCACCTCTGCAAAATTTCGCACGTGCTCTGCTCCTTTGTGCTCCATCCTTAAAATCATGTAATATTTCTATTAGTGAATTTAATTATTGATTGAAATTCAAATTATTTTTTTGGTCTTCTAATCTCAATTCTCTTTCCTATAATCTCTACATTTTTACAAATGAAGACATTGGAATGGTATTGACAAGCTCTTCTTAGCCATCTATACAATTTTTAAGATTCGACCTATGTATCTTTTATTCAGTTTACAAATTTTATACATAATGTTAGATTATTTAGACATTTTGACAATTAAAGAAGTGATAGTATGTCTTTTCTGGATTAAATTATGTATGATTATTTTTAACAAAGTTTCAGATCATATTATGTGATCCATCATCAAGATGAAAAAAAGTTGTAGGAGAAAACATATGGTTGATTGCAAACCAAAATAGGTTAAAAAGATGGGGGAAGGGGAGAGGTTACACAAGAATCGAAATAGCAATTAAGATGAGGAAAAATATCCAATAAGAGAATCAAAGAACAAAATTAAAATAATAAAATTATGTCTAATAATAAAATTATGTTATTTTATTTTCCTTCTTTGATTCTCTTATTGGAAAATTTTCCTCATCTTAATTCCTATTTCAATTCTCGTACAACCTCTCCCCTTCCCTCATCTTTTTAACCTATTTTGGTCTGCAATCAACCATATTTTTTCTCCTACAACTCTTTTTCATTTTGATGATGAATCACATAGTGTGATCCAAAATATTGATGCTAACAAATCATATGCAGTTTAATCCAGAAAAAAGCATACTATCATCGATATGAACTATGAAAATCTAATATCTTTGACTTAGAAAGTTCCATTGTATGGGTAGGCTTTATTTTTTAGCATTGATATGTATTGAAATTATTGATCTCTAATTTTATTATTTTAAAAAGTATCATGGTTTTTGTAATAATTCTAAAAATAGAGATAATTATGAGCCCCAAAAAAGGGCTTCTAATACATTCCAGGTTGCTTAATCCTTTGCCTTATCTTTATTGAAACATACCTTAACCATGTACACTTAAAAGAAAGTTTATATAAAAAGAATATTGATCATGTCATAGGATAAAACTATTCTAGTGTTGATTGTAATATTATGTGTGAACCTTAAGTGCCCATACACACCTTGGGCTAAGATCTGGGAGATATATGTAGACTATTTTATGTGCCCATTCTCATATGATTCTACTATGGATTGCTTCATACCTATTGGTGATGCAAATGATATAGCATTTGATGATAATACTTTAGATGAGCTTAAATATTTTGAAGGTCTTGAACATTATGATAATATAGAGACTTCATTTATCGCTCATCCTATCTAGATCACCTCTCCACCATCTATTGCTACTTTAGAGTCTATATTGCTTCTTTGAAAACCTCTATTAATTCTTTGTAGTAAGATAATCTTAGTATTTCAAATATGCTTCATGGGGATTCCTATTTATCAAATATTTAATCTTTGATAATGGAGTCTCACACTTCTAATTTGGAAGATTTATTAGAGAATTTACATTATATCTTTGATGGCCTAGTGACATCATCACATCTTTTATGTCTTCAAATCTAGTTCAAAATTTATCCTCTCATAGTTTCACTTTTTTTACTAATAATTTAATTCCTATTTTGGAGGATTCATCTTTCCCTAACATAAGGACATTAGAGTTGTATTTAAAGGCACACATTTTGATTTGGGTTTCCTTTCATCCAAGTTGTGAGAATGGCTTCTACAATCACTAGTGAATATATTAAGAGAAATATTATTTATAGTCTATCTTTAGGCACTCATCATTGGTATAGGAGTTATTTCTTAGAGGTTGTTGAAAACATCTTTTATCTTCTCTCTCTTATGGGAAGTATTTATTATGTGTTTGTGATTAATTTATCTATTTCTAATCCATCACTTGTACATACTAAATTATTTTCTCTTTAGAAACATTTTTTCTCTTGTCAGAATGTGTTTCCTTTACTTCTATTATGAGAATTGTACAAGACAAGAGAAGAACCATATTAATCTCCTTAATTTACCTTAAAGTAAGGTTAAAATAAAAACTAATATAAAAACCTTAGATAATTTCAAATAAATTAAATGTAGAAAAGTAAAAAGGGTAAAATTGTAAACCCTACACACCATACCAATATCATACTACTAAAATTTTATATAATCTAGATTAGAGCTCTCCTTTTCCTCCATATATATATATATGCTTAAATATGATAATAATTAAAATTCAATTAATATTAAGAATAACTATATGGATCCTCTACTTTATATGATTTAGCATGTGAGGTTTAAATATTATTCAAATAATAGTTGTGGTTTGATAGTAAAATTTTATCTAGTCTTTGATATTCTTGCTAGAGATTAGTTTATCTATATCAAAGACTAGATAAAAAATTTCTATCAAACCACAACTATTGAATAATATTTGGACCTCACATACTTAATCATATAAAGCAAAGGATCCATATAATTATTCTTAATATTAATTGAATTTTGAAACAATTATATTCAATTTATTTAAATCATTATGATATTTAAGTAGTCCCATCACTCTTAAAGAACTTTGAAAGATTGATCTCATAAGAATTTTATCTTTAAAATTATAAACTACATTTTTTAATGATTTCATTAATCTACCTTTAAATTTAAAGATGTTGTCTAGTGATTCATGATTTATTGATGAAGTTGAATGGTTAACCAAAAAAATCATCAAAAATAAATTCTTATTGAATGCAAATCCCTAACATCTTTAAGGAATAAGATTGAGATTATACCTTGACAACAAATTTGAAGTAATGAAATAACTCCTACACCCAATACCATAATTGCAAGAATATTTAATTCAATTTTTTTTTTTATATAGATGATCAATTTTATCAATCGTTCACATTAAAATAATTGTTAGATGATGTGCTTCAATCTTTCCACATTAAAACAGTTGTTGAATGACATATATCGCATAATATTTTTTCATGATAAACCATTTTTATGTTCTTTATATCATCTATTAACATTCAAAATAAATTTGAATTATAAAAATTAAATATATTCATAAAATTAAGACCTACTTTCTATTCTTTTAAAAAGTAAATGAAATTACACTTCTTAAAAACTTTACATTTTGAAATTACAACCTCTTAAAAACTTTACAGTTTGAAATTAACTTCTTAAAAGCTAAACTTCTTTATTTTGTTATGAGAGTAATTTCTCTATTTGGAAGAAATTGTATGAGTAATTGTTGTAATTTGAATGGTAAAGCTTTTTAATTTGATATTAGTTGTATAAAGTTGTTGCCTGGCTTTCAGGTTCTATTCTTTCAAAAAATAAATGAAGTTACCACTTTTAGTTTCGTCTAGATATTACTGTGAGTAACTTGTCCCTTTTGAATGGTATGTTTGATTTTTATATTAGCTGCTACCTAATTCATTATTCTGTCGTGTAATGCTTTTTATAATGAACTTTTATTCAATTATAAAGACTTTTTTTTGTTAAAGTAATTATACTGGTTGTTGTTGTCCTCCTCTGTCAAAGTGGAGAAAGCTTAAGGAAATTTCTCTATTCCATAAAAATATTAATTAATAAATTTAGCTTTCATTATCACTACTTTTTTCCAATAATTACTTAGTCACGAGGTTCACAAAATAATATAAAAGGTGCACTTGGTTTTAGACCAAAATTGATTGAGCGTTGAATATTATTACACCGGATTGAAAGTTTCAATTGGCAACTTGTTCGTTTCCAATCAGTGTATTAGGTAGCAGCCCCTGCACTTGATCCAAAACAATAAAAATAAAGAATGAATTAATTTCAGTGATTTATTTATTAAATACAAGTTTGCTTTGACATTTCTTTCATGTGTGACCTCAACTTTGTCCAATCAAATTCAATCCTACAATAATATCGGGAGGAATTAGTCAGCTTAGGTTTAAGAAGAATGTTTCATATCAGATTGAACATACCAACAACTTTTCCCTTTTTAAAACTCACGTTCGTTCTTGCAGAAACACACCACACAAAAAGATATACAGAAGATCTTGAATAAATTTTGGGAAGTGCTCATCAAACTGCTACCATGAAGGTTTTTAAGCATATCCTTACTGTTTTATATCAGTCAACTGGCACAGCATGCATATATTTTAAGCTCTTATTTAGTTTAAGAAATCTTAATTAAAGACATGAAATTTTCATACTATGATAATTATTTGAAATGTTTTCTTATTTGATTGGTGAATTTTTTTCACATCAATATTTTGGATTAAGTTTTATGATCATTTTACGTCAATATTTTGGATTGAATTTCATGATTTTCTTATATCAGTTCATTTTGAATCATGTACTCTGATCTTTTTACATCAACATTTCGGATCACACTCTATGTTACTGATGTGAGCTATAGATTGTTATCTGAAATGTTGATATAAGAAGATCATAGAACATGATCTGAAATATTGATATAAAAAAATCACAAAATCAAATCTAAAAACATTTCAAACTATTAAGAAAAGTTAGATATATTTTATTCATTCAAAACAAAAAAATCACATTAGCAAAACCATTCAAATTATAACCTTGTAAGCATATAAGTTCGAGAAAATTCAGAATAAATATGATGGTTGAATTGTTTGTGCCTGTATAAAAATTTGTGGTTGCAGAAAATCGTAATCTCAGTTGAAATGTTCTGTGAAAAGTGCAAAAGAAAGGCGATGAAATCAGTTTCAACCATCCAAGGTAACAACAAATAAATGATGATACTCTTTAAGTAAAATAGTTTGTTAAATTAAGTTCATGCTTTGATGATGATGATGATTACAGGAGTGAATTCTGTAGAAGTTGATTCTTCCAAGAACACGGTCACAGTTATTGGAGAGATGGACGCTGTCGAAATAATGAAAAAAATGAGAAAGTTCAGAAAATCTGCACAGATTGTGAGTGTTGGTCCTAACACCAAAGAGGACAAAAATCCAGATAGCGAGTATGACACTGTTAGTCTTCCAATTTGGAGCAGAAGAAATGAGATATGGCCTGTTTATGAAGATCGTCACTACGAGAGTGGTACCTGCTCCATCATGTAGATGCAGATAAAATAATAGTAACGCGCTTTTGAGATGGAGAAGTATATGTCTGTATGTATAATAGATATATGGATATATAATTGGGATTCCTTCAATTTTGTAAATATGGTCAAGAACAGGATTGCCTGTCAATAGTGCATAAATTCAGAATCAATTCTAGAGCAATTTTTTTTTTGCAAAGTACGAAAATGTCTGGGATACATAAGGTTAAGGTGAAAATGAAGTAGTGATTAGTATTTACATAATAAACTGTTATTTTGTACCACCACTGAGAATAGTTGAGGGATAATACAACTTTAATTATCATATTGTTAAAATTAATATCTACATAAACTTTAACATTAATGCTGTCGGTGTTCATGTCAAGTGATTTAGTGCTCCAGATTGTTCTCCTGACTCTTGTTGGGCTAGTGTACTCATGGGCTCTCACCCTCTCCATCCCTACTAGGCTATTATGCTCATGGAAATGGACGATTCATGTTGATGTTGTGTGTTCATTCTTGGATGAGGTCCCTCATTTGTCGCCTCACCTAGAGTGGGCCGGATTAATATCCCTCCTCACCAAACAAAAAAGTATATTCAATGTAATTTTTGTTACTAAAGAAATAATAAAGACACCAAAGCCAGCACATACATTTGTCTTAAGTGTCTATGGCAAAGTAATGAATATGAAATTTCTTCTTTTCTAAAGGTCCAACATGTGCTACTCTCTTAATTCTAGAGTGTGCATAGGATTATGAGTAGTCAGGTTGTGGTTACCTTAATTCTTAACTAAGTAATATGGTTGTTATTATTTCATTAATTAGATCAACATAGGTATTATATTTTGATATATAAATCGACTTACGTGATATCTAAGATGTAAGTAAGATATATATAAGACGTAGTAAATTGTAAGTGTTATTTGATCATCAGATTGTGAATTGTGTTCTCATTGAAGATAATTAAAAAATTACGACTGAAAATGACTTGTTATTCTCAATTATTATGATATATTTTTTTAATATTTCATATTCCTCTATTGTGCATTTCATAACTATATATGTAAACATGATTATAAATTACTTGTTACTGGTCTGTGAAACTCGTTGATGGTGCTTTCAGAGTTGAAAGGGAACTTTCTGGTTTTAGAGAAGAGATCGAACTTAAAGTCTTAATGTGGGTTAAATTATCTAATTTTCCCAACTTATTGTGGAACATTCTAGATTAAACTGTACAACCTTAAAGGACATATTTTAGTCAATCCAAGGTAATAAATATCTCTGCATTGAGTGCAGACTTTGGTGCAGAATTTGGTGGTTAACCCAACTAAACAGGATTTTCTCACCAAGCAGCCTTCTAAAAATGCTCAAACCCACCGTTCGACTAGCAGCAGGACGGATGTAACTCCAACTATACTGCAATTCCCTACCTGCAACACACACTAGGGCAAACTTTCAAAGCACAAAACAAGCCTGATATAATTGTAAAGACTTAAATTAACACAGAGGGACTCAGTTTTTATACACAGACAGAGAGCATGAAAAATGACAGCTTTTGCAGGAATTAAAACAACTATTCTTCATTTACTTTTCTGAAACAGAAGTTTCAGGTTTTACAATAATCATAGACTATATAAATAAAAGAGAAAATCTCCTTAGCTGCTGAATGGGCTGTGAGACTTATCTCAGGATTGTGGAGGGCTAATGACACACTGTTCCCTCACCAAAATTCACCTCCCCTGTTTTTGCAGAAGTTGATTTCATTTTTGCCTTTCACTAAACTCTTTATTGAGGCAAAAGAACTTTTGTCGTTTGCTGTCGGCGGATGAGGATAAAAGTAATTTCTTGTTCTTGAATATTCCTGGTTTTTATGTATGCCGCTCCTCTTTTTTCCACGTACCTCTTTTGACTGGTTCTCTTGATTTCAGTCAGAAGCTTCTTTTTCCTGCCATGTGGCCCTCCAAGGTACTGTCAAAACAATTCCTACTTATATTCTCCTCTCAGCAAAAGTTTTGAGCACATGAGGATGGGCGGTGGGGATAGGCGAATGGCCAGAACCAAAGTTATGGCAATTGGTTGAATTGTCAAGCTGGTTGAATGCTTCCCGAAGGTAGAAAATTTTGGAAGCCATTTAAAATGGCATTTAACTCATGACCCAATGGGATTCAAAATACAAAATTTAATTATATAATGTCTATGTGAATACACTTGCATATATTGTTTATGTTTTTTTATTGATTGGAATGTAGTGTATAAAATTAAAAAAGCGAGGATTTGAGGTGTGTAGATAGCTAGAATGTTTATTCAAAGGAAGATGGCAAAGTTCTCATATGAGTCTCTTCCCTTCTTCTAAGGGCTACATATGCATTGTCTTGCTTTTTTGTCTATCATTCAAAGCTAAATGTTGGGGAGACAAGCAGGTCTACCAAGTGATGTATCTTGGAGATTGTAATAAACACCAAACTCTAGTGATTGATGCTTCCAATGTCTATTGCCACTCTATAAAGTGTGAGCCTCTAAATTTTATAGATTGTCAAATCCCTAGCCATTTTCAATGATAGTTTCAAAGAGAACCATTAGCAAACAAAACAATTGGCACATGAGTGTCATTCAAATCCTATGGGGGGCTAAAATAATGATTGAATATCGCAACAATAAAACTTGATAGATCCTACATTCACTTTTGTAGATAATAATTGCAACTTTCCATATAATGCTCCATTAACAAGATCTATAGCAACCAATAAATTGAAAGTGAACATAACCTACTAACCAATGCATAAGAAAGTTGTGGAAGGTAACTATTTGTCCTCAAGGTTTACAATAGATCTCCATTTTATTTGTTTTGGATTACATCGAGCAATAGGGAACCCCAAGGACTTTAACATTGTTTGTTGTGTGAAGCAACCAACTCATTCATTGGAAACAAATGCATTGATGAATGGAATGCAACTTGTTCTTCATTTCAAAGGAAAACATTAGTGCATGACATGAGGAAATCCTAGAAACAAAGTTTTGACTCCACATTAGAATAATGGCAAGAAGGTTTCAAAATAGAAGTTAAGATTCTTTGCTACCTTGCTGCCAAAAGATGTCATTCAAAATAAAAACTATTTAAAAGTGCCACATTCTTGTCCCATACTAAGAACCAACGTACAAAAGTATATTTTAATGGAAGGTTGCTAGCCAGAATCACCAATAAAGATAATGGATTTTCCATTGAAAGTAAACTAATTATCCATGGAAAATGCTTCATACAAACAACTATCAATATAGGCCAACAACCTAATCTACAAAAATTCACACTCTTGTAAAATGTTGCCATTGCTTTCCCCTTAAGAGGATCCATCTCTTTTTAAGGTGTGCATAATGCATCATGTATTGTGGATCCATTGATGTTGAATGTTGCAAAAATAGTTGAAGTTAGCAATAAAAAGGTGATTGAGATAGAGGAGTAGTCATAGATGGTATGCACCTTATTTACAATTCAAGTATGACTTTCCAGTGCTAGTATTTCCTTGTATAATCATTCTTAATGGATTTTATATATGCTCTTAAAAAATAGGATAGAATAATGTCAAATGTGACACACTACCCAACTAAAAGGCTCACCATGTCAATGCTTATTGTTGCACCTTATTTACAATTCTGACTTTCCAGTGCTAGTATTTCCTTGTATAATCATTCTTAATGGATTTTATATATTCTCTTAAAACATAGGATAGAATAATGTCAAATGTGACACACTGCCCAACTAAAAGGCTCACCATGTCAATGCTTATTGTTCATATGTTGTTGGGATGTTGTCTTGTTGATCAACTTGCACTTGTGAAATATATTTTTGAAACTTTCAATTTAGTGCAAGGATTATACAAGCACCCTAATTGTGGTTGACATCAAATTCATGCCTACCAAGCATGTTAAGTTCATAAAAGAGAATGAGATCTTCTAGTTAGAGAAAGGAAAGGATATGCCACTCTTTAGGCTTGAGCCCATTCAATGACTCTAGGCCATCAACAAGCAACTCATCATTAGAAGAAGCATTAAAATCTACAATTTTGTAGTCCCTTTAATCCTCTTACAATTCTAAACAATTTTTTCCATAGATGACCTGGAACATCAGTGGTATTGGTGAAAAATGGTTTATACAAGAGGATTTCAATTCAACTTGAGGACTCAAGTGTATTAGACAAGCCTTGAGAAAGAATTCATGTGAACCTAGGTGTGACATGAGTAATTTCTAGAGTTGAATGCATCTTCCATTAACTATTTGTGCAAGATGTAACACATGTTTCATTCTTCACAACATCAATTAGCGATAAGGACTTCAATGATAATGGTCACACCATATATGTATCAATAAATATTAAAGCCACAACATCCCCCCCACCAAGAGGAATGTGACACAAATTTTCCTTGGACATATTTAAAGATATGAAGGACCCACCATATACTACCAATATTCATTTTAACAAGTGAGAACACTCTTGGTCACTCATATTATGATCAAATTGTGTCGCCAAAAAGTGTAGCCTTTGACACTTTTCACTCATTTGGACCCTTGCCTATGGATTTTGGACCTAAATAACCCCTTTTCATCAACATTTATAGGCCCTATGACCCCTTATGGTGCATCCTAAGGCTTAATTTGATCAAATATCTGATAAAATCATCATATAAACCGGATTTCTTCACTCTTGAACAATCTAGCTGGCAAAAGGGCCCCTGTGGGACTAGGTCACCCATCTGGGTGAATTATTCCTGTCTAGGTGGACTAGGTTGCCCAAGGTGGTGACCTAGTCCCATTGGAGCTATTTTTGGGGCTTTGAGCAAGAAAAGTTAGGGTTTTAGTTTATTTCTCCTTCATGTCGGCCTTGAGGACCAAATAACGGGTGTTTTTAGGTGGATTACCTATAAATAAGCCTAAAAACCCTAATTCATCATTATTCACAACTCCCTCATTCACTCTTCACTCCTCATCCACTACTTCTCAAGCAAGCTAGGGTTTCTTCATACTAAGTCATCAAGACATCTCTCTAAGGCATTCAAAAGCTAATTGCTGCAACAACACAAGATCATTCATCATTTCATGTTTTAGATCTATCATTTCATGTTTCATTTTATTATTTCATCATTTGATTTGATTATCTAAAAGGGGTTTGACCAAGGCAAACCCTCAATCCCTAACAATCAACATTTCCTTCTCTCTCCTTGCGTGTTTATAGATTTAGGTATTTTGCAAGTTTGGAAACAATTCAAGAATGGGTTGAAGACTTGTTTGGGGAATCTCTTTATTGGATAGGGAAAAAATTCAATAAAAGACACCTATAGATTGAAAATCAAGGTTTTTGGTCCGAACACTTGGAGGAATAGAAAGTGCAAATCAAGAACTCTCGTTTCCACCTTCATATTTTTAGAAAAGGAAAAAGGGACACTCCCCATAGTTGTGGCGAACTAGTTCAACTATGCATATTTTTTAGAGATTTATGTGGATTTGAATACCCATTTAGCTGAAACAAGCCCTAGAGCAATTTTTCAAAATCACCTCGAAAAAGGACTAGGTCGCCCAGCTTGGCACAAGTGTCCCGTCAGACATAAAAATCATATTTTATAGAATTTATGGGACATCTATAGTCTTCACTCCAGCAGAGCTGCCATTTTCCACGTGTATACCTTCATTTTTAATGTTTTCTATCTTGTTTCACGAGCTTTCATAGGTTGTTTAATTTAATGCTTGCATATGATTATGTGTTTTCCAACACAGTTGCACTTTCTAGGTTTTACATTAGCATTTAGTTTTTATAATCTATTTCCAGCACTTAGATTATTTCATTTCACACACATCAAACCTACCCAAACCCTAATCCTTTGAATGAACACCAAGAACACCTTAGTGCGAAAGAGAGCCATTTCTCAACGAGCTCCGAGGTGAAAAACCCCAAGAGCCTATTAGGGAATCCTCTTTCCCTAATGCATGTTTTTGGTGGTACACAAATATACTCTTTACCAAGAACTTACAAAATATGACTCTTGTAGGCCAATCAAACTCAATAAAAAAGATACTATTGAACATATCATGATAGGTGTAGACACTTAAAATTGTCTTGATTGATATTGCACACTTGAATCTGATTACTAACACCATTTCATCCTAAACTCACCTCCTTTTTAGTTGTTTATTTAAATGATCCTAGTTGTTTAATTAAATGCATCAATTTCTCCTATCAAATGATCATTATTATTTGGATAATCCACCCTCTTTTACACTAATTAACATCTTATTTAATTGAGTATTGTGAATTATTTGATTAAATTGCTTATGCCTTCTCATTTAGTGAAATAATCTTAATTATTGAATTAAATGTCATTTGACCCTCTTTCATTAAATAAATAAATTATTTAATGAGCATCCTAATTTTACTCAACTTGCACAATTTTTTTTTTTTATTAATGATCTAATTTTCTATTTTCCCTCACCCTCCCACTTGCAATGAAATATTCCTCCATTTAAACTAAAAAATGGAATATTCCTTCCTAACATACTTTGTAACAAACTTCCTACTTCTTAGGAAGTGTGCTTCTTTGAATCAATGAGAGCCATTGATTAACTTCTTGATCCATGTCTTGACTTTCATTCTCATCCATTGATGATAATCCTTGATCCATTCCTTCACCTCTCATGGTTTCTCATCCATTGATTGATCAAATCAATCCTAGACATTTATTCACCATTTTCTCCTATAAATTCTCCCCATTTCTTTGAGAAAAGGATCCACTTCCATTTTAGCAAAGTTATGTTTCACATTTGCATACTCATCTTCATTCATATTGCATTCATTTTAGCTTTTCATCCACTTTTAGCTTAGTTTTCATCAATATTAGGTTATTTTCATCAATAGAGTTTGTTTAAATGATTGTTTCATCAAAGGGATTGGGGAAGGGCTAACATTCCATATAAATGCAACATCAATCCCCCAATGGGATGAGGTTTGAATCATTTAACTAGGTTCCTTTATGCATTTCTTAATAGATTTTATTTAAATGGCTTCTTTGTTCTATCTTTTCAAACATTTCATTGGGATTATAGCTTAACTAGTTAAGTATTTCTTATAACCTATTGGATTTGGTGTATTTAGCTTGTGTTATGATTATAGTCATATCTAGCTTGTGTTATGATTATAGTCATATTTTGGCACTAGAAGGAGGGAAAAAAAAAAGAAATGTGACAAATTTTCCTTGAGTTTCTTGTGATTTGAAGGTTTCAGGCAGGGCGATACTTTTGAGGAACAACAACAATTTTGCTATAAAGAGGCACTTTCGAAATACAATGAAGCTTTTGCTTTATGGAGGTGCTTTTGATTTTTTTGACAGAGGAAGTTTTGATATTACGACATGTTTGACCTCTCTGGTTTTTTCATAGGTACAACAAAGAGGCACTTTTTAAATTCACTAGAGCAACACTTTTGCATTATTGTGGCACTTTGCTATCTAATATAGAGGTTCTTTTGTGGCACATCGATTCTTTTGCAAGGTAAAAAAGAGAGCTAGATTTTAATTGGACTGCTTTGATTTTTCAATTTAATCCACTCTCTAATCACTTACTAACTTTTGGTATTTTTTTTGTAAGGCTAACTATGTCGTAGGTTTGAAAAGGAGCAAAAAATAGGAAATTATTTACCCCAACTTGGTGGGGTCATAACTTTGTACTAAGTGCTCGGAATTCAAATTTGTTTACACCATTGGAAAGGTCTCCATGAGTACTAACTTGGTTGCTAAATTTTTTGATTTGAAGACCTCTAAAAATGTGATTTACTAGAACCTCGAAAATACTGAAAACATCTAAAATTTTGGATTTTCAATTTTTCTCAGTTTTGTCACCTCTACAACATCCTAGGACTGCTCTTGATCACTTTATTGTAAAAGTGTTTTAAACACTTATGGGATTATATAAACCATCATATGCTATTTTATTTCATGTTTTAGGACAACTAGCTTTCAATTTGGTTTAAAACGTATCAATTCTATGATCTTTCAAAGTTGGCTAAATATGAACCCAAACATCCTCACCATTGCAATGTTGGTTTAAAATTGAACAACCGAAATTAATACTTTAGTTTGGTGCTATTAAAATGAAGTCATCATTTCCTTTGAGGATTTAAAAAGAATGAGTGTATTTTGTGCTTGTCATGATTGTGTGAACTTCTAGTGCATATCCAATCCCCTTGCACTTCATGCAATCTTGGGTGAAGAGAAACACTCCAAGTTCACAAATGTTTTTGGTCACACGAATAACTTGCTAGGTATCCACTCCCCTTGTGCTTCATGTGATCTTGGGTGAAGAGAAATAGCATTTTTATTGTCTTTTAGATAAGGGATTTCTAATGAGATGCATCCTGCAATGGAGAACTTATATACACAACTCTAAAAGCACATTTACCATTAGGCTATATAAATTTTGCAAAATCGAAAGAAAGTAGCTTATATTTGGGAAGAATTGCATACTGTGCCTCATCCTCATTTGAATGTATAGCTGGGTAGGAATGGCTAAAGCCTTAAGTGGCTTGTGTTTGATATATACATCACAATGTTCACGATTGTCATTAAACAATTTGTCTTAGCAACCTATTCTTATTTTTTGAAACATACTTTGAAGTAGTGAATGGGAGGTGCACCACTTCTAGAAGTTACTTACCATGTCCAATTTTTGGTTGAGGAAATAAAGCAAATAGGGAAGGGACTCTTTTTCTTGGCATGTCAAGATGGTACATTTCCTTGGCATAGCCTATTTTTCCACTCCATCTTCACAGATTACATCATTCCTTAGGGGATGACGTAAACCTACTAAAAAGTGTGTACCTACTCTCTAGGGTTGTTATTTCTTGTTCTTGTTGAGTCAGTTTGACACTTTTCTTGATTTAAAAGGAACTCTAAGCAAACATCATCATGTTCTTCAAATTTCAAACCCTTTGCACTTAGTGTGAATACATTTGAAAAATCCCTATATTTGCACGTCCTTAAGGATATTTTGTTTTTTTCAAAAAAATGTCTCTAAGGCTTCTAAATATTTAGGCTTATATCAAAATTCACATTATCTCAAATTCAACATAGGAGACTATGGCTTTAGAATCTTGATCTTCAGATTTTGAGCTTTGTGAAAGGAAAGTTGCTTAGTTATAGACATTTAGGTTGAAATTAATCAATACATTGAATTTGGTAAAAAAAATTTCATTTATCTGAGATTAAATCAAATGAACACACCACACATTGGGCTTATTTTCAAACCATCCAAACTTCCAAAGAAACAAAATGAAAACAACTAAATATATTGCCAAACATTGTATCAAAGTTCTAATATCAAAACATTGAGTTCTTGAGTTTATCACTTTAAGGGTAAACCATGTTTTTCACTACCTTGATCTTGTAGATAATGTCCCTCTCAAAAAATTAGGATCAGCCATGCTAGCCATCTCAAAACATTGGACATCTCACCTTACAAAAAAAATTGCAAATTTGGAAACATCAACATTCTAGACTTAGGTTATCATCAAATAAATCCCCTAACTTAGATAAATGTGTGTAAATGAATCATTTTCCATACATTTAGTTGAGATAGTCATTATCCTTTTAAACAATTCTATCCTAAAGGTCACAAGTTCACCTTTAGATTCACAAGTTCATTAGCATCTCTTATCCAAAACATCAAAACACCAAACCTTTAGTCTAAAGTGATATCAAAAGTTTAGAAATTTCATCATCCACTCCCATCATTGGTCCTAAACACCTTAGAGGTTCACTTTTGCAACAAGACCAAAACAAAAGAGAGACATGGAGAAAACCCAAAATTTATCTACCATGAGTGACACAAACCAACAAATCCTTGGAATGAATGAGGTTAATCCTAGCTCGGTTTCACAATTCCACCCTTCAATCCATACATGGGGTCATCATATCCTAAAAACTACAATGAAAGAACAAATGTGGGTATGCAAAATTGAAACTTTGGAAGATCTTGTCACATGATAGATTTAAATGAATATCAAAACTTACCAATCTATCAACCAAATGATCAAAGCATGAGTCTTCATCAAAACACTGTTAGCTCACCAAGTCAATACATGTCAAATATTAGCATACCAAATGTAAACATATCAAATATGAACATGTCAAATCCACACTTGGTGAACTATGGGATAGATACATTCACACCTCAAAACATCATTCAATATCCACAACATCAAACACATCCTCAAAATCCATACCAAAATAAACTACATCAAGGGTTTAAAAATCAATATTAAGATCACTATCTACAACATACAATTTCCCTAAATTCACTTACCAAAATAGTTGATAGACTTCTCCAACAAATGTCTCCACCTCCAAATCAATACACTCTTCATCGAAATCATCAAAACATTGATTTATATCCACAACATCAACAACCGCATCTCCAACACCAAGATATTGGATATCAAGAATCACAACATCAACAACCACATGTCCAACATCAAGACATTGGATATCAAGAAGGACAACATCAACAACACGATCAATCACCACATCTCCAAGATCAATCACTACAACAATCAAAAGCTTCACAAGATAACGACACCATCACCAAACATGAATACACTCCTTTAGGGGAGCCAATTGAATTGATGTTAAACATGTTATTCCATGCTAAAATTATTGCACTTCCAAAATTATTTGGTAATTATGAAGCTATCTTCAAACTATCACATTACGATAACAAGGCTTATTGTGAATACTAAAGAGAAAAAGTTTAGGAAACATCAAAATATATTGAACTCACGAATCTCGTCTAAGAGCTTATTGATCAAGAAGAAATAAATATTGAATATAACCTTCAAGGTTCAACCAAAAATGATAACATTGACGGTATCTCAACCTCAAGTGTTGAGGAAAATGATCAAGATCCATCTACCAATGATCACCTTGAAGAAATTTCTACCTCATCCAATGCGAAAATCAACATACCTCAAGAATATTCACTTCATAATCATAATCAAAATCCCTCACTGATATCTAACAATGATCCATTTCAATAAATCTTATCATTTGATCTCATGGTTGAAGACATTGACAAGGTTTCTACCACAATTATTAAGGATAAACTTCAAGATTCATCTACCAATGATCATGTTGACAATGTCTCTACATCACCCAATGAGTTAGATGAAATATACCTCAAGAATTTATTCCAAAGCATGATCAACATCTTTAACCAAAGTCTAGCAATGGTCCTTTCCAAGACATATTGACATCATTTGACCTCATGGTTGTCGTTATTGAAGAAATCCTTAATTCAACACCTGATCCAAATTCACTTGAAGATCAAGAAAATATTGAGCCAATACCCATGCATAATGAATACATTCAAGAACCCTTTGCAAGAAATACATCCTTTGAAATTGATCCATGTCAAGAACATGAACCAAAGCATATTGAAGATAACACCACACAGAGTCAAGATCAAGGATCCATATCTCCAAGATACTACCATGATCTAATGGGTATTCTCCAATCCATTCAAGATGTCGCAAATAATTATCATATCCATATATCACACACTCCATCTACCCATGAAATGCTTAATCCTAATGGACATGCAAATGATCTTCATCTAAAACAAGAGTCTTATACTCTTGATATCATTACAAAAGAACAAAAGTATCCTACTCTTAATATATTTACACATGATCAAGGCATAGTAGAATCCACAGACATATCAAAAACTGATCATGAAGAAGACCTCTACATGGATGGTGAATCAGAAACATTCTTTGAAGAGCAAGCATAAATGGATCATGAGGAAAACTCCTATGTGGATTATAAAGCATCAACACCTTTTGAAGAAGTGTCAAAATTAGACACATCCTCCATACAAATTGAAGAAATTGAGTAGGAGGATATCAAACATTATCAAAAATCAATAAATATAGGACATCAAGTAAATGGTTTGTCAATAGAAAAATCAAAGCATGTTAGTAATACTCCCATAATACTCTGAGGGGAAATTTTATCTAGCACAAACACCTAAATGGGAAGCACATTGAGTCCTTATAATCAAATGGCTACCAACACTCCAACCATTCATATCATGAATCATCATCCACACATATTTCCAACCACTAATTGGGACCAACCACAAGAAATAGGTCTATATCAAAGAAAAGAGAAAATTATTGAAGCAAAAGAATTGACAAAGAAAAATGGACAAGAAAAATTAAAATGGATACTAAAGAAAAATAAAGAAAATCATCCCTATCACACCCCATTAGTCAAAGAAACTATGGAAAAATATCAAAAAGGGAAGTTCATCCATCAAATTTTTCCATTGATAGAAAAGAAAGCTTCAAAAGCAGCCTACAAGGTATATCAAGAAGTTGGTCCCAATCAAATCTCCATATCCACCCATTATTTCTCATCATCCCAAGTTTGGGGAATCAAAGATTCCAAACTGTCAACCAATCCATCTGAATCTCGTATCCTTCAATGCATTCCACCATCCACTTCAACATCCATGGTACCCAACTCTTGTATTGACCTTGTATTGGTAGAAAATATTTATCATAAGGAATCTAAGGGAACTCTATCATGTTGTGCGCATCTAGATGAGGTTAACTCTGATATTGAAAAAGAAGATAAGATAATCTAGGGGTTACATTCAAGTGCTTGTATCCTATCAAAGAAACTCCTCTAATTAGGACATTGTTGGAACATCATGAAAACAACATCTATATCAGCACCAACAACATCTACCTCAACATGACTAGGTGGTTCAACATGAACATAAACTATCAAAAAATCAAGAGGATAGTCAAGAGAAAAATCATCCTCTAGTGAAAACCACTTTGGTGGCTCTTTGGACAAGTACCATTATGAAAACCTGGAAAACATGTGGCATGAGTAGAATTGAGCATCTATGTGCACCATTTCAAGTGGAAGCATCTCATCCCATCCATAATAAATCACGAATTCCATCCATCTTATCCATAATAAATCCATGATTCATTATCCAATTCGTTTTCATCTAATCTAACTTATCTTGATCTTGGTAAAGGTTAAATATATAATTCACACTTGCTTATGGTAAACATATTGACATGGGTCACTATCATCAGTCCTATCCTAACCATCATTATCTGAGCCATAAGGCATTATCCAAAGAGGCATAATCTATCCAAACATGTTATCCTATCACAAGATAATACTTGTTATCCTTCGCATACCCATCCATCAATCCATTCATTTATCCATGCATCAACCCATAACATTCCATGCATTGCTAGACACTGGGGGTAGATACTTACATCTTTATAACATCTTTCTTCAATAATAAATATTGAGCTATATCCTATAGTGTATGTGGTGATCTAAACATTTGAAAATGCAAAATCAAATTGGTTAAAAAAATTATAAGAAAAAATATAAATCACTAGGCCATGACACATTTTGATGAGAAGATGTTCCTTATAAAGCTTTATCTTTTATCAAACATCAATCCAAACAATCAATATCAGTTACATCTAACTTGCACTTTAACCTCACATCAAATAATTCCAATAGATTTTTTTCCAAACCTAGCTTCAAAATCTTGATCCATCTTATCCAATTAATCCATCATCATCTTGAGATATATCATTTCCCAATCCTTGTGCTATTCAACACTGTCCTTGCATTCTTGTGCATCCTCAACACTATTATCACTATTGTTAATCTATCAACTAGATCAATCAATCCTAGCTTGGTTTTCAACAAAATCCCAAACATATCACTAAAATTGTCACATATCCATTCACTCATCAACATCATGTGAAAAATACAAAACATCTTCGAAAACACCAAAAACATCATCAAAATCCCTAAACAAATCAATAAGTAAAAAAAAAAATGAAACCAACCTTGTCGCACTAAGTCTCTGAGCTTGAACGTCTGCAAGGCCATCACTGATGTGTGCTTGAGACACATTATATTAGTCCTTAGGAGTCTTTCATAATAAATCGACAAATCCATTAGTGTTCATATCTCATCAATAAATAGTTACCAGTTAGAGTTAGTCGAGGTACGTGGTCTATGCAAGAATAGGGTAGGAAATTCTAATCTTTGATGAGCTCCCAAGGCCCTAGGTCAGTCCCTCTTAGGTCTTGGTCAAAACTCATAAAACAAAAAAAAGTTTAAAAAGTTTGGAAGCTCAAAACAACCTCACAATACATCAAAACCTAAACATTCACATACAATAAAAAAAAAGATCCAAAAACAGCCTCAAAACATTACAAAAATGTCAAAGACATTGAAATATTCCAAAAATTCCAAAACCTCCCATCCCATTTTTCTTTCACCCGCAATAAACTTCCATTCATGATAAATCAATCATCATTATCAACCTTTGGTCAAACAAGTAGAAACAAGTATGCGGGTATGTGTAGGATCATGATGAGCCAAAAAGTGGTGATATGTAAGTGATATGATGGCCCATGTGGCTGACGAGTTTTTTTTACCCAAATTTGATGAAACGAAAAGGGTTTTTAAAGGAGTTTCTTAGCTTTCCACCAATATAAATTATGCTTTACTTTGAATTTAATAAATAATTTTTATTCAATTTTTATTTGAGTTACGACTAAAGTCTTGATTGATAGGCTGACTGAAAAACATCTATAGCTTTCAAATGGTATCACATCTTTTGAATCCAAAACATGCACCACATTCTATGCTTTGCATACCATAGGATTAAAAAAAATTGAATTTCATGAAGCTTTGACCAAGTTAAGGTGGTTAGATAGACACCTACTTCTTATGTTTTCCCTGAAATTTAAGTACTACTACATTGAAATTTCAAATTTTCACCAAATAGAATTTTTTTAAATAAACCTATTAGTTTAGAAACTACACTCAATTTGCTACAAATTCTATTCTTACATATTTTTGAAATAATATAGATAACTTATTCAAATTTTTACATCAAGTTTCCTAACGCTGATTTTTTCAATTTTCATCACCACTTAAGGGATTATTTTTTCCATCATGATCCTGCACATGCCCATCATGCAATTCATGAAGTGTGGACCTAAAAGTAAACAAATCTAAAGTCAAGATCATGAGTAAACAAGTTGGTAATATTTGTATCAATGTCCTATCAAACAATTAGTCTTAGTCAAAACATCTGGTTGTGTGTATGTAAATAATGTGAATAAGCAAATAAACTTATACAACACACCAATGAAACATTATATGAAGGAATTCAAATAACAATCAAATTAATATAACCATTCCTCAATGGTGTCTCATTTCTCTCTATCTCCAAGGATTCTTTAAGTCATTTTTTTCTCTTAGATTGTATGTGCACGTGACTTTCCAAATGACAGCCTGAAGAATGAGAGATGCTTGAAATGCAAGAGATGTTTCCTACATTACATGGCAATGAACTAGATGTAGATGATATGCAAAGATAATAATGCTGCTATGATATTGTTGTATGAAAATGATATGATAAAAATTTTGTGATTAAGATGCTTCCAATGAGAATTCCATGATTAAACTACTTGATGCTAAAATGCTAATACTAAAATGCTCACTAAAATGATAATGCTAATTAAAATGTTGCAAAGTGTAATTGCTACAAATGCTCAGCTCTCTCCTTTGTTGTGTAAATGAGGGCCTATTTATAGATTTTCCAAGGCATGAGCCTTGGTGGTAGGAATCAATGATTTGGATTCAATTTGGAGAGATGGACGGTTGAAGATGAAGAGGTTAGAGGGAAAAGGGGAAGTGTGTTCCCGTCATGAAAACAAACTGCCAAGTGTGAAGAGGAATAAAATGGAGATGAAGGCCAAGTGTTTTAAATTAGTTAGATTTGTTGATGATAAATGCCAAATTAAGTATTAAAAATATTTAATTCTTGAGACACATGATGAGGTGGAAGGTGGGAAGAAGTTAGTAGAAATGTGCTTAAATTCAAATTTAGTGAGAGGAGGTTAATTAAATAAAACAAACTAATAAAATTTGTTCATTTAATTAAGATATGAAGAAAATGATTTACGATGGAAAGAATTAGAGAAAAATGAAATATATAAATAAAATTTTCAATTTATTTATAAGTAGAAGAATTAAAGATTTTTAATTAAATAACTTGTATTTAATTAATCCTCTAGACCAGATTTGGGTGTATACATTTTTCCACTCTTTGAAGTGATGTGTTTGCAACACGTTGCTTCAAAGAAAAATTTGTCGATAGTGTTGATAAAAACAATTAATATGCCCCAGATGCTAATTTTCGAGTAATGATGCGTGTATGCCCCCTTGGGAGATAAATAGAAGAAATTTTTGAATTTTTAGGATTTTCTAAACTTTTTGAATTTTTTTATGATTTTATGAGGATTTTCAAAAAATTTAGGATTTTGTGATGATTTATCTCCCGATAAAGAAGAATGACCCTGCCAATTGATTAATTGATGCCCTTTTTGAAAAATTAAAAAAAATCCCACTTAAATACCCTCCATTTACCCCTTTAAAAGGTACAAAGGTGAAAAAAAGGAGTTCATTTGAATTCATTTGCAAGTGAGTGATTGAGCTGATTGAGTGATCTAGAAAAATGGTGATCCCATACCACACCCATCGATTCGAGCGAGTTCAACAACACCACCACCTTGCCACGTATGGACCTCTGGTACGTACCTTGAGAAACTGCCTTTTGAAATTTTTATTGTCTTTTCACGTGTTTTTCACGTTTTTAAAATTTATAATAGTATGTTTTAGCACATATGTTTCCCAAAATAGCGCATGTAGGTATTTAGTGCATAGGTTCCTTATTTTTAGTGCTTTTATGACCCAATATAGCATATATAAGTATTTAGTGCATAGGTTCCTTGTTTTTAGCACTTTTATGACCCAATATAGCGCATATACTAAATAATTTAGCACATTTAGATTTTTGGCGCATTTATGTTGCAAAGTAGCACATATATTGACTGTTTTAGCGCATTTAGAAATTTGGTGCATAAATGCCCTATTTTGGTGCATTGATGGATTTTTATAGCGCATCCATTGTTCCAGTGCATTGATGCTCTGTTTCGGCACATTGACACCAGAATTGATAAAATGTTGATTTTTCTCCTTGCTTTTGATGCTTGATTATCATGCCAACCATTGTTTTGGTGATGTTTGATAGGATAGATGATGATTGACCTCATGATGGATGAGAGTAAATGACAAATTCTCTACGAGAATGATTAAAATCTCATTTAAGTTGATTAGATTTATTGATAAAATGTTGATTTGTGATATGTCATGATTATAGAAGAACTTAGGAGTTCTTCAATCTCGGGAGTGCTACCTAAGGACTTGGGATATGATTCCATGTCTGGTGCAAGTGGATTTGGATGTTATTAAGCAATTTGGTTTATCTTCCTTGCTTGAAATGCCCCAGTATAGGATAAACAAGGGACTATTGATTGCATTAGCTGAGAGGTGGCATAGCAACCACAACACTTTCTATCTGGCTACCGGTGAGATGATGGTTACCTTGAAGGATGTGTATTGGATATTGGGGATTCTTGTGGTCAAAGATTTATTTGTATATGATCATATAGAGTAGGGAGGTACTGAGGTGTTGAGGAGGATCTTTGATGATGATGGGATTAGTGGTTACGAGATCACATGGTAGGATATGGTGGATTCCTATGAGCCATTACTATTTGTTCTAGATGGGTTTGTTGGAGGTTTCCTATGTCCCGACCATAGGTGGAAGGGACTATCAATTGGCTAGGGCAGGATTTTAGAGAGGATGATCACTCAGGGGATCTGATATCCATGGGGCTCCTATATGTTAGCAAATTTATATGATGATATCCATCAGGTGGTGTATCTTGGAGCTACTATTTTATCAGCTGGAGTGACACTACTTGGAGCATATAGTTGTTACTCGTCCTTTGGTGGAGAGAGATCATCCAGTTGACAAGCCATATGTTTTTGGGTACACAAGTATTCTTGTCCAGCATAAACTAGGAAAATTGGAGTATTGGTGGTGAGTTCTTGATGATTTGGAGGTAGTCATATGGCGACCATACTTAGATTTGAGCAATGGCCTGAGGATGAGTTGGAGATGCCATATGTTTGTACTTCAAGATATTTGATTGGATGGACCCAGTTTATTATTGAGAGATTCATCCTCATGAGGGTGCTTCGTCGGTATGGCCAAGTTCAGGGGATGCCCTAGGGAGTTGCATTATATGCTCGGAGATAACAAGATATTCCAGAGTGGGGACCCACCATATCTTATGATGCATCTTGCGAGGAGTATTTTGGATTGCAAGAACACATATGGGATTACTATCCAAATATCGTGTCTGGTGTGATGATAGATGAGTATGTAGAGCATTTTTTCACACATGATGTACCAAGGATATATAGTTCTGATGAGCCAATACTAGCATTTGATGATGATGAGAGAGTTCTACAACATGCACCAAGATGGAGGAGGGATGGGGAGATGGTGATGATGAGGAGGGAGATGGTGGGGATGGAGGGGATGATGGAGATAGTGGAGATGTAGATGAAGGACAGATATTGGACTTTAGAGTACCCCGAAGGAGGAGATCTATGGTTCCCTCGGGATAGCAGCAAACATGACCATCCTAGGTTCAGGTTCAAGTGCCTTCCCATCAGTAACAAGCATAGATAAATTCCCTACAATTATAGGTGGAGGGCTTATAGGGATAGCTAGCGCATGCACAAGAACAAATTGCCTCTCTGATAGCAAAGAGAGATGTTGCGAGATAGATATGTGAGCATGCAGAGGCCTTAACTAAGAGATTGTAGAGAGTTTCTGAGGGGACTACTATAGGGGATATGCTTAGAGAGGTTCGACATTCAGCCTAAGAGATAGAGTACTATAGATTACTATATTATTAGGAGGCTCTTGTAGAGTGGCGTTCCCCTAGTTATGTGCAGTTTTTCAGTGCTAGGTCAGATCAGATTTAGTCATGGAGTACAAGAAAGGATGTGACTGGGCCAAATCTCAGAGATCCCATAGGTAGAGATCCAAGTATAGGTCCATATAGTGGTGTATCAGTAGGCACAGTGAGTTCGACAACATCAGGGGGGAGCAACAAGTAGCTTTTGTGCTCATATTTGATGTACTGATACTTGATGTATTCACTTATTCAGTCAACGACTTCACAATTTCTTGCCATTTTGTTGATGTATCTCTCCAAATTTTGTGATATCATTGTACACTTGGAATTGATTATTTTGATATTATATGAGATGCAACAAAGATTATTGATCTATATGTTGTTTACATGCTTTTATAATGAATGCATTTTATTTTCGCTCTATATGCTATGCGATATTTATATGATTATGGCATGGTTGTGTATGGATGCAATGATAAAATGATGATGTACGAATTATGATTCTATATGGCTTTATGGATGATGCTTTATGATATACGAGATGGATTTAGTCATGCAGATAAGATGTGATGCACTTTATTTTTGTATTTTTCTAATGTAAATATATGATCTAATGCATGGATGGATCGCTTATGATAATACTTTCTAATCTATGTATGATATGATAATGATTATGCAACTAAATATGAATGATCTTTTTTTTTTATGTCAAATTTATTCAATCCTTTAATGAGAGAGAAAATAATTTTGAAATTTTCCAGCCTTGGAAAACCTAAAATGTACATGCAAAAACTAATATAAATGCAATCTATCTTAACTATGCAAATCTAATTATGCAATGTTGTCATCTTGTCAGCGAAATTTTTGTGCTTGTTATCATCATTGAGATTTTGATATGTTGAAATTTAGTTCAAACACTGATGGTATAATTAAACCATGATGACCTGAGTACAACTTCCATGGATTTTGTATATTGCAAGGTAATGCAAGCATCTAGGTATAATTGAACCGAGATTACTTGAATATTTATTGCGTAAAATAGACAAGAGTTAATCCTTTTCCTATACAAATTAGGAATTTCATCAATGATACTTTGTATATCACGCCCTGTGACAAATTTACATAGTAGTGATGATCAACTCACAGACAACAGACAAATAAAAATATCATACTCCATTGTAGCTTCTCTAGTCTATGACATCGTTGAGTTGCTCTAGAGAAATGATAACAAAAATCAAGATACAATAGTTGAAAATTTATGCTAAAGTGATTAAACCATGATTCAAAAAAATATCATCTAGTGCAATTTTTTTTACCGATCTTGTTGTTGATTTGGATGGTTGATTTTTCTAAAAATTGTGATTGATGTTCAATATTGATTTTCGTTGTGATCATTATGTTTGCTATGTTGTCCTACTATTTCTTGTCTGTTGTTTTAAGCTCATAGTAGATTTCCCCTAGTGATTTCACTATTTTTCCCCCAATGACAAACAAACCATTTATTGTGAATGCACATAATGATTGCCAAGCTAGGGTGAGACACGACCGCAACACCCAAATATGTACAAGAGATTTTATGATGGATAGGCATAATGATGGCAAAAAATGGACGACCAAAAGACGTTCCAATGGATGGAAAATCCAATGTATCACAAATAGCGTATATTTCTAGGTTTTCACTACTTGTTTTTATTGCAACTTTTTTTTTTTTTTAAACTTTTTCTTTTCTTTTTTTTGGATTTTTCTCTTTTTCTCCTCTTTTTCTTTTTTTGGATTTTTTTTCTTTTTAAACCATGCACTGGATGAGTTATGTATAAAAATTCTTGAGATGAATGCTATTGATAGGTTCTTCAAATAAGTCCCCTTCAGGTGTAGATAACTGATAGGCTCCAGATCCATATACTGATCCAATGACAAAAGGACCTAGCCAATTAAGTTCAAATTTTCCCTTCTTTTCCCAATCTTATTGATTGCAAAGATTCTCTTTTAGTACCAAGTCGCCAACCTGAAATGTTCTTGGTATTACCTTGTGGTTATAGCTCCTTGACATTCTTTGTTGATAACCTTTCAGATGATCAACAACATGCTGATGGTGTTCATCTAACAATTCCAACTCTTGCAGTCTAGATACTCGATAGTCTTCCTTTTAAATGATTCCTTTCAATGATACCCGGAGTGAAGGTAACTCAACCTCAACAAGTAATATGGCTTTTGATCCATACACAAGGTCATATGGTGTGGCTCCCATAGGGGTTTGGATGCTAGTAGGGTACGCCCACAAGGTAGGGTTTAGATGGACATGCCAGTCGCGTCCAACATCATTGACAATTTTTTTCAAGATTTTCAAAATGTCTTATTTGAGGCTTTTGCTTGGCCATTCCCTTGAGGGTAATAGGGTGTGGAAAATCAGTGTTGGATATGGAAATTTTCACAAAGTTCTTGCACATCCTAGTTCCTGAAGGGTCTCCCATTGTCAGTAATAATAGAGCTAGGGATGCCATACCGATAGACAATGTAGTTCAAGATGGAGGTAATTTATTTACTAGTAATTGTGGTTAATGGGAAAACTTCAATCCACTTTGTGAAATACTTAGTGGATGTGATTATGAATTTATGTCCATTAGAAGAATATGGATGAATCTTATCCACAAGATCAAGTCCCCATTATCAAAAAGGCCAAGTAGATGTGAATGGTTGCAGCTCTTGCATCAGAGCATGTATGAGATTTATATGGACTTGACATTTCTTGTGTGCTTCTTAACAGATTGAAAAGATTATTTCTTCATGTTCAGCCAATAATATCCCAAGTGTAGGAGTTTCTTAGCTAAAGTAAGACCACTTGAATGAGTACCACAAGTACCTTCATGAGATTCTTGTAATGTGATTTCAAATTCTTCATATTCAATACATTGGAGGAGAGTACCATTGAGACCTCATCGATAAAGTGTATCACCTATTAGGGTGTATGAGGCTGCTTGATGGATAAAATTGTATTTTTGGTTCTGGGATAGATCAAGTGGAGGGGTATTGTCTCTCAAATAGGTATAAATATTCCCATAGATTGAAGAATCAACATCAACTAGATGGCACACGACTTGGTATTCAATATTTTCATATGCAGGAGCAAACAATTGTTCCACCATGAATTCATAATGACTTGATTTTTTTGATATTTGTAAAAGAGAAGTAATGGTTGCCATGGCATTTATAGATTTGTTGTCTACTCTTGGAATTTGTTCAAAATTTATCTCAACGAATTATTTCTTGAAGTCATCTACCATTCTCTTAAATGGCATTAGCTTACCATCTTTTGTTTGATAGTCATCATTAACCTAATTGATGACTAATTAAGAATCTCCATAAACTTGTAATTCTATGATTTTCCATTCCACTGCTACCTTGATACTAATGATTAATGCTTCATATTCATCCATGTTGTTTATGCAAGGGAACACCAACCTATAATATTTTAGGATAGTGTGTCCTTGAGGAGTAACAAATAGGATTCCAAAACCCGATCCATGTTGAGTGTAAGACCCATCAAAGTATAATATCCGATGTTGTGCTTCCATTGTGAGGACATTTGCATCTAGGAATTCAATGTGCATAGGATGGTCATCTTGCAATGGTGCTTCAGATAACTGATCTGGTATTACTTGGCCCTTGATTTCTCTTCTATCTACATATTGAATGCTAAATTCACTCAATATCATCACCCACTTTGCTAATCTTTATGTTAGAGCAGCTTTGCTGAGTAGATATTTTAATGGATCTATCTTGGCTATTAGTTTGATGGTATGTGTTAACATATAGTGTCATAATTATTGAGTAGAAAATGCCAGTACCAAACAATATTTTTCAATGAATGTATAGTTAATTTCATAACCACTCAATGTTTATTTGATGTAGGAGAAGTCATTTTCTTTTCCTGTAGAGTCTTCTTATGCTAGAAAAGCTCCCAAAGATACCTCAGTAGTTGCTATGTAGAGTAAAAGTGGTTTTCCCCACATTGGTGGTACCAGTATAGGTGGATTCATCAGATATTGTTTCAATTGATTAAAGGAAGCTTCACATTTTTCATCCCATTGGAAAGAAAAGTTCTTGTGTAACAAATGAGTAAAAGGATAAGACTTGTCCACTAGTTACACGATGAATCTTCTGATGGATTGGAATCTTCTTTATAGAGATCTTAGTTGGCTAATTTTCTTAGGAGGTGGCATTTCCATGATTTCTTTGACCTTTGTTGGATCTACTTTGTTGCGTTTAACTGAGACTATGTATCCTAAGATTTTTGTTGATGTTACTTTGAATACACAGTTCTTTAGATTTAATCACATTGAACTTTTCCAATCGATTAAAGAATTTATCCAAGATTTCTAGATCTCCTTCCCTGGTGAATAATTTTGCTAGTAGGTCATCCACTTAGTCCTCCATAAATGTGTGCATCATGTCATGAAATATTATTGTCATTGCACGTTGATAGGTGGCTCCTGCATTCTTTAATCCAAAAGGCATGACATTCCACCAAAATGTACCCCATGGGCATGTGATTTTTTTTTTCTTGACCTTATAGTGAAATCTTGATATAATTATAGCATGAAAAACCATCCATGAGTGATAGCATAGCATGTCCTGCTATTAAATCTACAATGATGTCTATATTGGGCAAAGGAAAGTCATCCTTTGGACAATCCATGTTAAGATCCCTAAAATCTATGCATATTTCAATGTTTTTGTTTGGTTTAGAGACATGTAAAACATTTGAAATGCATTCTGCATAGTCGATTGGTCGGATGAACCCCACATCTAATAATTTTTTTAATTCTTCTTTCACTAGTAGGGCGATGTGTGGATGCATTTTTCTCAATTTTTGCTTTATTGGCTTCACTCTAGGTGGTATGGATAAACAATGCATTATTATATCCATATCTATTTTTGGCATGTTAGCATAAGACCAAGCAAAATTGATTTGTCTTTCTTCAAAGAATTTGGTGAAATTTGGCTTTTTCTTTCTCTATCATTGATGTTGCTAGGTGTATGGTCTTTTTTGTTTTTGTAGTGTTGATGTTTATGGATTACATAGGCTCAACCAATACTGAAGATATTTCTTGATAATGCTTAGGAAGAGTGTTAAATCTCTCATCCTTTAGTGCCTTAGAGAGGTTTTCACCGTTGGATACACTCTTTGTTTTTAATTTTTCATGATCTAATACTACCATTGCATGGTTTTCACCATTAGATCATTTTTTTGTATTCTTTATTCTATAGATAAGAGACTTGGCACTCCCCTGGTTCAAAGCTTCGCTATGAAATTCATTGGTGGAACTTGTTTTTGGATTTTCAGAACAAAGGAAATTGACAATGGCATTATCATTTGAAAAGATAGAGATATCAAGAGGCTTAGTTGTTCCTAGTCAATGAGTTCAGGATGTATCGAAGGTAAGGAATCATCAGATTGGTCAAGATCAAAGGTAGTGAGGGTCATGATGGAAATTTTTTCGAGGTGTTCACTAGAAACATCAAGGTCTATAATGTTACTCTCCTTTGAAACATTTGTCTCGCTCAATGTTTAATAGTCCTCACTAGAGCCATCGATATGTAGTGATCCAAATTCAAATGGTCTAGACCCTGAGCTTTGTCCCTCAATATGTATGGGTGCATACTTCTTTATCACATTGATTTCCTTGTCTTCACAAGATTCTTCAAATAGTGAATCCCATTCATATTCATTTGAGTATGTTTCAGAACTAGTTTGCAGCTAGAGGATTTGTTCACAAACCTTCTGAATGGATTCTTCTTTGTATCCTAATCATGTCTTGTCTTTTGTATTGATTGAGATAGGTTGGATTGGTTCCATAATACCTTCTTTTCATTTGCTAATAGGACCTTTTCCTTCATATCCCATCTTTTATAATATTTTGAACCCTTTACCATATTTCTTTGTTGGTATATTGGAAGTTGTTGTGGATTCTTCTTCATCTTTGTAAAGACAATTTAGAATGTCTTTGTTCTCAAATTCATCAACTAGAGTACCTAATTTTACAAATTTACCATCAAAGATAGTGATGGGTTGTGAATATTGTTGTCTAGATGTTAATAGTTGTCCATATGATTTTGGAGAAAGTAGTAGTTATGAGAGACATAAGGATTGCTCAAAAGAATACTCACCCATGCCCTTATCTTTCAACTGAACCTTTTTCTCAAACTATTTTGACAAAGAATTTATTTGGATTTCATTAATTGAGGAAGTAGAAGTGGGAGCTTCTCTCTTGTGTGGTACAAAGACATCTTGGACTATCTTGAGAGTGTTGCAATATTGGGGATTATTAGAATCTGCTAAAATTGTGATCTCTTGTCCATTGTAAGGGAATTTTAAGGATTGATAATATGTTGATGGCACTGCTTGCATTTCATGGATCCATGGTTGACCCAAGAGTATTTTGTAGGTCAATTCCTTGTCTAAAACTTGGCAGATTATATCCTTTTGAACTGGTCCCACTTGAAATAGAAATATTATCAGTCCTTGAGAGGATCTTTCTTCATCATCCTAAGCTTTTATGGTGATCTTTCTTCTGGAATCTATTGCATTTTCTAAAAATCCCAATGCACAAATAAGCTTTAAAGTACATATATTTAGACTGGCTCCTCCATCTATTAAAACACGTTTGACCCAATGTTTATGGATTAAAACCTCAATATGGAGCGGAGCATTGAGTGGATGAGTGAGGGATGCATTATCATTTTTTGAGAATGATAAACAGTGGGGTGCAATCAAATTTTCCACCATGGCTTGGAATTGATAAACTTCCAAATTGGTTGGTACTATGGTGTCCACTAAATATTTTTCTAGAATATCCTTATGGGCTGGTGATATTTTAAGAAGTTCCAGTATGGATATCTGTGTTGGAATCTTTTTCAATCGATCCACTATATTGTATTGATTCAAAGAAGCAACAAGTGTTTTAGATGTACTTCCTTTCAATACAAACTTGGATTGCCCTCTTGTGGTCACATTTACTAGTAGATTGTCTTGTTTATCCTTAGTTTTGATGGCATTGATTTGATTATCAGCTGCAGAAATGTGATTGATGGTAGTATCATTGACATAATTCGCATTCTTCCCTTTGTTGTTTGTCGAAGAAGATTCTCCTTTTTTAGTGTTGGGTAGAGGGTTTTTAAATGCTCCATGATCATCATTTGTTTTATGTCCTTCTATTGATGTCACCTCTATCTATCAAGTCTTACACCAAATGTTCTAATTGCATACAATCATTTGTTTCATGACCTTCTCTTCTATGAAAATCATAGTAATATGCATTGTTCCACCATGATGGTTTGGCTCTTGGTTCAAAATCTCATGTATTCGGTAATGTTATGAGTTTGTGTGCAAGAAGCTCTTTTAATACTGATTCAAGTGATTGCCCCAAAGGTGTAAATTTTCTTCAATATGGTGGTGGAGCTGGTTTAGATTCATTGTTGTTTTGATTATTTTTGGGTGTAGTACTTCATAAATTGAAGACTAGTTTTACGTTATGTGTTTCACCTACATCATCATTACCAATATTCTTATTTCTTGTCCAGAATTTAGATTTGTCATTGTTGTTATGATGGTTAGAAAATTTTGTTCCTTCGTTATAGATTTTCAATACTCCTCTTTTAACCAAGGCTTCCTCAATCTTAAGTCCATTTTCAATCATCTTTTCAAAAATGGATGGACACTTCAATTAGAGTTTGTAACTCATCTCATTGTTGAGATTATCAATAAAGATATCCATATTTTCTTTCTCAAGGATCAAGCGCACATATCTAACAAATAATCATCTCCATTTTTGCAAAAATGTAAGAAATGGTTCACAATTTTTCTGTTTTGTGTTACAGAGATCCTTCAGGGTTATTTCATGTTGAATGTTGTATGAATATTGGGAGATAAATTTATTTACCAGCTCCTCAAATGATCTAATACCTAGTGGGAGTTTTGAAAACCATTCCATGCATTGACCACCCAAACTTCTTGGAAATAATCTCATTAGATAGTGTATCATGTGGTGAATACTAAAACCACACAATTAATGAAATGTATTATATTAGAGAATTGAAATCATAAACTAATCTAATTAAAACACAACAAACACCCTAAAATTATTCCATTGTTTTCTATCTTCAGAGATTCATTAAATCATGTTGGCTCTCAGATTTGTGTATGCACTATTACTGTTAGAATGGAAACCCGAGGAACAAAATGGTGCAAGATGCAAGAAATCTATCCCTACATAATGATAAACTATGTTATATGTTGTAAATGATAGTGGTGATATGATAATGGATATGATGCTACAGACTATGATGCAAATGTTGTTAAAACTACTATGATAATGGAAATGCAGCTCATAAACTAAGCCATGATTCTAAATTAATATACTTCTACTATGCTAAATGCTAAATGCTCTAATGCTCTAATGCTCTAATGCTCTTATGCTCAAAGATAACTTCTGCAGAGCAAGTTTTCTCAAATATGGGATGCATTTACTATAGAATGAGGTTGTATTTATAGATTTTCCAAGGCATATTGTGATGTGGCAAAAACCAATGTTCTAAATTTGATTTGGATAGATGAAGGGTGGAGAATGGAGGAGTTGGAGAGAAATAAGGAGAGTGTTCCCTTGCATGGAAACAATCTACCAAGTGTAGAGGAGAATAAATGAAATGGAAGATCCAAGTGTCTCGTGTTTGTTTCAAATTTTGTTGAGGATAAATATCCAAATTAAATATTTAGAATATTCAATTTGTTGAGACACATGATGAGGTGGAAGGGGAAAGTGCTGTAGACATGTGACTAAAATTAAATTTAGGATTTAATTTTAGTGAGAGGAAAGATAATTAAATACAACAAACTATTCAAAGTTGTTTATTTAATTAAAATTAGAGGAATGTGATTGTAGATAAGAAGAAATAGAAAATGTGAACTATATAAATAAATTTAGAATTTATTTATAAGTAGTTGAATTAAAAGATTTATTAATTAAATAACTTGTATTTAATTAGTAAGATTATCCAGTTCAATTTTAGGTGTATACATTTTTCTCCTCTTTGAAGTGATGTGTTTACTCATTGCTTCAAAGAAAAAATTGATGCCCCACATGTTGAATTCTTGAGTGATGATGAATATATGCCCCCTCAGGAGATAAATTGATGAATTTCTGAATTTTAGGATTTTTTGAATTTTTTGAAATTTTCAGTAAGTTTCAATGATTTATCTCCCGAAAATAATAGTAAATTCTACCTGTGTTGATTAGTTGATGAATTAATACCCTATTTGAAAAATAAAATAAATCCCACAAGTCTAATTACCACTCATTTACCCTTTAAAAGGTAAAAAGATGTGATTTGAAATTCATTTGTGCATTTGCAATTTGAAAATTTGCAGTGATTGTGTCATTGAGCAACTTTGGAGCAAGATGGTGATTTTGATCCAGACCCACCAATTCACATGCGATGTCACAACCACCCGGCAGTGTATGGACCTCTGGTACGTACCCTGAAAAACCTCCTCATGATTTTTGAATCATGTCTTGTCATGCTTTTTCCATGTTTAAATTCTTCCTTTTCACATTTTAGCTCATTAGGTCACCGATGTAGCACATCAGGTCACTATAGTTGCACATCCAACTTTTTAGCGCATAGGGTTATTTTCCTAGCGCATAGGTTCAATATTGTAGCACATAAGGATTTAGGTCAAATTTTAGCGCATGCATAGAATCTTTTAGCACATAGATGTCAAGATTTAGCGCATTGGATAGATGTTTTAACACATTGAGTGATTTAGTGCATAGGGACCCTAAAATGGCACATCAGGTAGATTTGATGGCACATCTATATTTTTGGCTTATTGAATCCCTATTTTGGCACATTGGTAGAATTTTTTGGCATATCCATGTTTTTAGCGCTTTGAGACACTATTTTAGCACATCCATGCTAGATTGATGAAATTTTGATTAAATTCCTTGATTTTGATGATTTTTTATTGCGTCAACCTCTGATTTAATATTGTTTAATGATGTTGATAGATTAGATGATGATTGATCTCATGATAGGTGAGATTCAATGATAGCATGATAATGATTGACTTCATGATATGTGAGGATCAATGATTGAATGATGATGATTGACCTCATGATAGGTGAGGATCAATGATAGACACTCACGATATTTGATCAAAGTCTCACCAAAGCTGATTAGATTGATAGGTTGATTGATGTTTATTGATTGACAAGATTGTTGATTTGTGATATGTTATGATGATAGGAGCCTTCGTCAATCCTGATGTCATGAGATCATTTCCTAAGGACCTAGGATTTGATTCCACATCTAGATCAGGCTGATCTAAATGTGATTGGATGATGTATATTGACTTCTTTGCTTGACATGCCCCAACATAGGATTAACATGGGGCTTCTTATCGCTTTGGCAGAGAGATGGCACAATGGTCATAACACCTTTCACTTGCCTAATAGTGAGATGAAAGTCACACCAAAGATTGTTTATCGTATTCTACGAATTCCTATTGTTGGTGATTTGGTTGTGTATGATTTGACTGAACAAGGAGGGACTGATGCATTAAGGAGAGTCTTCGAGGATGAGCAAATTTGTGGTTATCAGATCCCATGGTGGGATATGGTTGATGCATACGTGATATTGCCATTTATTCTTTTTGGGTTTATTGGAGCATTTCTATGTCTCAATTGTAGGTCGAAGGGACTTTCAGTGGATTGAGGTAAGATACTTGAGAGTATAATCACACAGGGTACCAGATATGCTTGGGGATCCTACATGCTTGCATATTTATACGATGATCTTCACTAGGTTTTTACCTCAGAGGGGCTAGCTTGTCAGCTAGGGTCACACTTCTATAGCTATGGGCATGGGAGCATATGGTTGTCACATGTCTAGTGGTTGAGAGACAACATCCAGCAGGCTGTCCATACATTCATGCATATATAGGCCCAGTTATCCAAGATAAGATAGGAAAATTGGAGTAGTGGAGGAGAGTACTAGATGATCTGGATACAGTTATATGGAGGCCATATCTTGAATGTGAGTAGTGGCTAGAGGATGATACTGAGATGCCCTATGTATGCACAACCAGATACCTGATTGGGAGGACACCCTTTATTATTGAGAGATTCATGTTGGGGAGAGTGTTGTGATAGTATGGTAGGGTACAAGGCATGCCCCAGGGAGTGGCTCTTTATGCATGGAGATGACAAGATATACCAAAGTGGGGGCCTATTCTATCATATGATGTAGCATGCTAGGAGTACTATGGATTACAATGAGTGATATGGGAGTACCATCCAAAGATTATATAGGATTCTTTGTCAAAGGATTACACACATTACTTCTTTGCACACCCCTTCCCATGGATATTAAGCCCAGATGAGCATGTACCTTTATTAGATGATGAGCAGGCATCAAGATAGAGGAGGGGTGGAGAAGGTGATGAGGAGGAGGAGAGAGAGAGCAGTGATGATGGAGACGATGGAGATGGGGATGGTGATGAAGATGATGATGGAGGCAGAGATGGTGGTGGTGTCGGTGGTGGCAGAGTAGTGCTACATGTACGAGACTTAATCGTACCTCTAAGGAGGAGATCACTAGTGGCTGCAACACAACATGTGCATATTTGATTACCTTTGCAGCGACAAAAAATGTAGATAGCTACTTTACAGGTTTAGGTACAGAAACTACAAGGTTAGCTAGCATAGGTACAAGCTTTGTTGGCATAGGAATAGGGATAGATAGCCACTTTGATAGCTGAGAGAGATGCAACGAGGCAGGTAGAGACCTTGGTTGACAAGTTGTAGAGAGTGGCTGAGGGGATCACCAAAGGTGACTTGCTTCAAGAGGTTACTCAAATTATTAGAGAGGTTTAGTATTACAGAGGCCAATATCATGAGGTAGTGACTCTAGAGTAACGAGTCAATCTCGGACTACCAGCATGGGCGTGACGCAACCACCTCACAGAGATCCACCAGGCAGGGATTCAAGTATAGGTCTATCAGGTGCAGGTACATTAGGTGGTTTAGTAGGAGGCTCAAAGAGGCCAATGACATCTAGGGGGAGCATCACATAGCTCCATTTGATCATATTTGATGTACTTGAAACATTTGTATACACCAATTTAGCTGAGACATTATGATGCACTGCCACATTTTTTATGTTGTATTTATCTACATGTTTGGACATCCTTGTACACTTGACATTATTATTTTGAGATTATATATGATATGAAGCAATGATTTAGTGATCCATATGGTTCCTATATGTGTTTATGATGGATGCCTATGATGGATGCATTTTATTTCTATGTTATGATATTTATCTAATGTTTATATGTTGCTTATATGATTATGACATGATTATGTATGCATGCAATGATGATATGACAATGCATAGATCATGGTTCTAAATTTTTTATGGGTGATGTTTTATGCTATGAGATGGATGCAAATGAAATGTGATGACATTTATTTTTGTATTTTCCTAATGCAAATATATGATATTGCTACACTATGTGAGATGAATTTAATGATGCAAATGTGATGCAATGCACTTATTTTTCCGTTTTCTAATGAAAATATTATGATGGATTGTATGGATGGATGTATGATATGCATATGATTATACAATCACATGGGGTGATCCAACAATAGTTGTTTACAATTTTTGGCCAAACTAAACACTTAAATTATTATTTTTAACTAAATATTCACATTCAGGCACCTATAGTAGCTAAACCATGAGGAATTTGAAGATGATGCAAACTAGAGTCTCATCACATTTTGTCTGTACATTCTGAAAATATTTTTTTCAAAATTTTTGGAATCAGATTGCTCTTATTTTTCAATCTCCCACGAAAACTAGTTTTTTTCAGAAAAAAACATTTTAAAAAAGTGACGCACACCATATAATGCATAATTTTTTTTTCCATGAAAGATAAAATTCTAATTCTTTTGAATTTAGATTTGCAACTCCAATATCTAGAGCTTCCACTTGGTTAGATAGGTTTTTATTGAATATTTTTTCTTTAATCAAGTTTTGAAGTCAAACGAATTACAGTTCAGACATAGTGTGATCGTATAACGCGTAATGTTTTTGTATATATCGAAATTCAATTTATTTATTTTTGTTGGATCAAGGACTTCAATATCTAGTGCACTCATATTTTTCAATTTTTTTTTTATAATTTGCTATTTTTCCACATTTGTAAAACAAAGACCTTAATTTTTGATGAAAAACCTATGTTTAATAAAACTAAAAAAAAACATATTAAAATTATATTCGTTGGATAGGGGTGATCCCACAATAATGGGTTACACTTTTTGGCCAAAATTGACATTGAAATCAACATTTTTCACTAGATCTTCACTTTCATACGCCTATAGAAACTAAACCATTAAGAATTTGAAGATGAAGCAAACTAGTGATTTGTGATATTTTGTGTTGAGAATCTAATTATATTTTTTTAAAAAATTAAAAAATAAATTGTGAATTATTTTATGTAGTTTTTATTAACTTTTTTTTTTACTAAACATCATCTTCAAAAACTGATGCTTACTTTCGACTGCATAAATTTTTTTATAGAAAGCATACAATTCTAATTTTTTAAATACAGTGTTTTCACACCATTATCTAGGGGATGGATATTTTTTCATAATTTTTTGTTGAATATATATTTTTTAATTAATTTTCTAATTCAGAGTAATTATAATTTGGATATATTATACTTTCAGCTGCATAAATTTTTTTGTATTCATTTGAATTAACTTATTCTTTTTTTGTTGGAATTAGGACATCAATAGCTAGTGTACATGAATTTTTAAGAATTTTTTTTCTCTCTTTTCCTATTTTTCCGTATGTGTGAAATAAAGACCTCGATGTTCATTGAAAAACCTACATTCACAAGAAATAAAAAATAAATATAATAATAAAATTAAATATATGTAAAATTATACTTTTTGGGAAGCTTATAATAAGGACTACATGTTTACAAAAAAATAATTTTAAATAAATTAATTTGATCCCCTAAAAGGTAAATCAAAAGTGGTTTTTTATCAGCATTTTGATAGGTGTAGAGGAGACTCCATTATAGGTATGGTTTAAAACTAGCGGCTTTCTATCCAAGTGGGTTTGATATAAGTGGGTTTGATCAAATCCTCTTCAATTAAAACCCTTAAAATGGAACCTTTTTAAGGCTTAAATCATTATATTTTCTGAAAATATGTGATTTCAACAAAAATTAGGATGTCCCAAAAAGTGTAACCCATTATTGTGGCAGCACCCATAGCTCATTCCAAGGAATACCATAATCATTTGAAATAAATTTTAAATGAATTCATTTGATCCCCCAAAAGGTAAATCAAAACTGATTTTTTATCAGCATCTTGATAGGTGTAAAGGAGACTCATTTATAGGTATGGTTTAAAACTAGCGAGGTTCTATCCAAGGCGGTTTGATCTAAGGTGGTTTGATCAAATCCTCTTCAATTGGAATCCTTAAAATGGAAATTTTTAAGGCTTAAATAATTATATTTTCTAAAAATATGTGATTTCAACAAAAATCAGTTCCTCTCAAAAATTGTAAACCTGCTTTGTGGGATCACCCCATGAGAATGATATGTTTCTATAAATGTCAAGTATACTCAATCCATTTAATGATAGATATAATATCGTTTGAAAATTGTTCCAGCCTTGGAAAATCCCAAAATATAGATGCAAAACTAATATGGATGCAATCTAATCTACCATGCAGATCTAAAAATGCAAGGTTGTCATCATAGCAATTGATTTGTCATGATTTTTATCATCATTGAGCCTTTAAAATGTTGAAACTGAGTAAAATCATCGATGGTGTAATTAGACCATGATGACCTGAGTAATACTTCCATGATTTTTGATATTGCAAGTTAACACAAGCATCTAGGTATAATTAAATTGAGATGACCTAAGCATTCCTCGCGTAAATAAATAAGAGTTAATCTTTTTCCTATGAAAATTTGGAATTTCATCAATGATACTTTGTAGAGCATGTCCCATGAAAATTTTCATAGTAGTAATGATCAACTCATAGATAGCCGACAAATAATATATCATTCTCCTTCCTAGCTCCTCTAGTTCAGGACATCATCGAGGTACTCCACAGAAATGATAACAAAAATCAAAGTACAACTGTTGAAAATTCATGCTAACATGATAAATCCATGATCCAAAAGAACATCATCCATTTAGATTTTCTTTGATTTGATTGATTTTTGTTGTTTGATATGGATGTGTGTTTTTGATACATTTGATGATTGTTGTCTGTTCAATGTTGAGTGTTTCTCTATGATATTTGTGTTTGTGATGATGTCATACTACTATTTTTCTATTGGTTTAAGCTCAAATTTTATTTTCCCCAAGTGAGTTCAGGATTTTGCCCCCAATCTAGGGTGAGACACGACCGTGATGCCAAGATATGTAAATGAGGTTTTTCAATGACAAGCAGAATGATGGAAAAACAGAATGGTCAACACATGCTCAAATAGATGGAAAAGCTAATCTATCACAAATAGTGCCTATTGCCAGGTTTTCAGTACTTGTTTTTATTTCACTTTTTTAGATTATATGATTTTTTTGACTTTTTCTGATTTTTTACTATTTTTTTGTATTTTTACAATTTTATTTTTTTTGTTTTTTTGATCTTTTTGATTTTTTTGTTGTCACCAAGATGCCTGTTTGCTAGGTTTTCATCAAGGTAACCATTTTTTCAGGACATTTTTTTTTTTTTTTTTGTATTTTTTCAAGAATTTTAACATGCACTAGATGATTTAGGTGTAGTACTTCTTGAGATGTAGGTTGTTGATGGGCTCATCAAAAAAATCACCTTCAGGTGTAGATAGTTGATATGCTCTAGATCCAAGAAGTGATACAACAACAAAGAGACTTAGCCAGTTTGGTTCAAATTTCCCCTTCTTCTCTCTATCTTGTTGATTACGAGGATTTTCTTTCAGGACCAAGTCACAAACTTGAAATGTTCTTGGTTTTACTCTGTGGTTATAACTTCATGACATCCTCTACTAATAGGATTTTAGGTGATCCACAGATTGCTGACCACATTCATCCAGTATTTCCAACTCTTGTAGCCTAGACACCCGATAATCTTCATCTAAAATGATTCCTTTTAGTGACACACAGAGTGATGGTAGCTCCTCCTCAATATTTAAAATGGCCTTTGATCCATACACTAGGGCATATGGTGTGGCTCATGTTGGTGTTCAGATGTTGGTTCAGTATTCCCACAAAGCAGGGTTCAATTGAATGTGTCAATCACGTCCAACATCATTGATGGTTTTCTTTAATATTTTCAAAATAGTTTTGTTTGAGGACTTTTCCTGTCCATTTCCTTGAGGGTAGTATGGTGTAGAAAACCATTGTTGGATATGAAATCTTTCACAAAGTTCTTAGACATCTTGATTCTTGAAAGGTCTACCATTGTCAGTGACAGTGGATTAAGGAATTTAACACCGAAATATGATGTAATTTAAGATGAAGGATGCAATTTTCTTTCTAGTGATGGTGTTTAAGGGAATAACTTCAATCCATTTTGTAAAATACTCCATAGTTGTGATGATAAATTTGTGTCCATTGGATGATGACAGATGAATTTCACCTACCAGATCCAATCTCTATTGAAAAAAAGGCCATGTTAATGCAAATGGTTGCAATTCCTACACTAGTGCATGTATCAGGTTTCCATGAACTTGACATTTTTGGCACTTGACAAACTAAAAATACAACTTCTCCATGTTCATCCAGTAATACCCCAAACGTAAGAGTTTCTTAGCAAGACTTAGTCCACTTGAATGAGTTCCATAGATACCTTCATGAACTTCTTGTAAGGTCATTTCAGATTCATTACATTCAATACAATGAAGGAGAGTACCATCAAGACCTTGTTGATAGAGTATATCTGCTATTAGGGTGTGTCGGGCAGCTTGGTGGATAAAGTTACATTTTTGGTTTCAGGATAGATCAAGTGGAAGGGTATTATCTCTCAAATAAGTATAGAAATTCGCATAAATCAAGGACTCAGTGTCAACTATATGGCATATGATTGGGGATTCGAGGTTTTCATAGGCAAGGTTAAGCACTTGTTCCACCATGAACTCATAGGGGCTTTGTTTTTTAGGTATCTACAGAAGAGAAGCAATTGTTTCCATTGCATCAAAAAATTTGTTATCTGCTCTTGGAATCTACTCAAATTTGATCTCAATAATTTTTTTTTTGAAATCATCCACCATTCTCTTAGATGACATCAACTTGTCATCCTTTGTTTGATAATAATCATTCGCCTAGTTAATGACTAGCTGTGAATCTCCATAGATTTCCAACTCTGTTATCTTCCATGTGACTTCCATCTTGATTAAAATAATTAATGATTTGTACTCAGCTATGTTATTTGTGCAAGGAAACATGAGCCTATAATATTTTAGGATGGTATGTCCTTGAGGTGTGACAAATAGGATTCCAGCACCTAATCTGTGTTGCATGTAAGAGCCATCAAAATATAACATCTAGTGTTGTGATGATATGGTAAGGATATATGCGTCTAGAAACTCAATGTTCATCAAATTATTATCTAGTAATGGTGCTTTCGCTAACTAATCGGCTATCACCTGACCCTTGATGGCTCTTTAGCCTACATATTGGATGTCAAACTCACTCAAAATCATTACCCACTTGGCTAGTCTTCCTATTAGGACAGCTTTGTTGAGTAAATACTTCAATGGATCAATTTTAGCTATGATTTTAATAGTATGAGTTAACATGTAATGCCACAACTATTGAGTAACAAATACTACTGCTAGATAATATTTTTTGATGAAGGTGTAGTTGGTTTCATAGATGTTCAATTTTTTGTTGATATAATAAATAGCCCTTTCTTTTCCCATAGAATCTTCTTGTGGTAATAGAGTGCCTAAAGATACTTCAGTTGTTGCTATGTAGAGTAATAATGGTTTTCCTTTTGTAGGTGGCACTAGTATGGGTGGAGACATCAGATACTATTTTAGTTGATTAAAATTTACTTCACATTTTTCATCCCACTTGAAGGAGACATTCTTGTGTAGAAAATGATTAAAAGGATGATTTTTATCCGCTAGTTGTGCAATGAACCTCCTGGTGGATTGGAATCGTCCCTATAGAGATATCAGTTGGTTGATGTTCTTTGGTGGTGACATTTCCATGATTGATTTGATTTTGGTGGGATCCACTTCAATGCATTTTCTGAGACTATGTACCCCAATAGTTTTGTTGATGTTATGCCAAACATACATTTCTTTGGTTTTAATCTTACATTAAAATTTTCCAGTCAAGTGAAAATTTTATCTAGGATTTCCAGGTGTCCCTCTCTGGTGAAATATTTAGCCAATAATTCATCTACATAGTCCTCCATAAAGGTATGCATCATGTCATGAAAGATGGTGGTCATTGCTCACTGATATGTGGCTCCTACGTTTTTCAAACCAAAAGGCATGACGTTCCAATAGAAAGTACCCAATGGACATGTGAACATTGTTTTATCTTGATCTTTTGGTGCTATTTTTATCTTATTGTAACCTGAAAATCCATCCATAAGTGATAACATTGCATGACCTGCTATCAAGTCCACGATAATGTCAATGTTGGGCAAAGGAAAATCATCTTTCGAATAGGCCTTGTTAAGATCTATGAAATCAGTACATATCCTAATGCTACCATTTGGTTTAGAAATTGGTACAATGTTAGAAATCCAATCAGCATAATAAATTGATCGGATGAATCCTACATCTAAATAATTCTTCAATTGTACTTTTACCAATAAGGCGATATGTGGATGCATTTTCCTAAGTTTTTGTTTGACGGGTTTCACTCTAGGTGGTAGGGATAAATGGTGCATTATCAAATCTAGATCAATACCTAGCATGTCAATGTAGGACCAAGAAAATTTTACTTGTCTCTCTTCAAAGAATTTAGTGATGCTTGGTTTTTCTTCCTCCGTCATGGATGCTACTAGATGTAGGGTCTTCATTGTTTTATCTATACTAGTGTTGATGGATAGTGTAGGTTAAATCAACACTGAATATCTCTCATGATAGTGCTTAGGAAGAGTGTCAAATCTCCCATATTTTTGGTGCCTCAGAGAGGTTTTCATCATTGGATGCGCTCTTTATTTTTACTTTTTCTTGATATAATACTACCATTAAATGGTTTTCACCATTAGATCAATTTTTCATATTTTTTATTTTGCAACTAAATGATTTGGCACCCTCCTAGCTTGAATCTTTGTTATGAGATTCATGGGTGGAGCTCATTTATGGGTTGTCAAAACAAAGGAAGTTAACAATGGCATCGTCGTTTGTAAAAATAGGGACGTCGAGAGGCTCGATTTTCTCCCATTCAATAAGTTTAGGATGTACTAATGGTAGAGATTCATTGGATTGGTTTGAGTCAAAGGTGGTAAGTGTTAAGATAGAAAAAATTTCAAGGTTTTCGATAACAATGTCAAGTTTTATGATTTTACTCTCCTCCAAATCGTCTATCTCATTCGATGTCTGTTTGTCCTCACTTTAGCCATCGATACATTGTGATCCAAATTCAAGAGGTCTAGACCCTGAGCCTTGTTCCCCTATCCATATGGGGGTATACCATTGTATTACATCAATCTCCTTATCTTGACAAGATTCCTTAGATAATGAATCCCATTCATACTCATTTGAATCGATTTCAGAAATAGCTTGTAGTTGTAGGATTCACTCAACAACCTTCTCTTTTATGTCTTCCTTTGTTTCTTCTTTGTAACCTAGCCTTGTCTTGTATTTTTCTTGGAGTGTGAGAGGCTAGATTGGTTCTATAATGCCTTCTTTTATTTTTCCAATAGGCCCTTGTCCTTCATACCCCATCTTCTCTAATATCGTTTTCCCTTTACCATATTGTTATGTTTGGACATTGGAAGTTGATGCTTGTGATTGTTCTTCATCTTTGTACAACCAATTTAAAATTTATTTATCCTTAAATTCATCAGCTTGAGTGCTTGATTTTATAAATCTACCATAAAAGAGTGTGATTGGTTGTGAAGATGTTTGTCTTGATGTTGATGGTTGTCCATAGGATCTTGGTGAGGGTAGTAACTGTGAAAGGCACAAGGACTACTGAATTGAATATTCACCCATTCCTTTGTCTTTTAATTGGATCTTTTTCTCAGAAAAATTTGATGATAAATTGAGTTGGCTTTCCTAGTTTGATGGAGTAGAGTCACCAGTGCCTTTGTCTTTTAATTGAACCTTTTCCTCAAGTTTATTTGACGAAGAATTTGATTGAATTTTGTTACCTAATGAAGTAGAATCATTGATACCCTTATCCTTTGACTAATCATTTTTCTCAACCCATTTTGACACATAATTTAGTTGTCTTTCACTATTTGATGAATTAGGAGTGTGAGCTTCTCTGTTATGTGGTACAATTGAATCTTGGACTCTTTTGAGTGTATTGCAATATTGAGGATTGTTGGAATTAGTTGAAATGGTGATTTCTTGTCCATTGAAAGGAAATTTCAAGCATTGGTGATACATTGAAGGTACTGCTTGCATTTTGTGAATCCAAGGACGTCCCAAGAGTATATTGTATGTCAAATCCTTATCTAACACCTAACAAATTATATCCTTTACAATCAGCCCTACTTGAATTGGTAACACAATCAATCCATGGGAGGATCTCTCTTCATCATCATAGGATTTTATAGTGATCTTTCTTCTAGCATCAATTGCATTTTTAGAATATCCTAGTGCACATACAAGATTTAAAGTACAAATATTTAAACCAAATCCTCCATCTATTAGAACACATTTAACGCGATGTTTGTGAACTAGAACCTTAATGTGGAGGGAAGCATTGTGTGGATGGGTAAGTGATATGTCATCATGTTCAAAAAATGATAGGCAATGAGGTGCGGTCAAGTGTCCCGCCATAGCCTGGAATTGAAAAACTTCTAGATTATTTGGTATCATGGAGGCTACTAGAGCTTGTTCTAGAATCTCCTTGTGAGCTAGAGAGATATTGAGAAGTTCCAATATTGATATTTAAGCTAGGATTTTATACAATTGATCAACTATTTTGTATTGAGTTGATGGGGCAGAAGGTGTTTCAGATGTAGCTCATTTCAATATTACTTTGGCCTACACTCTTGTGGTTGCGATAACTGGTTGATAATCTTGTTTATCTCTTATTTTAATAATGTTAATCTGATTATCATTTGCGGAAAATTTTGTGATCAAATTGATTGGTATGATGTCATTAATTTGATGTGATTTAGTACTAATGTCATAAAGATGAGTTTCAGTTGTAACAGTGCTTTGTACATGCTCAATTGTGATGTCATTAACTTGATTCTTAGCTACAATAATGTCTTTTTGGCCCTTGATTTTGATATCCTTGGTTTGATCTTCAACTACATCAATATGGAGAATGGTGGAATCATAAACATAGTTCAAATTTTTCCCTTTGGTGTTAGATGAAGAGGACTCCCCCTTTTCGTAGTTTGGTAAAGGATTCTTAAATTCTTCATGATCAACATTTGTTTGGGGTCCTTCTACAAATATTTATTTTCTAATAATAAAATCTTGTACCATATATTTTAGTTGCATGCAATCATTTGTCTTGTGTCCTTTTTCTTTGTGAAAGTCACAATAATGTGCATCATTCCACAATGAAGGTTTAACTCTTGGTTCCCAATCTCTTGATTTTGGTAATGTTATAACCTTGGCTGCAAGAGGCTCCTTTCATGTTGATTCGAGTGACTGTCCCAAAGGTGTGAACCTTCTTTGATTTGAGGATGTTCTATATGGTGATGGTTTACATTCAGAATTGTTTGAATTGTTGTTTTGATTGGTGTTTTGGTTGTTGTTTTGATTGCTAGTTGGATTATTGTTTTGATTGGTCTTGGTGGCAGTTGTTGTCAAGTTAAATACTAGTTTTGCATTTTTCATTTCAACTAAATCATCATTGTTACCGACATTCTTGTTTCTTTGCAAAAACTTTGGTTTATCATTGCTATTATAATTAATAAAGGATTTTTCTGAGTTGCTTTCATTATAAATTTTCAAGACTCCTCTCTTGACCAAAGCTTCTTCGATTTTGATTCCATTTTCAATAAATTTATCAAAGGTAGCTGAACATTGCAATTTGAAGTCTATAGCTCATCTCATCATTTAGATTATTAATGAAGATGTCCATCTTTTCCTTTTCAGGTATGGGACGAGAATATCTTGCAAACAATCTTCTCCATCTTTGCAGAAATATGAGGAATGATTCACCCTTTTTCTATTTTTTATTGCAAATTTCTTTCATGGTTATCTTGTGTTGGATGTTGTAGGAGTATTGGGTGATGAATTTATTAACCAACTCTTCAAAGGTATTAATACCTAGTGCAAGTTGTGAAAAACATTGCATACATTGTCCACCCAAACTTCATGGGAACAATCTCATCAAGTAAGTCTCCTCATGTGCAAACTCTAAGCTCATTGTTCGAAATTCCCTCACATGATCTATAAGATCAATTTTACCATTATATTTATCATACTTTGGGAATTCAAAATGCTTAGGAAAGGGTATCATGTTCATAGCTAGATCAAAAGGATATGGAAAGATGTCTTGTATCAAGTATCTTTTTGTAGTTCCTCTTTGCATGTCAAAAAGTTGTTGTTGTAGATTTTACATTTGATTGTTTAAAGCAACCACTGGATCTATGTTTAGTGGATTAGTTTTAATCCTTTTGAGTGTTCCTTTCAGTTGAGTAACATCAAATTCATCAGGCAATTTAACACCTTGTTTAGCCAGCATTAAAAGGTATTTTTCTCCATCTTTTTCCAAAACTTTCTCCATGAATTTGTGGAAGTTAGGATCTTGTTGTGTGGTTTGGATGTCTTCCTCAATTATTTCATCGCCTTCAAGTGTGTGTAATATTTGAAATGGATTTTCTTCACCTTCAACCATGGTGTCTTGAATTTCACTTTCATTTTCCTCAAGTTTTTTCTTTTGGGACCTTGTTAAATAGGCATACAAGTGTTATAATTTTCACTAAACTTGGATCTTTGTTTGGAAGTGTCAAGGATAATAACTAAGTCAAATAGAATGACAAGTTTTATTGATGAGACTAAGTTAAGTCTGATTATGCAGCTTTGTTTTGCAATGGAAGATGATAGATCCTGATGAGGAAAGTTAGCTTAATAATTAGAGGTATGATGGATTTTTAGGCACTTTAAGGTGTTAGATCTGGTTTAGTTTGAATAATTTTAGTTGAAAATGTCAATATCAATAAGTTTAAGACTTTGTTGTATCTAAGGAATTATTTTGTGCTAACAAGGATCCTTAATTCTAGTTCAAACTGATGAACAAGGGATGAATTTGTCTCTCTGGTTTTGAATTTATTGGATGCACTAAAATAGGGCCTGAATGTGCTAAAATATGGAATGGATGCGCTAACAAACAAGATGGATGCATTAGAGTGTACCCAATATGTGCCAGTAAATGGACTCAATACACTAAATAAAGGACCATATGCACTAGAGAATGCATTTAATGTGCTAAAAGAAGGACTTGATGTTCTGGAAAATTAATCAAATGCACCATAAAATGGGTTAAATGTGACAAAAAAATCTAGTGATGTGCTAGACTGCCCCTCCTAGATGTGATTTCAACTGGGTATTCTATAGGTGAATGTGCTAAAAGGATTTGCAAATGCACTAGAAGATGACCTACATGCACTAAAAGATGGACTAGATGCACTAGACTGTACCCTAGATGTGTGAAATAATGCCCTAGATGTGCAACAAGATAGATCAAATGTGTTCTAAGATGACTTAGATGCACCAAAAAAAGTAGTATATGCACCATAATAGGAAATATATGTGCTAATCTGGAAGTGTTCAATGTTTTTGACAATCTGTTTGGTTATTTTGCTATTTAATTTAGTGAATTTAAATTTTTCCAGGGTATGCTTATGAACATTGAATTTTTCTCGGTTTCCTTGTTTGTGAATTGTGGAATTAAGTGTTTTAAATGGACGATTTCTTGAATAATGACTTCAAACATAACAACAATTTTTAAAACAATTATTTCCACATAGGAACTAAACATTGAGTGTTTATTCAAGAATCTGGTCTGATTTCTTCGATTTCCATAGGTGTAGCACAAGAGAAGACAAATCAAGCACTTTCTAATGTCAAGGGCCACTTAAAATACCACATACCACATCTTAAAACCATGTCAGCTCACACAGTCGTGTCAATCCCCTAGAGAGTGCCCATGTTTGTTCTTTTCTTGGGTCTTAACCAAAGTTGAATCCTCCACTTTTGGCCAGTAAAACCTGATGGTTATATGGTGAGTGTCTTGGGGGAAAATTCTTCCCTCCCCTTCCACTATGATATTAGAAGTGTTCAAAGACTGACTCGGTTGGTTTCTACACTAAGTTTCGTAATAAGGGTTTTCATTCGGTGCAACAATAGATAAAATCCCTCAGGAGACCTCCCAACCTTTAGAACAAAGGCTTTGAGGATGCTTATCTTGCACACTACCATCGAATTGCAGGTTTTCCCAAATTCACTTTTGATTAAATAGTGGGTCAGAAAACTTGGCTTTAGTTGTTCCCAATTAGGTCGTTCCCATACGGTGAGTAATTTTTCCCACTACGGAAGGCCTTCTAAAGGTGCTATCAAAACATAAAATAGTGAGTCTGGCATTCTAGTCACCTAGGAAAGGGGAGAGTATAGGCCTATCACCTTACAAGCACAGTAGACAAGGGGTTCGTTAACCTTCTAATCAAACTAGGTTCCTAATTTAATCAAAAGAAAGTAATAAAACAACTCCCACCCCTACAAACATCATCACTAGTTTGATATAATTTTCTTTGACCAACATATTAAGCACCTACAAAATAGAAAATATAAATCAGTTCACAAAATTTTGATTTTTTGCAAAATGAACTAGATGTGCTAAAATATTACTCCTATGTGCTAAAAGAGCTACCAAATGTGCTAGATAAATTACTAAATGCATTAAAATATAGACTGAATGGGCTAGAAATCCCCTTGTATGCACCAAAGGATGAGATGCATGCATGGAAAGGTGCCCTGGAAGCACCGTAATAGGAACTGTATGTGCCAAAAGATGTTTCATATGCACTGAAAGAACTCACAGTCACGCTAAAAGAATTCATGTCAAAACCTGTAAACACAGTTTCCAAAAAACATTAGTAAAAATGGGGCCAGGCCCCACAGTGGGCTCCAAAATGTATCGTGTGGTGAATTGGAGTAATGTGAGTAAATGAATACTAAAACCACACAATCAATGAAACATATTCTATTAAAGAATTGAAACACAACAAACTCCCTAAAATTGTTCTATTGTTTCATATCTTCAGGGATTCCTTAAATCATGTTGGCTCTCAAATTCCTGTCTGCACTATGATTGTTAGAATGGCAACTTGAGGAACGAAATGCTAAAAGATGCAAGAAATCTATCCCTACATGATGATAAACTATGTGATATGTTTTAAATGATAATGGTGATATGATAATGGATATGATGCTAAAGACTATGATGAAAATGATGTATAAAACTACTATGATAATGGAAATGCAGTTCATAAACTAAGCCATGATTCTAAATTAATATACTTCTACTATGCTAAATGCTAAATTCTCTAATGCTCTTATGCTCAAAGATAATTTCTACAAAGTAGGTTTTCTCAAAGATGGGATGCATTTACTGTAGAATGGGGTTGTATTTATAGATTTTCCAAGGAGTATTTTGATGTGGCAGCAACCAATGGTCTGAATTTGATCTAGATAGATGAAGGTTGGAGGATGGAGGAGTTGGAGAGAAATAAGGAGAGTGTTCCCTTGCATGGAAACAATCCGCCAAGTGTAGAGGAGAAGAAATGAAATGGAAGATCCAAGTGTCTCATGTTTGTTTCAAATTTTGTTGAGGATAAATATCCAAATTAAATATTTAGAATATTCAATTTGTTGAGACACATGATGAGGTGGAAGGGGAAAGTGTTGTAGACATGTGACTAAAATTAAATTTAGGATTTAATTTTAGTGAGAGGAAAGATAACTAAATACAACAAACTATTCAAAGTTGTTTATTTAATTCAATTTAGAGGAATGTGATTGTAGATAAGAATAAATAGAAAATGTGAACTATATAAATAAATTTAGAATTTATTTATAAGTAGTTGAATTAAAATATTTATTAATTAAATAACTTGTATTTAATTAGTTAGATTATCCAGACTGATTTTAGGTGTATATAGATAGGTTTCTTCATGTGCAAATTCCAAACTCATGGTGCATAATTCTCTTACATGATCTTGAGGATCAATTTTTCCATTGTATTTGTCATATCTTGGAAATTCACAATTTTGTAGAAAAGATATCATCATCATATTTTTGTCAAAGGGATAAGGATAGATGTCTTGCAACAAATATCTCTTTGTTGTTCCCATTAGCATGTTTTGAATTCATTTTTGAAGAACTTACATTTTTTTAGTTAAAGTGTTCAATGGATATTTTATTCGTGAGCCAACTTTTTTTTTCTTGGGAGCTTCCTTCAATTGGTTGACATCAAAATCATTGGGTAGTTTCACACCTTGATTTGCTAGCACCAGAAAGTATTTTTCTCCATCCTTTTATATATTTTTTCTATGAACTTGTGAAATTTAGGGTCTTGTTGAGCTTGTTGAATGTCCTCATTAGTTATCTCATCTGTTCTAGGTTGATGAATTTTGTGAAAAGTATTTTCTTCTCCTTCTGCCATGATGGTTTGGGTTTCTATTTCTTTTTCTTTGAGTTTTTTCTTTTGAGCTCTTATTAAAATGGTCATGCAAGTGATATAGATTTTCTATACTTTGATCTTTGTTTTGGGAGTTCTAATGAAATACCTAATTCAAATAGGATGATAGATCCTATTGATGAGACTAGGCTAAATCTGATGTACAACATTTGTTTCATGATAAAGGATGATAAGATCCTAATAGTGAAACTCAGCTAACAATTAGAGATGAGATTGGTGATTGGGAACTTTAAGTTGTTTTATCTAAGTTTAGTTAAAGGGATTCTACTTTGAAAAGCCAATTTCTTCAAGTTTAAACCAATGTTTTGATGAGAAATGATATCTCCTTTGAAAAGGGTTTGTAAATATGATTCTAGTTGTTAGACAGAAGTTTAATTTTGTTCTTTGTTTGAGTATTAGGTGAATAAGCTAAAATAGGTTGTATATGCACTAAAATATGGGGAAAATGTGCCAAAACATACCCTATATGTGCTAGAATGTCAATTGAATGCACTAGAACAAAAATATTATGCACTGAAAATTTTGGTAAATGCACCAAAATAGGAAGTTTATGTGCTAAACTGGAAATGTCACCATTTTGAAAGTTTGCTTGGTTTTCTTGTTTTTGAGTCAGTGAGTTGAGTGTTTTGATAGATGATCTTCTGAATAATGATTGCAAACATAGAAGCAAGTAGTAAAATAGTTGTTTCACCCTTTGATCTAAACATCAAGTGTATGTTCTAGGATTTGGTTTGATCCCTTTGATTTCCATTGGTATTGAACAATAGCAAACAGAATAGTCAAAATCTTCTAATGTCGAGGTTCATTAATAACATCACAACTCACAGCTTGGAACTACGTTAGCTGACATAGCCCTATCACCCCCTAGAGGGGACCCATGTTTTTTCCTTTTCTGGGTCATAACCAAAGTAGATTTCTCCACTATTGGCCATAAATCCCTGGTAGTTATATGGTGAGTATCTTGGGGGTAGATTCTTCCCTCCCCTTACACTATGAATATTATAATGTTCGAGAACTGACTCAACTTTGATACTACACTTAAATTCTTAGTAATGGTTTCCATTCAGTGCGAAAAATGATAAACTCCCTTAGGAGGCCTCCCAACCTTTAGAACAACAAATTTACATATCTCAGGGATACTTGGGGAGGGCTATCAATGCACACTACCATTTAATGTGATTTTCATCACATTTCATGTTTGATTATAGTGGTTTGGACTGCTTGGCTTTAGTTGTTCCCACTTATGTCATTCCTTCCTTTCAAAGAGGGGAGACAGGCCTGTTAAAGGTGCTATTGCAATAAATTGAAAGAGTGAGTTTGAAATTTTGGTCACCCAATAAAGGGGAGAGAATAGGCCTATCACTTTGCAAACACAACATACATGGTGTTCTTTAACCTTGTAATTAAACTAGATACCTAATTTAATCAAAGGAAAATAAATCTAGCCCCTACAAGCATCGTTAGTAGTTTTAGATATGTTTTTGACAATGTATAGAGTATCTGCAAAATAAAAAGATACAGATCAATCCCCCAGAATTTAATTTTTTTGCAAATAAACGTGTATGCACTAAAACAGAGAGCATATGTGCTAAAATGTTTAGTATATGTGCTATTAAACACATTCAATGCTCTATTCTAGAAAATAGAAAAGGGAAATCAAATCTTGTATATGTGCTAAAACAGGAGGTAAATGTGCTTGTCTAGGTTGCATATGCGCTATAGCCGGGCTTTGATGTGCCAAAAGTCACCACCAACGCATTGAAATAGATAGGGGATGTGCTATATCAGAATTCACGAATGAACCTGTTGACAAAACTTGCAAGAAAAATATTAAAAATGGGGCTAGGCCCCATGGTGGGAACCAATTTATGTGTGTATGTAAATAATGTGAATAAGTGAATAAACTTATACAACACACCAATGAAACATTATATCAAGGAATTCAAATAAAAATCAAATTAATATAACAATTCCTTAATGATGTCTCATTGTCCTCTATCTCCAAGGATTCTTTAAGTCATTTTTTGCTCTCAGATTGTATGTGCACATGAATTTCCAAATGACAACCTGAAGAATGAGAGATGCTTGAAATACAAGAAATGTTTCCTACATTACATGAAAATGAACTAGTTGTAGATGACATGCAAAGATAATAATGTTACTATGATATTGCTGTATGAAAATGATATGATAAAAATATTGTGATTAAGATGCTGCTAATGAAAATGCCATGATTAAACTACTTGATGCTAAAATTCTCACTAAAATGATAATGCTAATTAAAATGTTGTAGAGTGTAATTGCTACAAATGCTCAACTCTCTCCTTTTTTGTGTAAATGAGGGCCTATTTATAGATTTTCCAAGGCATGAGCCTAGGTTGGAGGAATCAACTATCTTGATTCAATCTAGAGAGATGGACAGTTCAAGATGAAGAGGTTAGAGAGAAAAGGGGAAGTGTGTTCCCTTCATGAGAAAAAACTGCCAAGTGTGAAGAGGAATAAAATGGAGATGAAGGACAAGTGTCTCAAATTAGTTAGAATTTGTTTATGATAAATGCCAAATTAAATATTAAAAATATTTAATTCTTGAGACACATGATGAGGTGGAAGGTGGGAAGAAGTTAGTAGAAATGTGCTTAAATTTGAATTTAAAATTCAAATTTAGTGAGAGAAGTTTAATTAAATAAAACAAACTAATTAAATTTGTTCATTTATTTAAGATATGAAGAAAATGGTTTAGGATGGAAAGAATTAGAGAAAAATGAAATATATAAATACAATTTTCAATTTATTTATAAGTAGAAGAATTAAAGATTATTAATTAAACAATCTGTATTTAATTAATCCTCCAATTCAAATTTGAGTGTATACACTGGTAAACATGTCCTAGGATGCATCCTTCCTACAATGGATATTGTCATCAAATATCACCTTAGCTATGTTACTTTGGCAAGAGATATAAATAACATTGACGGTTTGTCTTTTATCTTTTCTTATGGTTTATCTTGTTCACCCATTCTAAGGACCTCTCAATGATGTCGAAATGATTTAAAGAGAAATGAATGGGGCATCGATCATTATCTTTTCTTTGCTATGCTTGTGGGATATTCTAGTAAAATAAATTTGGTGAATACTTGCTTTGTTTTTTGTAGGGAGGTCATTTTGAATAGATTGTTGACTATTACGTATACTTTGGTCTGAAATATTCTAAACTTTTAAACTACATTCCAATGAGGTTTCCATATGTTAAGGTGTGAGCAAGGATTATCCTATTTATTTGAAGAGTCAAAATCCATCACATTAGATACAAAACCATCCTAGTTAGCAATACCTTGATACATCATGTTTGTGCGCCATATCAAAAATAAGGAATGAAATGATGAAGTATCCCAATCCCTAAAACAAGAAAATCATCGATCTCGTCACCATATCTAATAAAGTCTCAAATAATCATAGGCTTGTTGGAATTCTTAATCAATATCAAAATAATGGTTATTCAATATTCATTTCATTCTTATACTTCTATCCATCTTACTCTATCTTATTCTTCTATCTTTACTAACAATTCTATCCAATTGTCAAGTATTTGTGATATATCAAAATATACATGAGGCTACCTATGGCCGAAAACTATCTATACATCATCAAATCTATCAACATTAGACATCTTATCTTTCTAGTCCTTTGAGTTGAACTAATCTTGCATCTTTGTTGCGATATCGACCTAAAAATCAAAAAAATTGCTTGATCTCTCAAGGGGGTAGGGTACTAGCTTAAATCCTTTTGCTGGGATAATAGTGGGGCATTCAAAAAAATAAGAAAATTTTAATATTTTGATCTAAGCACTAGTTTAAATTCAAAAAGCATTAGTATTTGAACCAATGTAACTAGTACCTCGCTTCAAAGAGGGGAAAAATATAGACACTTAAAATTATCCTGAATGATATTGCACACCTGAATCTAATCACTAACAACATTTCATCCTAAATTCACCTCCTTTTTGACTGTTTAATTAAATGATCCTAGTTAAATTAAATGCATCAATTTTTCCTATTAATCAAATGATAGTTATTACTTGGCTAATTCACCCTCTTTCACACTAATTCTCATCTTATTTAATTGAGTAATGTGAATTATTTGATTAAATTTCTTATGTCCTCTAATTTAATTAAATAATCTTAATTATTGAATTAAATGTCATTTGACCCTCTTTCATTAAATAAATAAATTATTTAATGAGCACCCTAATTTCATTCAACTTGCACAATTGAAACTCTATTTTAATTATCTAATTTTTTATTTTCCCTCACCCTCACACTTGCAAGGGAATATTCCCCTAGAATATTCTTCTATTTGAACTCAAAAATGGAATATTCCTTCCTAACAAAGTTTGTAACAAACTTCTTAATTCTTAGGAAGTGTGCTTCTTTGAATCAATGAGAGCTATTGATTAACTCCTTGATTCATGTCAAATTGCATTCTCATCCATTGATGAGAATCCTTGATCCATTCTTTCACCTCTCATGGCTTCTCATCCATCAATTGATCAAATAAATCCTAGCCATTGATTCACCATTTTCTCCTATAAATTCTCCCCATTTATTTGATAAAAGGATCCACTTCAATTTTATAAAATTTATGTTGTACATTTTCATACTCATCTTCATTCATCTTGCATCCATTTTATCTTTCCATCCACTTTTAGCTTAGTTTTCATCAATGGAGTTCATTTAAATGCTTGTTTCATGAAAGGGGTTGGGAAAGGGCTGACATTCAATATCAATGCAACACCAATCCACCAATGGGATGAGGTTTGAAGCATTTAGCTAGGTTCCTTTATGTATTTCTTAATATATTTTATTTAAATGGCTTCTTCATTCTATGTTTTCAAACATTTCATTGGGATTATATCTTAACTAGTTAATTAATTCTTAGAATCTATTGAATTAGGTGTATTTAGCTTGTGTTATGATTATAGTCACAATAGGTACTTGATTGGTGTTCAAAATTTGAAGCATATTTTTCAATACTTAAGGGAAATGTGGTGAGAGAGAATAGGATGATAGTTAACTTGCATGCTAAATAAAAATCGTAGTGGGTTTTTTGATATTTAACCTTTCATCACTATGTATAGGAAAGTACTTCATCTTTCCATTATTTGAAAGTATAATAGATTACTATATTTGAAATTTCCAATAATATTTATAGTAATACAACAAGAAGGATCCTTTCTTATACAATGTGTATGTTTAGTACATTTTTTAAGATGTTTAGCATGGTTGAGTAGATCAACATAATTTATGAAAGTATTAGCCTCAAGGATTCAATTTGTGTCCAAAAACAATTTCCATCCACAATGCACCTATGTAAAATTGATTTTATTCCTCCACCATCTTGTGGGATCTAAGAAGACACATAACTATTGATATCTTTCACAACACCTTTCACAACTTTAGGTTTCATCTAATCAATAAAGTTCTCAAAGTTACATATGTCATGCAGGAAAAGGAAGGCATGAATATGGATAGAATATCCATGTTTCCATTCATACCTAGTATTAGAATAACAACAAAAAACCACATACATTAGTAAGCAAGGAAAATGATAGGATGAGATGAGTAGGAAAAAGCTCAATTGTACTAGTATTCATTTATAGCCAACATCCTCTCCAACACTTCCTCATGAAAAATAGTAAGTTTGCATGCACATTACAATAAAATGAAAATTTCTAATATAATTTTGCACCCTCCACTAGTGAGAATTATATAGATTTGAAGGTTGTAAGTTAGGAAAGGCATGGTGCAAGTATAGTCACTTAGTATTTGTTATATTTGTTGAGCTTGCACCCACACACAAAAAAAAAAATTCTAGAAAAATAGGGATCCCCTCCCCTTCTCTTCATTTTCTTATATTTCTCCTTTATTTTCTCTATTTTCTTTCCTCCCTTTGTTTCCCTTTCCTTCCCTCTTTCCCTCTCTTTCTTCCCCTTTGGGTTTTTCTTGCTTGTCAGAGTTTTAGGTTCCTTAGGATTGGTATGTCATCCTTCTTGGGCCTGGGCCCTAATTTTTATTTGTCATATTTGTTCTCCATTTCAAATTTTCACTCTTTAAGGTTGCCTTTGTTGAGATACTTTCCCTACAACATTCTTGTCCCTAGAGGCATGATGATGGCAACATCTTGTTGTCCCATTTCTCCCACTTGTTATAAAATTCAACGGTGCCACCCCACATTTATGAAGCATTAATGGATAATGTTGGGTTGGTTTAAAAGAAAGATAAAGGAATTTTCCCCTTCATTTGTGAATGATTGAGCATGAAAAAAAATGAGCTTTGCAACTTCCTCAAAACCTCTCCATGATTTTGACTCACATTTCCTTAAGAATTACTCATTCTTGATTTTTGGTTCCTTTGTTGTTGGTATTTTCCTAGTTTGTGGTGATATTGTCGATATTCCTCACCATCGTTCATGCCCATTTCAAATGTTTATCCTCTCTCAAATCTTTAGGTAGGCTTGAGACTTGAACTTTCATTTTGGTTTTCTAGTTTTTCTTATCATTTGTGTGGTCTTGTTGATTCTTTGATTTGGTTGGGATTTTTTGTTGGTTTATGTCGTGTTCTTCATTTTTTATTTCTTTCATTTTCTTTTTTTTTTTATTTTCCTTTTTTTGTGCCCTATTCAATCATATTTTCTCTAGGCGCGCTGATCAATGTTGTTTATGAAATAATTGCAATAGGCCCCAGGTTGCCCCTTCGCCATGCCTTTTAGAAAGATAGTTATCTTGTCTCCAATGAAGGTTTTTTGCCATAGGGATTTCATTAGTATAGTTTCATGTTTTAGTTGTTGGTTATTAGTAATGCACCTTATAAAATATTTAATAAGATTAAACTACATGTTTAAGCCTAGATGGATTTCTCATTATAACAATCTTCTATCTTCTTCTTTCTAATATTCTAGTGAGCCCTTCTTTTGTTTTGGGTAGTTAGCCTTTTGTATTTGGTGTTGCAATTAATTTATATTGTGAACTAATCCTCACTATGGTTTTTTCCTTCTTGAGTTTTCCACATAAATCCTGTGTTCTCATGTGTTTGGATGTGTTTCCATTATTGTTTCTCATGTTTACATTCTTCTATTACATGATAAGGGTTTAAAGGTTGTTAAAGGTTTAAGGACTAATGCAGATCTAAATGTTAATGAGGGTTTTGATGTTTTAATGTACAACTAATTCACCCTCATCTCTCAGTTTTCTTGTGCATTCAACAATTGGTATCAAAGAAAGGTTCCTTAGAAGAAAGATTAAACACTTGAGATAGATCTAGGATGGTGCACAAGAAGGAGGCTCCTTTGATGGATCTGATTATGCATTCTAGAATATGAGGATGGAATGTTTCCTTATCTCTCTAGGGTTTGGAGCTTGGAAATCTATTGAAATTGGATATACAATTCATACAAATGGTCTGAGTAGTGATGATGAAATCAAGACATATGATAATAGTGGTAAAGTAAGGTATACTCTTTTTATTGGTCTTTCTAATTCAAAACTTGTGAAAGTTATGAGTCTTAAAACTTTTGATGAAATCTAGAAAAGATAGAAAGTATCTATGAAGGAGCTGACAAGGTCAAGAAATCAAAGATGCAAAATCCAAAGATCAATTTTGAAAAACTAAGGATAATAGAAGATGAAGGTATTACAAGATACATGCATAGAGTGGATGAAGTTTTCAATTCCATCAGAAGTCTTGGTGGAAATCTAGATGAAGATGAGGTGGTAAACAAGGTACTAAGAACTATTACTAAATCATATAGTCATAAAATTTCTACTATTGAGGAAGTTTAGAATTTCAATAACTATTCTAGACATCAGCTATTTGGTGCATTAACTACTTTTGAATTGAGAGAGTTTAGTCCAAGTGATATAAAAAAGGAGACTATTTTTAAAGTTGGAAAATAAGGGAAGAATGAAGAATTTGGCCAAGATGAATTTGATGTGTTAGAAGAAAAATTTGTGAGGAAATTGAAAATGAGCACTAGAAAACACAAAGATAAGTTACCTTTCAAATTCTTCAACCATGGAAAGATTGGTCATTATGCTTCAAAATGTCTTGTCAAAGCTTCAAGAGATAGAACTAAGGAGAATAAAGGTAAATCAATTAAGATAAGTTATTTTATTAAAGAAGATGCTATTATATATGATGATGAATTTGATTATCCAAATGATGAAGATGATGAATGATTGTTTATGGTTCTAAATGTTGGAACCAATTCTTCTAACTATAAGAGATGTATGAAGGAAAATTATTTGGAAGTAGGTTATAACATTGAAGGAGAAATTGTAACTCCTTTTCATGCTAGAGAGGAGAAGAAAAACTATATCATGAATAGTGGATGCTCAAATCACATGACAGGTGACAAGAGTAAGTTTTTTAAGCTTGAGAAGTTTGAAGGTGGTTTAGTTAAGTTTGGTGATGATACATCTGCTAAGATATGTGGAAAAGGTTCAATCAATTTTGATGGCAAGCACAATACGGATGATGTTTTTTATGTTAAGGTTCTATGACATAACCTCTTGAGTGTAGGAAAAATGTGTAGCAAAGGATATAATCTTGTGTTTCAAGATAATGGTTATGAAATCACAAAAGGCTCTGGAACTGTGGCTGCAGTAGGAAAAGGATAGATATAAATGTTTATCAAATTAAGGGTGAAAAATTTCAATGCTTTATGACTCAAATTAATCAGTTGGCTATGGAATAGAAGAATGTGTCACATCAATTTTGATAGCCTAGTGAGGATCAGTTCAAATCAAGCCATGAGAGATCTATCAAAGATTATAAAACCTATCAATGTTGTTTGCAATGAATTTCAAATTGGGAAGAAAGTTATAAAGACTTTCAAATTCAAAGAAAAATATAGTACTGGTCCTTTGGAGTTGGTGCATATAGATCTTTGTAGACCTACCAGAATCAAAAGTTTTCAAGGTGATAGGTATTTCATGCTATTAATTGATGATTATTCTAGAATTTCTTGGGTTAATTTTCTCAAAGAAAAATTATAAACTTTAGATAAGTTTAAGGCATTCAAAGCTATAGTTGAGAATGAAATGAATATGAAATTAAAATGTTTAGGATCTGATAGAGGTGGAAAGTTAACCTCCAATGAGTTTAACACTTTTTATGAAGATCATGGAATAAATAGGAATTTGTTAGCTCCTTGGACTCCTCGGTATAATGGAGTTATGGAAAGGAAGAATAGGACTATTCTAGAAGCAACAAGGACAATGATGAAGGAATCAAATCTATTGAATGTCTATTGGAGAGAAGCAATTCATAATACAATCTACATACTTAATAGAGCACAAGAAAGGAAAAATAGTTCAAATACTCCCTATGAGTTGTTGTATGGAAGAACCCCTACTGTGAAATATTTTAGAGTGTTTGAAAGAAAATGCTATATCAAAAGAGATGAAGGAAAATTAGGAAATTTTGATGCAAGATATAATGAAGGAATCTTCCTTGGATATTCTACAAGAAGAAAGGATTATCGGTGCTATAACAAGAGGCTGAAAAATTATTGTTGAAAGTGCAAGTGTTAAAGTGGATGAAGACTTACATAAAATTTCAATGAATCCTCCTGCAAAAAAGAAGATAAAGATAAAGGTAAAGAAAAAGAAGTGCAAGTTGAAGTGGAAGAAGCCCCAAAAATGATCCCTAAGACCCCTAAGTATGTGCAGAAGAATCATTTAGAAGATTAGATCATTGGTGATAAGAATGGAAATGTATTGAAAATAATAAAGGTTGCTATGATAGAAAAACAAGAAAAAATATTTTTACTTTCCAAATTTGAACTTAAAATAGTGATTGAGGCATGCAAAGATGAATTTTGGATCAAGGCTATGGAAGAAGAAATGGTGTAGATTGAAAAGAATCAGAATTCAGAACTGTTGGAAACAAGCTACACTAAGATGGGGGTGAATCAGTGTTGTGCAAAAATTAACTTTATTAATCTTTATCTTCAAAGCACTTGTAACATTTAACCAAAATGCATGAACATGAAGCAAACAATCACAACACCATAACACAAGGATTTTTATGTGGAAACCCTATTAGGGGAAAAACCATGGTGGATGGCCAATCCACAATATGATTTGAGTATACTCAAAATGAAGTTTACAATATGGGGAAGGCACTTGCATTCAGGCACACTGCCTAGAGCTCACTGCTCAAAGAAGACTCATTGTCTTACAAAGGTAATTAGATTAAATCCATTTAAGAAATTGAACTGAGAGATTAGCATCTACATATGCTTGATTAGAGTTCTGGTTAGGCTCAACAATCAATCTTATGTCCTTTTGACTAATTTAGCACTTCTGCTCTGCTCTGCTCAAACTCACATCAAAAAATCCTTAATGCACAAGTGAAACTATGCATAATCGCTCTTCTACTCTTTTGATATTTGAAATTCACATCAACACACCTTCTTCATGTCTCAAAATGATATGATCAATCACTTATATATATCCACAACCAAGAATTTAATCACAATATGTCAGCATCAATAGAACACAAAAATATTTAAAACTATCATCCCAAAACATGAGTAATGTATAATGTGCATCCACAACGATCGACCACAACTTAGTTAAGACCCAAACAAAAATGCTCGATCATAAACATACTTGAACAATTACTTCCCAAACATCTATGACATGTTATATCCATGAAGTTAGCTTCCATGCACTGATAAATAGAAAACTAATCAATCGGATCTTCTAACTTGCACATGGATCAATACGAGCCACTAAGATTTAATAGCAATAGAGATAATATACCAAACAACATTCCCTAAGATACACAACAAAAAATAATAACAAAAAATATTCATGGGAATCGATGAACACAAAACTCTCAAACACTCTATTCTTCCTTGACTGCCTTCAATTTGGTTGCATGTATGACCAAATGATGACATGTAGATCCAATCACTGACTAGGGTTACCATCAATGGCAACACCAGAAAGAATTTTTACTGTCTCTTTCCAAAAATCTCCCCCTTTAGAATTGATGGCAACACTTATTGAAAAATGACTAAGTGTTGGATCAGTACGAACATCAATACACTGCCACTCTTCAAAATATTAAAAACAAAACTCTCCACCTAAGATGATTATACATTTTTCACTCCACTAATCTCCCCCTTTGATATCAATGGAAAAATTTGGGGAAGCCAAAAATTAGACAAAACTATTATGAACAAAGATGCTTCATCAACTTACATAAATTTTAAAACATCTGCAAAATCTTTCTTCAAAAAGGTCAAATTTGTGCCCCAAACCATTTTGAGACTCTCCAAAATTGTTATGTGACCACAAACTAAGTAGGATTGTGTCTCCATAGTCTCAAGTTTCACTGGATCACTAACTGTCATTGCATCTTTAGCTTCCTTTAATGCACTTAACAAAATTTCAATGTTTGGACCGATTAGGCTTCTAAGCCCACATGCCCTTTCCACAATTTTTTCGTTTTCATGCTTCAAGCTCCTTATCTTGTCAAGTAGAGATATCACCTAACCTTGTTTCTTTTCAACACTACTAGCTAAAGGATCAAAAGCTTCAGAAATAGTAGCTAATTATTTTTCAGGATCCTTAACCTTCTTCTCATTAACTTCAGTAAATTTAGACAAAGACAAACATGACTTATAGATCTTTCCACATTCAGATAGAGCATTTTGACTATTCTTCACATAGGTGGCTAACATAGTTTTATCTTTAGCTATCATTGATTTCAATCTATTGAACCTTTTGGCATCAAATTTATTTTTCAACTTTAATCATGGTTGACTTCTCAAGAGACTCGAAATGAGTACTTACAGAATTAATGAGCTTCTTCAGTTCACCGAAGGAGGAATTAGAAAGATCTTTGACATGAGTAGGCATTATTTTCTCCAGAACTCCAGATGAAAGATTTAAGAGTTTACTATCCTCAATGTGAGACTTCAACAGCTCTTCTCTAGCCTTTGCCTAGGAAAATGATGCAATCTTCATTTTTTGAATTGGGGACATAGTGGATAGGTTGATGGGACCTTCAACCAATTCAAGGTCAAATTATTTATTTTGTTCTACCAAAAAATTCTTCACTGCCTCTACTATGTCTCTTACCTCCACTAGAACTTCCTTTACATCAAATTTATTTTTCTCAATCACTATTTCCTCTTGCTTATCTTTAGGAATCTCCACTTTCTCAACTCATACAATTTGAGGAGCATTAATCTCCATATGTATTTTTGTATTATCCACAATAGGAGTGTTGTTCCTTTTGCACACACACCCCGTTCGGAACGGGGACCCCCTTTCCCTCTTTGCTTTTTTTTGGTCCTCTTTCATTTTGCCTCATTTTGCATACCCATTTTTGTGCCCCTGCACGGGGTAGCACGTTTACCAATGCCATATTTTAAGTCTCGGGTTATCCAGGTATTCCTTGTCAAAATTCTGGCATCTGTGGCAATTTTCGGGTTTCCCCTTTAGGAATTCCTCTTCTAGGTTTCCCCTTTCAGAATTCCTCTGCTAGATTTCCCCTTTCAGAATTCCTCTTCCAGGTTTCCCCTTCCGGATTCCCCCTGCCGGATTGCCTCTGCCGGCTTTCCTCTACTGGCTTTCCTGTCGGTCTTCACTATTTTCGAGCGGCGGCCCCCGGATGGCTTTTCGGATCCCGGACTCAGGACCTCCCACCGCCCCTGCATTTTCAAATCCACCAACCAAACCTGCAACCATACGAAAGAGTTAATGCTACATTAATTGCAGTTCTTCTATAAAAATGAATTTTTCGGCTGTCATTATCAAAGGCTCGAATGATTGAAAGTTGAAGAACTCCCGGCGCTTATGTTTTCCTCCTATCTCAGATTCTGAAGTGTTTTCCCAACAACCTCCGCTCATCCGGTAGCTTGTTCTTCGGGATTTCGAGGTAGGTTTTCCATCCGTGCGCCCTATCTTTTTGTTTTGTGAATTTTTTGATTTTGTTAAGGGTAAAATGTAAAATGAAACCTAAATTAGGTAAATTTTCCCCCTCTGCACATAACCCATTTTTTGAAATCTACAAAATCAACTGTTAAATCATCCAAAATTCGATCTAAAACCTTCTCGCATCATGGCTGTTCTTCAGAATAGCACTGGCGCCCTCTAGGCCCGGGTCTTCCCATGGCCATCCGTGCCCGCCCCCCCCCCCCTGGTCATTTTTTTCAACTTTCTTTTTTTTCCTCTTCGGGTTTTGACCCTCGGAATTCCCTTCCCGGGATTCCGTTGTGTCTTCACCATTTCAAATGGCCCTACCCGAGTGTCCTCCCGACCCTCGGACCCCGGACCCTCGAAGTCCGTCCAAATTTCAAACTTCCCAATTCTCTTCAAAATCTACCCTCAGAATTCAGTTTCCGGAATTCCCTTCTTGGAATTCCATCCCTATTTCGCTGTTTCAAATGGCCTTCCCCAAGCGGCTCGCCGGACTTCATTTCCCGACCGTAAGACCTTCCATCTTGCAGTTGAAATTCTTGACACTTTTTCTTCCTCTCAGACTTTCGCCTCCGGAATTCCCTTTTTGGGATTCCGTTGTGTTTTCGCTGTTCCGCACGGCCCCGTTCGAGCGTCTTTTCGGTGTTATTTTCCTATGAGCTTCTTCCGGATTCTGGACGCCAAAATTTTTGCATTGGAATTTCGTTCCTCCTATGCCATTCTAAATGGCTAGCTCAAAGCGTCTTCCTGACCTCTAGGTCCCGGTGCCTCGTTCGTTGTCCGGTTGTCCTGAACCCTAGCCACTTCCGGAAACTTCCTCCCGGGTTTCCTTCCCGAGGTTTCCTCTTTTGTTTCGCCATTCCACATGGCCAACCTGTAGCCACTTCTCGGCAATGGCAATCCGAGACCTGGATCCTATCAACCGGAATTCTGTTTCCTCTACGCCATTTCAGGTGGCTTCCCTGCAGATGATGCCCGAACCTCCAAATGGGGCATCAAATGACCTCCAAATCCAAATTGCATTTCAACCCATTTTCTAGAATTCGGTTTTCCTCCATTTCCAGCTTCAAATCTTCAAATCCACCCTCAGGAAATGCATATGGGAATTCCATTCTCATGTTGCCCTTTCAAACGACATTCTGCCAAGGGATTTTCGGCCCAAGAACTCTAGATTGTTTGCACTACCTTCTAAATGGTGAAGTATCTAGCTTCCATGACTATTAAATATGAATTATGATTGTCGGACTAATCTTGACATGCAGGGATTTGTCGATGGCCCTTGTATCAGGTTCATTATTACTGATTCTCATCTTTTGTGCAAGATTTATGGAATCTAGTCTAGAGACTTCTGGTGCTTCCAGAAAAGGAAAAGGAACAGCCAAGCCACCAAGGGGCAAGGAAGATAAAGACCTAATAAATTACAAGTTCCAAGGGGTCCCTATTCAATCCAGGATCACTACCCTTTGGAGGGATGTATCGGATACCAACATCGAGCAAGTCGATGTTGATGAATTCACGCAGAGGGTCCGAATGAACCCAAAGATAACAAATGCAAAATTAATAAAGAGCAGTGGACTTGCTAAGGCTGTAGGTTTCCCGCTGGCCCTAGTGGCCCTGAAGCTAGTGATGGCATGTGTGGAGGCATACCAATCTGATACCAAAACAATTGTGGATCATGAGGGGAATATCCTTGCAGATATGTCTCCATCGGGTATAACCGAGACCTTCCACATTCCCGCCTTCGAGAGCATGGAGGTCCCCACCATGGAAGACTATAAGGAGGTGTGGGAACATGACCTATTGGATTGTAAAAGGCTCATCAACCAGTGCTAGTTGAAGGACAAACGAGCTAGTGCTGGGAAGCTCCCTCAAGAGCTCTACCGCAGCGATTTCCATGAAGACTACCATGACCTTGTAACTCTGCTCAGCTGAGTCATGGGCCTTCCCAACACGGTTTTCTTTCAAGAGTGGATGTTCTATTTCATAGTATAGACTCTCTGAGGTAAGGGTACCACCTTCTATTGGGGCGAGATAATCAGCAACTGCTTCCACGAGAAGTTTACCACTGTGAAGAAAACTAATAAAATCTTCATGACCTCTTACTTGGTGTATTCCCTCACCAATTGGTGGCATTATCAAGGGTTGACCATGATGCCTAGTGATCCATTAGGGCCAGAACTCAAAACTTATGACAAGTACCCTCAATTGCAGTTTAGGAATTTCAAAAGGAACTACTGTAGGGTGAATGACGCATTCATTGCCCACATCAACCGGTCAGTGGGAGGAGATTTTCATAGAAGGATGTCCCACAGTGCCAGGGTTCTCCTCAGACAGTACGCCTTCTAGTACATTCAGTTCCCAAGGTTCACCTACATCTGTGCCGAAGGCTTCTCAGACAAACCAAACAAGCTGCCCCGATACCCAAATGATCGGATTGTTCTCTTGGAGCTAAATCGGCAGCTGTGACACATTCACAGTGTCTTGAGTGAAAAACATCTGGCAGGCCCCGTCTACCCCATGAACCTTGATCAGGGGATGTATAAGGTCCACACTTCCCAGTGTGCAAGATATTCAGAAACGGAGCTGGCAGAATATAATTTTGAACAATACACAGCGAGGCCACAAATGGATCCCTATGGCCATGTCAGAAAGGCACTAGGGAGCGGATATGCCCACCTCCACAACATCGAGGACTTTTGGGCCAACTATAAAGATGATCTTAAGGTATGGTTGTGATATTATATGTGCATGACCGTCATCCATGTATGAAGGGTGAACTTATGCCTGGTCCCTGATTAGTTAGAGGAGGATGAGGAAGCAATTGTGGATCCAGTTTACGATGCAGTTTCCAACTTGCCGTTGCCCGCTATCAACTAGAATGCACCAGAGCTCAATGATATTAGGGAATCTGCCACTGCAACTAGGGAAACATTTAAAGCCCCACCACCTCTGAAGACCAAGAAAAGAAAGGAGGCTAGCCAACAACTACCCAATCCAAAAGTCTATGCTTGTAAGTCTTCCGAGTCGGAGCCCTCTAAGAAGAAAAGAAAAACAACAGAGGCACAAAGACAATGGTGATGCCTAAGGGTTCGCCCCTCGAGATCACAAGCAAAGGATCTAGCTCATTTGGATCTCCACCCATTATAATCACCGCCGCCACCCCGCTTGCCTCAATTCTAGCTTTTGCTTCCTCCCCGCCTATGGTGGATATCTCTGTCCACCTTGCTCCTACTCCTCCAGTATCGCAAGTCATTCCCGTAGATTCATCATCCGCCGCCACCTCGCCAATGACCTCTCCCTTCATGTATCCTTCCCTTCCTTCCATTTCCACTGCCACAACGCCAGCCCCAAGCCTTCCAGAGTTTTTTGTGAAGTATATGCAGAATGTGCCTTCTGAGCTTTCGGAGATGCTCACCAATCCAATAGTCTAGGCTGTGATAGCTCAGGCTATGGCCTCCACTCCAATGTCATCACCCTCTACTGAATCACCAAAGATGAAGGCGACCATACAGATATCAGATGAGCATGAATGATAGCAGTTAGAGGCTGAGAAGGCACCGAAGTATGAAGAGTTTGAATATCATGAACATCCCTTGTTCGAGCGTCAGAAGATTGATAAGGTGGCCTATGAATCTTCCAGTGAGTCCAATGAGGGCAGTGAGGACCTTGATGCTAAACTGATCTGAGAATCAAATGATCCCAAGCTCAATGTGGAGTGGGGCAAGCAGCTCAAGAAAATTGAGGACAAGGAGGCCGAGGACCGGCTTGCACAGGAAGAGGAGACTACTGCTCCAGAGACGAAAGGTGATAGGTCTCCAACCGAGGAACATGGTCAGACTCTAGAGCATGGTAAGGAAACTTTCCTCCATGAGAGTGAACAAGCAGAGAGCCCCAAGGACCATCAGGATGCTTTAAACGAGGAGGAGGATACTGAAAAGAAGGATTCACCCAAGGAGCAGCTACATACCAAGTCCCTCACTGGGCATGAAACATTTGAACAAGATTCAAGTGAAGGAAAGGAAGATATGAGAGTAAATGAGAAGGCTCTTGTTGTCAGAACTATCGAACTCGAAAAGGAGGACAACGGGACTCAAAGTGAAGTGCTAGGGAAAGAGCCCCAAATGCCTGATTGGCTACAAAGGCAACTCAAGCAAAAGACTCCCACATCAAAGGATCCCAAGGAAAGGCTAGAAGCCATCATGGCCAGACCACAAATAAGCACCAGAAAGGACAAGAAGTCGAGGGTTAGATCGAAAATAACCATGGATGTCTCAGGATCAAGGGTAGTGCAAATAGCAACGCCGATGGTTAGGGAACATGGCATAACTTACAATGTCTCCACCATCGACTTGGGAGTGGCCACAAGGGAGTAGAAGGTTGAGCATCTCCAGGAGTCGGTCGCCACAGTGGTGCACCTTATCCAGTAGGATAAGATCTCCAAAGAGGAATTAAAAGAGTAGGTGGCTGATCTAATGACTTATATTCAGTAGTGATCATCTCCAAATGAGCAGCCTACAACATCATCGGCGCCGCCTCAGTTGTTGTCTAGAGAACAAATTGACAAACTAGAAAAGAGACGAAACTTGGACAAAACTACAAAAAATTAGTTTCAGCAGGTTTTGGACATAGGGAACATGGGCATCAACATGGCTGTCCAGGTAGCAAATAGGTTCCTAAAGGTTCAAAAAACTCTTGAGCACATAAGGCAGGTCTTTGAGAAGTTCCCAAGGAAATACGACGCAACCTACTCGAAGATTGAGGCCATTCTCGCGTTGCTGAGTGATATCTGGGAGAAGGACTTAGCCTTTAAGGACGACGATCACTGGCTGGTGGATACCTGGAAGCGAGAATATAATCATCAAAAGAGAAGGCTAGAATAGATTTTGGAATGGATAGCGCCTGACATTGAATGGGCAAGGGAGTCCAGGGAGGAGTGTACTTATTACCTCAAACTGATGATGGGATATGAGGTGCCCGTAGTTGAGATCAATCCCGAGAACATCAAGCCCCGCTTCTTGAAGATTATGGAAGATGGGATGTTTGTCAAAATCGCTACTGAGTTCATGTGTTTGGCAGCCCAAGCCTTCACACAATCAGAAGCTTGCAAAGAGAATGATGATAAGTATGAGGCAGACTGGAGGAAGCTTGGCAGCAATTCTTAGGAATGGAGTTACCAAATCCTGAAATCCGACATCATGTAGGTAGATAAGCTCCAGTCCCTGATGTTGAGTTTCATGGAGTATGCCATGGTGAAAAAGCATGAGGGAAATCCAATCATTGATGAAGAATTCCTTGAGGAATAGCTGCAACAGAGGGCAAATGGCTAAAAGACAAATTTTCTACAGTGTTGTCACTAGATGACAAAATAGGGAAGAGACAAGAAAGTATTTATAAATGTAATATATTTGGGGTAGGTGAAACCCTAATGTAAAATGAATCTTGGCCACATAATGGAATCAAATCTTGGCCACTCATTTTGTTTTTTGAAAACTATAAATAGGGCTTTCCTCCTCTCATTTTAAGAGAGTTGAGTTGTTGTAAAAGCATGCTGCAGAAATTATAAATAGCAAATATAGTCATTTTTTGGTGTATTTTTTGGGTTTCTCAATATGTTTCATGATTCCTCTCCCTTTTAGTTATAGTTTTGTTTTAAATTACTTTCTTGTTCTAGCATCTTTAGGTTAGACTTGGTAAATTTAGTATGTTATTTCTGGTTTTGGAGATAGTTGTTGTGTGTATGCTTTCCTTGTCCATACTTTTGGTCATTTGCTGAAGGTAGATGACTGTGCAAAGTTAGTCTGGACTTTGATTCCATTGCTGCTCATTAAACTTTATCTTTATTCATGTTTCCATAATGAATCAATGATGAACATCTACAGTCCCTAGAAGATAGCACAGATTTCATGATATTGTGAGAATTCTGATTAAGTGAAATCCAGTTTAAGGAAACTGTCCACAACAAGAACCTCCATGATCATTGTTCATCAGTAGTTGCAGGTCCAGGAAACATCTTTCTTCCTCACCCCTTTCTTTTTCCCTTTTTTTTTAGAAACAACTTGTGCCAAGGTTCACTGCACATTGTAAAGCCAAATCCAACGAAATAATGGAGTCTAAGACTACTGCCTGAGCCTACAACAAAGCATATCAATTTCAAACCTCTAGAATTCCAGTTATTGACTCAATTCTCCTACTACTTAGACCATGTAAGGCCACCTTGTGATTCTAGCAAATCACACAAACAACTAATATATTCCAAGCATCGTCAAGACCTGACATCCGAGAGACCTTGGGATAGTGTTCTGCAATCTGATTGTGGGAAATTGTCTTTCAAGAGAGGTAATGCACCTACATATTACCTGTGTTGTGAAGTGCATAAAAACACCATCAACAAGGATGAATATGAGTATCCTCAACCATATCATCATTTACTTCTTCATTCACCGAATTAGATGCAATACCTTCAACATTCACTTCTTCAGCAACAACATCAATTTTGTTACTTAATAAAACTTTTCTCAAAATTTGTTCAATTTCTTTTGCAACTTCTTTAGTTTGACCAATCATGAGCTTATTCACCCTTGACTTTCTCTTGAATTCACTTTTAGATTTATTCAAGATTTCCTTCATTTCTTCGATAGATGTCACTGGACATAACTCAGCAAGAATTCTTTCTCTCATTTTCTCTTCTTCTATTCTGTCAGTTACACTTCTCATTTCCAAAATCTCATACAAGCTTTTAGGTAAATTAGACATTATTTCAATAAGAGATTTATTGAATATATTCAAATGTTTTATTGTTTCTTCCTCAAGAGTTATTTGGCCAATTTTATCAAAGGTTCCATACCATTTACAAAGTAGCTTAAGATTTCCATCCTTGACCAAAGCTTTTTCAACTTCTTCCACTGGCATACCTGGTTTGTCAATTTTTACCTTCTTATTTGATTTGTCTTCTTCACCAGAGGGCTTTCTTTTAGTAACTTTTGCTACCTTAGTACCTTGATGCTTGATTTCTCTAACTCCTTCATTAGATTTTGTTTCTTCATCTTCAGAGAATGCCACATAGATTCTTTTTCTTTTATCCTTCTTTATTTTTCCTTCCTTACTCGATGTCTTCATTTGAGTTTGCATAGGAATTTTATTTGTTGTAGGGGTGGATAGGGGTGTAGAGCTCCTTGTTAACCTAGTTTGGGAGGATGGTGCAACCAGACTAGAAGATTTGGTTTTCATTGCCTATTTTGCTGCTTTAGCTTCTTCTCTTTTCCTTCTAGCTTCTCTTACTTTTTCTGTGGATATGCCCATAATTTTTGCAAATATTTCCACTTCTTTTCTAACTCTTCTAACTAACACAGGTTTCCTGAGTTCATTGTGTACCTATATATTCTTTTCTACATAAGTACCAAACCTCTATTTTGTTAGATCCAAAGGCTTATTTAGTAAATGTTGTGCATACATTTCCAGAATGTGCTCTTCAAATTCATAGCCCATTGGAATGATCCAGATTGTTTTGGGATTAGTGGCTTCCATCATGCATTGATCAATATATACCATAAAACAAGTTGTATCTATTAGATTAAAGGTTTTAACTTAATTGTGTTGATTAAGTTACCTTTATTCCCTTCTTAAGATTTCACTTTAGTTTGCATAAAGTGACATTTAATAATTATATTAATTATTAAATATTTTCCTATTAGGGCTTCTTTTAGGGTTTTTCCTATTAGGGTTTCTTTCAGGGTTTGCATGATCTCCTTTTATAAGGATTGATCCCAATGTATATTTGACATACTTTCGAGCGAATACATTGAATTCCTTTTTGTTCTGATAAGATAATTTCTCCATTTTTCAGAGCTTCAAACCCTTGTTTATTTTCTCCATCCATTCTCTTCCTTGTCACAGGTATCCATTTGCATGTAGGTGATCTTGGAGTCTAAAGTTGGTTTTGACAACTTCTACATGGTATCAGAGCTTTCTTGTTGCATGCTTGTTCTTGTTTGAAGAATTTGGAGCAATTTGGAGCTACAAGGTTGGATCAGGCATTCACAGTTTTGGGGTTTGCATTTTTTGATCCAGGGATTCACCTGAAATTTCAAAGCACTTCGAACCCAAACAGACCTAACCATTGCGTCCGCAGCAGTCCAAAACCCCTAAATTGACTGTTCATTCATCAATTTTGGACAAAGTTGATTTGAGGGGTAAATTTTTTTTACCCGTACAACCTTCAGCCTACCTGGTAAAAAAATAAATTCAGAATTTATTTTTTCCACATCTTTTTTTTTCGGAATTATTTTTCGTCAAACAAATTAAAAATAATTCTGCAAAAACTTCACAGTTTTTTATTGTATTTGTTTTAGATTTTTTTTTTATCAAATTGAAAAAGGCAGTTTAAGTGCTTGTTGGCCCTGGTATAGGGTACTCGCAGGCCCTGGTATAGGGTACTCACAGGTCCCTTTTTCATTTATTTTTATTTTGTTTTTTTTTTCTTATTAAAAAAAAAACAATTTTGTAATGTTTTATTATTTATTTATTTTTTAAAATCAAAGGTTTTTTAATTTTAAAAAAAAATAAAATTATTAAATAAGCCCTATCGCGCTTTTGCGGTGACGACCGTTTGGGCATCAAATTTAAGCCCGTATTTTTGTTGCGATGAATATCGCACTGGCTTTTTTCCGCTTTGGAGTTGTTTTCTTTCAGAGGTCGTAACTTGGGCATATGATATCGGTTTTTGGAAAACCAGATATCATCGGAAATTTGGTTTTGTCATCTTTCTAGTGGTGTGGGTTTCATTGCTTTATTTTTCTATTGGTACATTCTATAGCTAGTTGAAGTCAAAGGAGCTGCTTTCAGTCTCGAGCTCATAACTTTTGATCTGTTTCTCTGTTTTTTGCATTCTCAGTGGTGTTGGAACCATAGTTCAGAGCTCTTCAGTTCCATCATGCAATTTTTCCAGATTTCACTCCAGGTATATGTTATTCATTTATTTGTGTTTTCACACTCTGGTGAATTACCTGGACATATTCATTCTTGGGAACTTTTCGCTTGCATGGGATGCTTCATTTTTTGCTGTTCTTCATGTATTTCAAGTTTTTTGTCCTTCGTGGGTATTTTGAACATCATTTGTAAGCAATATGTTATGTAAATGCATTGAGATAAAGTGCCACACTATTATACATGTATTTTCTGGGGATTTTGCACATAAGGTTGTGCCATATTTTGTACTCGCACTGTTTTATAAAGTGTCATGGGGGGTTGTGTAGTGCCTTTGTTTTGCCATCACACCTTTGTCCGATGAATGTCCCTCCACAATGATAGTGTATCCATATGATTCCAGCCTCATGCATGTGTGCTTTGTTTTGCACACCACTCTTTTAGTTGCAGGTGCTTTCTTGTGCACTTTCAGATGTTGTATCTTCTTTTTCATGCACTACAGGGTGTTTCACACCATTTTAGTGGATCTATTAAGCTCTCCCAGTTCAGCATTATGGGGGATAATTATATTGTTCATGCTAATTCTTCCTTGGTTTTGCCTCGAAAGGAATCTTCCATTCTCAATTGATCAATGTTTTAGACTATTGGTACTTGTGCCATTTGTATCTTCGTTCCAGGTGTTTGTCTTTGTTTGCCATCTGATTTGAGTAGTGTCGTTTGGGGCACTCATGTAGATTGTTGTCTTCTTGATCCTGATCATCTTATCTTCAGCAAAGGTTCTTCAACACCATAGCAATCATCTTTCAACAGTTGTTTGCAGCTTCTTCTGCTTCAGTGATTTTCTTCATGGCTTTCTGCATCTCTTTTTGGAGTAGAGTTTTTCCATGAGGTTTTCTCTATTTCTCCATTTTACAGAGATTTGGTTATATTTGGGTACCTGATTTGGCCTAGTTGTCGGGACGAATGTTTGCCTTCTTGCATTGAAGTTACCTTTTCTTTTTTGCACATGTTTGTAGCTACACTCTTGCTCATCTTAAGGGGGGGTGTTAGAGTAAAGGTTTTAACCTAATTGTATTTATTAAGGTACCTTTATTCCCTTCTTAATATTTCACTTTAGTTTGCATAAAGTGACATTTAATAATTATATTAATTATTAAATGTTTTCCTATTAAGGCTTTTTTTAGGGTTTTTCCTATTAGGGTTTCTTTTAGGGTTTGCATGATCTCTTTTTATAAGGATTGATCCCATTGTATATTTGACATACTTTTTGGTGAATACATTAAATTCCCTTTTGTTCTGATAAGATAATTTCTCCATTTTTCAGAGCTTCAAACCCTGGTTTGTTTTTTCCATCCATTCTCTTCCTTGTGATAGGTATCCATTTGCATGCAGGTAATCTTGGAGTCTAAAGTTGGTTTTGACAACTTCTACATGGTATCAAAGCTTTCCTGCTGCATGCCTGTTCTTGTTTGAAGAATTTGGAGCTATTTGGAGCTACAAGGTTGGATCAGGCATTCACAGTTTTGGGGTTTGCATTTTTTTATCCAGGGATTCACCTACAATTTCAAAGCATTTTGAGCCCAAACGGACCTCACCATTGCATCCGTAGCAGTCCAAAACCCCTAAATTAACTATTCATTTGTCCATTTTGGACAAAGTTGATTTGAGGGGTAAATTTTTTTTACCGTATTGGTACGGACGGCCGTACGGCCGTCCACCTCGCTGGTAAATTTTATTTTTTTCGGAATTATTTTTCGTCAAAAAAATAAAAATAAATTCTGCAAAAACTTCGCAGTTTTTTATTGTATTTATTTTAGATTTTTTTTTTTTTTAAATCAAATTTAAAAGGCAATTTAAGGCCTTGTCAACCCTGGTAGAGGGTACCCGCAGGTACCTGTGTACGCAGGCCTGCGGGCCCTCTATATGTCGGTCGGTGTACTGCTGACCGCCGACGGCTTTAATGCCTACCGTCGGTCTGTCAGTACCGCCGACAATGGTACAAGCCGTCAACCCATCTTTCATTTATTTTGTTTTTGTTTTTTTTTCTTATAAAAAAAAAAAACAATTCTGTAATGTTTTTAATGATGTTTTTTTTTATTTTAAAATCAAAGGTTTTTTATTATTTTTATTTAAAAAAAACAATTTTTTATTAAATAAGCCCTATCACGCTTTTGCGGTGACGATCATTTGGCCGTCAAATTTAAGCCCTTATTTTTGTTGCGACGGTCGTATGACCGTCAAATTTAATGTCGCACTAGCTTTTTTCCGCTTTGGAGTTGTTTTCTTCTAGAGGCCGTAACTTGGGCATACGATATCATCAGAAAGATGGTTCTGTCATCTTTCCAGTGGTGTGGGTTTCATTGGTTCATTTTTCTGTTGGTACATTCTACAACCATTTGAAGTCAAAGGAGTTGCTTTCAATCCCGAGCTCATAACTTTTGATCTGTTTCTCCGTTTTTTATGTTCTCAGCGACATTGAAACCATATTTTAGAGCTCTTCAATTCCATCAATGCAATTTTTCTGAGATTTCACTCCAAGTATATTTTATTCATTTTTTTGTGTTTTCACACTCTGGTGAATTACTTGGACATATTCATTCTTGGGAACTTTTCGCTTGCATGGGATGCTTCATTTTTGGCTGTTCTTCATGTATTTCCAATTTTTTGTCCTTTGTGGGCATTTTGAGCATCATTTGTAAGCAATATTTTATGTAAAGGCATTGAGATAAAGTGCCACACTATTGTACATGTATTTTTTGGGGATTTTGCACATAAGGTTGTGCCATATTTTGTACTCACACTGTTTAATAAAGTGCCATGGGGGGTTGTGTAGTGCCTTTGTTTTTCCATCACACCTTTGTTCGGTGAGTGTCACTCCATGACGATAGTGGATCCATATGATTCCAGCTTCATGCATGTGTGCTTTGTTTTGCACACCACTTTTTCAGTTGTAGATGCTTTCTTGTGCACTTTTAGATGTTGTATCTTCTCCTTCATGCACTACAAGGTGTTTCACACCATTTTAGTGGATCTGTTAGGCTCTCCCAGTTCAACATTATGGGGGTGTATTATACTATTCGTGTTAATTCTTCCTTGGTTTTTCCTTGGATGGAATCTTCCATTCTCAGTTGATCAGTGTTTCAGACTATTGGTACTTGTGCCATTTGTATCCTCGATCCAGGTGTTTTCCTTTGTTGGCCATCTGATTTGAGTAGTGTTGTTTGGGGCACTCATGTAGATTTTTGACTTCTTGATCCTGATCATCTTATCTTCAACAGAGGTTCTTCAATACCATAGCAGTCATCTTTCGATAGTTGTTTGCAGCTTCTTCTACTTCAGTGATTTTCTTCATGGCTTTCTGCATCTCTTTTTGGAGTAGAGTTTTTCCCATGAGGTTTTCTCTATTTCTCCATTTTACAAAGATTTGGTTGTATTTGGGTACCTGATTTGGCCTAGTTGTCGGGACGAATGTTTTCCTTCTTGCATTGTAGTTACCTTTTCTTTTTTGCACATGTTTGTAGCTGCACTCTTGCTCATCTTAAGGGGGGGTGTTAGAGTAAAGGTTTTAACTTAATTGTGTTTATTAAGTTACCTTTATTCCCTTCTTAAGATTTCACTTTAGTTTGCATAAAGTGACATTTACTAATTATATTAATTATTAAATATTTTCCTATTAGGGCTTCTTTTAGGGTTTTTCCTATTAGGGTTTCTTTTAGGGTTTGCATGATCTCCTTTTATAAGGATTGATCCCATTGTATATTTGACATACTTTCTGGTGAATACATTGAATTCCCTTTTGTTTTGATAAGATGATTTCTCCATTTTTCAGAGCTTCAAACCCTTGTTTGTTTTCTCCATCCATTCTCTTCCTTGTGACAGGTATCCATTTGCATGCAGGTGTTCTTGGAGTCTGAAGTTGGTTTTGACAACTTCTACAGTATCCTTATACTTCTCCACAATAGAAGTAGGAATTCTTTCTCTAGCCTGCATAATACTTTGAAAAGTTTTAAAATATCCCTAGATAGTGGCATTCTTTGCCTTAATATCTACAAATCTATGAAAGAGATCTCTAATTTGAGGGGCTACCAGTTTATCTTTTTTCCAATGAACCTTTCTGAATCCCAAAACCTCATTCATCAAGCAGAAGAATAGACATAATAGCAAGTTACCATACTTAAAGGAATTTTTCTTATCCTTCTTGATTTTCCCAATATTTTCCACCAGTTGAATTCTTAGCAACTCACATAGATCATGGTTTTTATTTTTCTTTACCATCTGATAGGTTTCATAAATGGTTGTGTCAGACACAAAATTGTCTTGGCTGGAATGATAGATTTTATAGCCAATAACCATAGATGCAAATCTAACATCTATATCAACAATATCATCAATTGTTATTTCTCTTCTATCATACTTAGAACTAGTTGCATCAGTGACCATTTCATTCTTCATTGATTTAAGAATTGGTAATCCACTGGAGGAACTTAAACCTGTAACAACACTTATAGCCTCTTTTATTTTTATCTTGAAGGGTATATTCAACCACATGAATTTTGCATGAAATCGACTCAAGATGTACCAAACCCATTCATTCTCTTCAAAGATGAGAAATTCTATAATCTATGTAAATGTATTCTCTTATAGGGTTTTGAATTCTGGCTTGACACAAAAGTATTCTCCTATTATATGATTGTTATACAAATTCAGTAGATGCAAGCTTCCTAACTCTTCAATGTTTGTGTTAATATATGACCTAATATCTTCAGTATGCAAGACGTCGTACAAAATAGACAAAAATGCACCTAAGGGCTCAGTCTCAACAAACTTGAAAGGATGCCACTTGAATTTGGGACGAGGTCTTTCCTTGACTTCAACTACCAAAGGAGTAGCCATTTTCACCAATTCACAAATTCATAGGGTTTTTACGATAAATACCTTTTCGTCGGATCGGAGTTTGATTGTTGGAAGCTTCTTCACACATGAATTTTGCCTTGATTCGCCAAGTTTCACCTTAGAGCTCTCCAAACTTCTTTTCTTCATAATGCAAAGTGACAAATGAAACATAGAAATGAATTTTTATCACTCACATACCTAACCCTTTTTGTCACAATAAATGTTTTTTACCCTAACTCATTTGGATGCCCTATTTCTATGTGTTGTAATAGATAATTCTTTTGCAGACCTCCAATACTGCATAATACTCTCTCCAATAGTTTTAACAACATATATAGAGAATATATGCTCTTACTAAACTTATCCATATCTTGGTGTCAGTTATTGATAGGGGGTTAATATATTTTCTTGACAGCTTCCCCTAGGCCAAAGGCTTGAAACTAATTCCCGAAAGAATTACCAGAAGAAGATTCTAGTGCTGGCACATTTCCTTCACCAGAGGAACTTTTTTTCACCCATTTCTTTTGAATTTGCTTCCTGATCACATCTGTAGTGACTTTTCCTTTTCACTTAACATCCTTTTGCATGTTTCTTCTTTGATTTACCAAACCTTTTCTATTCCAACAGAATGTAGCAATGTGACCAAATATGTTGCAGTTATAGCACACAATATTTCTCTATCTAGACTAGTTGTTCCACTGATTTTCTCTCAATCTACACTAGTTAGAAATATGGTCAAGTCTATTGCATGTATAGCATCTAACATCTCTATGAAATTTTTTCATCACATTTCTACATTCATTTCACTTATGACCAAACTTATTGCAATTAAAGCATTGACTTAAGAATGATGGACCACCTGGATTCATCCTACTTCTATATTGAGTAGCCATGTATCCAAATTTATTATAATTGAAATAGTATCCATTGAATCTTTGAGCATTTGGATGCCTTACCAGATGCCTTCTAGCATTGTTCATTTGATTTCCTTACCTAAATATCCTTTGTCCAAAATTCCTTTGTCCAAATTTTGAACTTTCTCCTTCCTCATATCCAAGACCTCTCTTGTCACCATCAGTCCTCTCACTTTTAATCAGTTCATCAAGCTTGGTTGAGCTAAATTTGAACTTCTCCTTGTACTCACTTGCAATAGAAAGTTCATTTCTGAGATCACCAATTTGTTTTTCTAGCACTTCCTCATTGTTTTTAGATTGTTCTAGTTCATTGTCCAATCAGCTACATTCTTCATATTTTTCTTTCAAGGACTGCACTAGGTTCTCTTCATTCTTCTTTCTCTCTTCAAGCTCCTTGGTCATCCACATCATGATAGATCCATCTCATGCTTTAGGACAACATTAGCTCTAGTAAGCTTTTCACATTCTTCTTTCTTTTCCTTCAGGGCTTGACTCAGTTGCTCATCTTCAATACTTTGACTGTCATTTTGCTTAATCTACTCACAAAGTTCCCTTCTCTTCTCCTTGGACTTATTGATTTTGTATTTTAATGATTGAATGAATTTTTTAGAATTCTCAAGACTTTCCTACAATTCCTAGTTCTCATATTTTGACTAGTCAATATCATCTAAGGCCACCAAAATTTGTTGTTGAAGACTACTTGAATCCATTGAAACACTTTCCAAGATCTCCCCAAGTTGTTAGACTTCTTCCAAGGAACTAGCTCTGATACCAATTGTTGGAAACAAGCTACACTGAGAGGGTGGGGGGGGTGAATCAATGCTGTGAAAAAATTAACTTTATTAATCTTTATCTTCAAAGCACTTGTAATATTCAACCGAAATGCATGAACATGAAGAAAACAATCACAACAACATAACACAAGGATTCTTACATGGAAACCCTATTAGGAAAAAAACCATGATAGATGGGCAATCCACAATATGATCTGAGTATACTCAAAATGAAGTTTACAATATGGGGAATGCACTTGCATTCAGACACATTTCCTAGAGCTCACTTCTCAAAGAAGACTCACTGTCTTACAAAGATAATCAAATTAAATCCATTTGAGAAATTGGACTGAGAGTTTAGCATCTAAATATGCTTGATTAAAGTTCTGGTTAGGCTCAACAATCAATATTCTTTCCTTTTGATTGATTCAAAACTTCTTCTCTACTCTACTCAAACTCACATCACAAAATCCTTAATGCACAAGTGAAACTATGCATAATCATTCTTCTGCTCTTATGATATTTGTAATTTGTATCAACACACCTTTTGTGTGTCTCAAAATGATATGATCAATCACTTATATATATCTATGACCAACAATTTAATCGCAATATGTCAGCATCAATAGAACAAAAAATTATTTACAACTATCGGCCCAAAACATGAGTAATGTATAATGTGCATCCACAATGGTTAGCCACAACTTAGTTAAGACCCAAACAAAAATGCTCGATCACAAACATACTTGAAAAATTACTTCCCAAACATCTGCGACATGTTATATCCATGAATTCAGCTTCCATGCACTGATAAATAGGAAATTAATCAGCTGAATCTTCTAACTCACACATGGATCAATACGATCCATTGAGATTCAATAACAACAAAGATCATATACCAAACAACATTCCTTGAGATACACAACACAAAATAATAACATAAAATCTTCATGGGAATCGATGAACACAAAATTGTTGAATGCTTTATTCTTCCTTGACTGCCTTCAATCTGGCTGCCTATATGACTGAATGATGACCTGCAAATCCAATCACCGACTAGGGTTTCCATCAATTACAACACTAGAAAGCATTTGCAATGTCTCTTGCTAACAATAACTTGTCCCAAGACTAGAAAACAAGAATGTGATTGGAACTAAATGGGTATTCTAGAACAAGCTAAATGAGAGTGGATAAGTAGTAAGAAACGAGGAAAGACATGTGTAAAGGCTACTCACAAGTGGAAGGAATAGATTTTGAGGAGACATTTTCTCTGGTGGCAAGAATGTAAGCTGTTAGGATGTTTTTGGCTTTTGCAACACAAGAATTTAAAATTTTATTAGATGGATGTAAAGTCTACATTCTTGAATGGTGAGTAGGAAGAAGAGGTTTATATTGAACAACCAAAAGGCTTTCAGTTATCAAATAATCCTAATATGGTCTGCAAATTGAAGAAGGAATTATATGGACTCAAGCAATCTCCTAGAGATTAGTATACAAGATTGGATAGGTAATTGTTGTAGCAAGGATTCAATAAAGGTATCACATATAGTAATCATTATAAATCAAGGTTGAAAAAGATCAAATCTTGATTGTGGTTGTGTGTGTTGATGATATAATATTCAGGGGAAATGGAAGTATGTGCAAGATATTTGTAAAAGATATACAAAAAGAGTTTGAAATGACTATGTTTGGGAGATGAATTTCTTCCTTGGACTTCAAATCAATCAGACAATGAAAGGGATATTAATTCACAATCTAAGTATGTCAAGGAAATGCTAGAGAATTTTGGGATGGAAGACACTAAACCTATATGTACTTCCATGGTTATTGGTTGTAAACTGTGTAAGAATGAAGAATATCCTAAGGCTGATCAGAGCGAGTATAGATCAATGATTGGAGGACTACTATATCTAACTACTACTAGATCGAATATCATGCATGCAATTTGTCTTGTGGATAGATTTCAAGAAGATACCAAAAGGTTACATGCAGTAGTAGTGAAGAGAATATTCAAATACTTAAAGGTCACTCTAGAACATGGTTTGTGGTATCCAAAGGATACTAATTTCTCTTTAAGTTCTTATACAAATGTAGATTTGATAGGTTGTGTGGATGACAAAAAAAGTACAAGTAATGGTACTTTATTTCTTGCAAGTAGGTTGGTGTCTTGGCTAAGAAAGAAGCAAAATTCAATGTCATTATCTACTACAGAGGCATAATACATTATTGCAACATTATGTTGCACATAGGTATTATGGATAAAAAAAACTTTGAAGGATGTCAAAGTGGTATATGATGAACCTATTTCTATCTTATGTGATAATGCAAGTTATATTAATATTTCAAAGAATCTTATTATGTGCAGTGTTTTATCTACGCCTAAAAATGCAAAACTTAAAGAAATGCAAACAAAGAAAATACAAAAAACACCTCACGATAAAGCCTGGGTTGAAATTGAAAAAATGCAAGAAAAGAATGATGTTACCTTGTTCAAGATGATTTTTAGTTGGCCATTTTGATCAATCAATTTTGTGTGCTCCTTCAATGGAAAATGACACAAAAATATATGCAAAATGAAGTAGAGGTGATGAGGAGTGTAATGGTGTAAATGGGTATTTGGATGGGTGTTGTATGTGGATGCAATGGAATCTTGAAAGCTACAACAATAGAGGATGAATGCAAGTTCTTGAGAGAGCGGGAAGATTCTCTACAGAATTCAATGCCTAGGATTTAGCCAACATGGGAAAGATGGAGGACTATGGTGAGTTGAGGACTCACAAGCCCTCACATATTTGCATGTGGAAGATGAGATGTAAAAATGAAAGTTGATGTGGAAAGAGGATATGTGAGGTGAAGAGAGGATATGTGAGGTGGAGGTACTTGCAAGTACCTTGGGATTAGGGGAAGATTTCCTCAAAAAATAAGTTCTTGTCTCCATATGAGGATGATGGTGACAAGTGAGGAATTTTAAAAAGTCCTCTTTTATCATCATGGGGATGAGAGAAGTTATTGGGGAATAAATGTGAATTTTAAATTCACATGACTGGGAAGTACCTTGGGGATAAGACAAGGTCCTCATAAAGGAAGTCCTTGTCCCATGTGACTGATGTGACTTATGAAGGGATTTAGAATTTTCCAACAACCTACATGGGGAAGAGAAATGCATTGAATAAATAAATATGAATTTTAAATTCACATGGCGAAGAGGTCAATGCTTAATAAAGAAAGCACTTATGAAAGGTTGAATTGGAGGACATACCAAAAATGGTGGGTGATTAGATTAAGGTTGTGTAAACATGTGATTAGGAAAATTAATGAAGGATTAAAGACAAGTGGCCAAATATGGAGGATGCGACATTAATCTTGATTAGGGATGTGAACATCCTAATCATGGATTACTTAAACTAATCAAGATTAGAAGAACATTATGGAGGATGTGACGAGGAGAGAGAAAAGAGGGAATTTAAAATTGATTTAAACTCAAAAAGGTAAATGACTAAATTAAATAAATTGATATATTTATTTAATTTAAAGAAGAAATGATGAAAGATAAAGTATTTAATTATTAGATTAAATACTTTAGAAACCTTAGAGAAAGGGGTAGTTGTGCGCCAAAGAGGGGCGACCCCAGCCCAAGAGGAGCAGTCATGCCCCAAGAGGGGTGGCCCCGCTCGAGGTGGGTGGCCCCACCCAAGGTAAAAAGAAAACGAAGCTAGGTAACATTGGTAATTTTTTGCAAAAGGGGAGGAATTAGTGAGAAGACAACCCAGGGTTACGAAATGGAGAAGAGGGATAGATGAAGGAAAGTATGAGATGGTTGACATGGTGCATGATATGGATGTAGTGGTTTGAGAGTTTGCAAACATGCAAGAGGTGATTAGAGGTGTTGGAGGCAATGATAGCAACCATGACCGAAGTGGACCATGAGGCTTTGTCACGAGCGAGATTGCTGCATTTGCTAGGATACCCAATGATTAGATCTCATTGAGCGATGTTGACATCACTTATAGAGCATTGGAGTTCTGAGACCTTGACTTTCCATCTCCCAATAGGGGAGATGACTATGACATTGAAGGATGTGTGGTGGATATTGAGGCTACCTATAGCAGACCGTCTGGTGAGCATGATGAGATCAGAGGGGGCAGTGTTGGATCATAACCTATGGGTCTTGTTTGGATGAGAGGACCTTCCTGTGTAGAGGAAGGGGTTGGATGTGGACAGATGCTTGGGGTTGGGGGTACCATCGCTACCACTGTACTTGTGGGGATTGATTAGCAGATTACTAATACCAAACAGGAGTGGACACTTCTACAGCCTTAGCTACATGGAGGTGATTTGACATATCATCGAGGGGAGAGAGGGGGAGTTCGCATGGGGTCCATGCATCTTGGCGCAATTGTATAGAGACCTACAGGTTGTGTGCTATTGAGATGTGCTCAACATGACACATATGATGCTACTATAGGTATGGGCTTGGGAGCACATTAGTGTGGCTACACCAAACATGGTGAGAGTAGGGTTGGAGGATCCGACATTGCCAGTGGCATACTGGTATGGTATAGAATACGACTGGGTGTGGCATTATCAAGGCTTCGGGGATCTAGACAGATGGAGGAGGATAGTAGATGATCTTCAGGAGGAGAAGATAGTGCGGAGGCTGTACATGACACAACATTTTTCTAGATGGAGGAGAGATGAGGAGAGGCATAGAGGATATTTTTGTACCGGATGTTATATAGTTGGGAAGGAGTCACATATAGTGAGGCACATAGGCTAGATAGGGTGACCATATAGTTTTGGCTTTCGTAGGACATTCCTCGTGGACCAGAGAGATTCAGATGGATCACACGAGAGCGACCATGGGGGAGTTGATTATGCTTGAGTTTGCAAGGAATCATTGGGGACACTAGAGCTAGTACCCTATCTAGGTAGGACCAAAGGGAGAGTGATAGTCAAATTTTCTGCATGGTATTCGTGTCATTGACCCCCATGAATTACGCCAGAGGAGACAATTACAAAGGCACTAGGTTTTGGGCCAGAGGATGAGCTAAGAGTAGTAGGGTAGAGGAGAGGGCAGGGGATAGCTGGAGTAGGATGTCTGCAGGAGAGAGGATAGGAGAATGTTGAGGTAGGAGGTCAACAGAGGAGGGGGAGGAGGAGGGGGAGATAGCAGAGGAGATCCTAGGTGGATATTGAGGAAGAGGAGGAGAGAGATGAGGTAGAGGTGGAGGTGATGGAGGAGAAAGGACAAGAGGATGTTGAGGTAGGAGATCAGTAGAGGAGGGTGAGGAGGAGGGGGAGACAATGGAGGAGATCCCGAGTGGAGATTGAGGTAGAGGAGGAGAGAAATGAGGCAGGGGTGGAGTGGATGGATGAGAGAGATGAGGTAGGCGTGAAGGGGATGGATGAGAGAGATGAGGTAGAGGTAGAGGTGATGGATATGGATGTTCATGATATTCCCCCATTGGCCATGGTACCACCTATAGCAGAGGATCTAACTCTACTATTGAGAGGGGCCATGGTGAGATTATAGATTTCCGAGTAGAGACTAAGGGATATAGAAGCTACGAGGTGTAAACTAGAGGCCAAGGTGAGAATGATGTGAGAAGAGGTGGCCAAAGTGTGGGTGGAGGGTGAGAGTGATTTTAGGGTTGTAGCTAAGGTGGTGTCACAACATGATGAGGAGATACAGGTAGAGAGAGATAGTCTGTGAGTCAAGGTGATCCAGCTATGAGCAAAAGTGACTCATCTTGAGGAAAAGGTGTCCAAAGAGCATGAGGAGGGGGTGGTGGCGAGATGGGAGTGAGATAGGCTAGAGGCAGTAGTGACTATACTATAGGCAAGGGGATAGCGAGAGTTCGAAGGAGTAACAAAGTAGGTATTAGAAGAGATCCGAGTAGAGGCAGAGAGGGACATGGATGATTGGATGAGGTAGGTGGATGGACTATTAAGAGAGAGGAATGATTTGAGACAAGATCGAGATGAGCTCTGTGACAGAGTCAAGGTAGCAGATCAGATAGTGGGAGACATGGGGTTAATGCAGGAGAGAGAGGAGGCTATGAGGTCCCAGGTACAAACCTTGCAAATAGAGAGGGATGTAGCATAGACATAGGTGCAGACCCTATAGGGTGAGAGAGATGCGGCAATGGATTGTTTATAGGTTGTTGAGAGAGAGAGATACAACATAGGCTTAGGCACAGGCAGTGTAGGGTGAGACGGGGGTAAAGGTGTATAGATTGTAGGCACAGGTACAAGCCATGTTGGATGAGAGGGACAAGGCTATATAGTAGTAGTTTTAGATGGGAGTAGAGGTTGGTTAGCTAAGTTTAGCATAGGATGCATGGGGATAGGAGAGGAGATCCATATGTGGATTCCGGGATAGAAATAGGGGCAAAGCGAGATTCAGCCAGATATCAGGCTACAGAGCGGGATGAGTATATGTGAGAGGCCAGCTACTATTTATGTGCCTATTTTATAGCAGTGCTAGATCTTTGGCAGCAGGTACCTATCTACATTTGAGCGAGGCCACATATGCTAGCCCCATCCTAGTCAATAGGGACACATACTCATGGATATAGTAGCTAGAGAGAGACCCCTCCATGCAGAAGGGGAGTGCCAGACTCACCACAAAGGTCATATGCAGGCAACTCATAGTAGAGAGGAAAGAGGATAGGTGACAGGATACCAATTTTTGGCAGGTGCAAGATGGGTGTACAGTACAGAGCAGCAGATATTAGAGTTGATCCATAGACTTGTACTTGTACTTTATTTGATGATATATGTGGAAGATATGTATTTTGATTATATGATGGACATTATTATGGACTATGTGATGGACATTGTATTTTTATTTTTCTATGATAAATGACAACCGTTATTGACGTGATGTGATGTTTATGTGATGGATGATTTATTGATGCATATGTGTATGTTCATGGTTTTATTATGGATGATCATTATGATGCAACATATGTATATGTCTATAATGGTATATGTTTATGCCTATATGGTTAATATGGATGATATGTATGATGTCTAATGTTTATGATGCAGGATGTGATGAACAATTTATGATTTTATATGCTATGGATGTGGATCTAACAATCTGTGATGCAGGTGATGATGTATGGGAGATGTTGAAGATATGGACTAAGATGAACATGCTAATGCAATGAATCAATAATAAAATTAATCTAAGATGTGTAGACTAACCAATTAAAATTAATCTAAACAACTTAAAATGATTATAACATGATAATGCACATGGGATAAAATGCAACTTAATGAGCCTAAAATGTGGGATGAAATGCAACATGAACAAGAGTGTAAATAAGGGCTTGCATAATGATGGAAATGAACCATATATTAACTTTATTTGAGAATCATGCTTGCTTTAGCTTATAAAATAAAGGAGAGGATGGGTGTGAAACTACACCTATCAAGAACCATAGGTACCCTAAGGAGAAAGGGAAATGGAAGGAATCCATTTTTGCACAACCAAAATCATAAGTCATGGGCTGGAAAAATAAGGGATGGAGGATACATGCAATGCAATGGAAGAGAAAATGAAATGCAAATCCTAATACAATTTTCCATTTTTGGAGCACTTATTTTTTCTATATCATAAGACATTAGGTACCATGGTATGTGAAACCAAGGTGGATTAGTGTCTAGTGCATACAAAAACACAACAAACAAGGAGGCTATCCCAACACCCCAAAGTCATGATGACTTTGGTTGGGCCAAGTATTGGGATAACCACAAGCACAAATTGATTACCCAACATAACACAAGACCTCAGGAGTCTTGGTGGATACTACATGGGACAACCAAGAATATAGCAACAAACAAAGATCAACATATGCCCCTATGTTAACCAATCAAAACACACCATAATATGATAGATCATGACAACCTTGACAAGTGATGATAGGGAGCTCAAATGATAAATAGAAGCCAAAAGTATCAAAACATTACAATAATTTTCAAAACATCATTTTCCATAGGATTGAGAGGATGGATGGGGTTGATGAGGTATGTTAGCAAGGACACATCTTGTTGAGACCAAAGATGGATACTAAACTAAAAGATCAATTATGATGCAGGAGACTCTAAAACCGATTGAATCTCATGATATGAATGGATCCCATTTGTGAAGAACCAACTAGATAAGGACATACTTGGACACAACATAAAGCATGAGACACAAGACACAAGACTGACACACCCTAAAGACCTAGGGGCTTAGGGGATGATTAGAGATTAGCCTTGCCTATGTGAAAGGGCAGAGCCCTTGTAGTTCAAGAAAAGACTATGGATAAAAGTAGAAAGAGGAAAATGAAGAAATTTGATGGAGGACAATGACCAGACTAACCAAAAACAAAGCCCTGGGGGTGGATCAAATGATCAACCTTGCCTATGTGAAAGCGTAGGGGAAACACAAATCAAAAATGATGAAAGACCAATGAGGGATAAGAGTGAAAAGGGGAAAATGGGGACAAATGATGAATGATCGAAACCAGATGGAAGAAATGCCTCGGGGGTGGATCAAACAATTGGCCTTGCCTATGTGAAAGTGTAGGGGCAATGTAGTTCGACAAAAGACCATGGGTAAAAGAAAAAAGGAGACAATGGGGATTGTGATGAAGGACAAAGATGGATAGAAAAATTCCTCAGGGGAAGATCAAAAGATAGACCTTGCCTATGTGAAAGTGTAGGGGCAATGTAGTTCGACAAGGACCAAAATACCAACATGACAGGATGGGATCTAAATTAATACTGACATGATGAAGGAACCTAGATGGAAGTAGAAGATGGACAAAACAACAAGACAGACAACACAAGCTTATATTAGGAAAGAAGCTCAAGATGATGGATAGCCAATGAAGTTCGTCCAGTGCTCAACCAAAATATATCAAGTGACTAGATGATGAATGCAAATGGAAGGATAGGATGGATGATGCGGGTATGAGATCGGGATGGGTGGAAGTATAAAATAACTAGGATGCAAGGTAGATAATGATTAATCCCCGTACAAATGGCGCATATGGCCAAGTTTTCACCAAATTTACTTATCTAAGGCACCACCAAGGATGGTTTTCACCATAGGATAAGTTATTTCTCTTTACTATTTTTGATTTTTTTAGTTTTTTGATCTTTTAGTATTTTTGATAATTTTTTACTCTTTTTGTAGTTTTTTGGATTTTTGCAGGATAGGATACCCCAACTGACTTAAGTGTAAAAAAATTTCAGGTGCATGGTATTAATGAGATCCTCTAGGGGCTCCCCTTCAGGTGTATCAAGTTTGTATTCTCCTGATCCATATTTTTATGTGATAACATAAGGACCCAACCAATTTGCTTCAAATTTTCCCTTCTTTTCTCGATCCTGCTGAGTGTGCTGATTCTCTTTAAGAACTAAATCACCAACATTGAATTGGTGAGGACAAACCTTCTTTTTGTAGCTTCGTTTTAGATGATTCTGATATTCCTAAAGATGTTCATACACTTTGATTTGTCTTTCATCAAGGAGTTCGAACTGGTTGAGTCTTGCAACTCGAGTATATTCATCACTGATAAGATTCTTTAGGGATATTCTTAGTGATGGGATTTCTACCTCAATCAACAATATGGAATCGACATCATAGATGAGAGAATATGGGGTGGAACCAATAGGAGTGTAGATGGAGGTGTAGTAAGCCCAAAGGATAGGATGGATATGAAGGTGCTAATCTCGACAAGTGTTGTTGACTACCTTTTTGAGGATATTGATCAGAGTCTTTTTGGTGGTCTTCGCCTCTCCATTACCTTGAGGGTAATAGGGCATGGACCAAAAATGTTGGATGTGGAAGCTTTCGCAAAGGTGTTTCATGGCTTGGTTCTTGAAAGGCTTTCCATTATCAGTGAGGATGGTGGATGGAATTCCATATCTGTAGAGAATATGAAATAGGATAAACTTGGAAATTTGAGTACCTATGATTTGTGAGAGTGGCATTACTTCCACCCATTTGGTGAAGTACTCAGTTGCAGTGATGATGAAGGTATGGGCATCAAATGATGGGGGATAGATCTTGTTGATTAGGTCAAAGCCCCACTAAGAAAATGGCCATGGTGTTATGAGAGGCTATAGATCCTATGTAGAAGCATGTATTAAATCTATGTGCTATTGACAAGGTAGACATTTCTTCATAAATTCACAAGAATCATGTTCCAATGTGGGCCAATAATAATTAGTCTCGATAATTCTTTTAGCTAGTGCCATACCATTTGAATGGGCCCCTCATACACTACTATGTACCTTTGTTAAAACAGTGTGGGATTTAGTCTTTTTTAGACACCTAAGGAGGGTTCCCTCATACCCAAAATGATAAATTGTATCACCTACAATGGTGTAATAGGATGTTCATTGGATAAAATATTTTCTTTGGTTTCATGTCAGATCGGGGGGTAGGATGTTGTCATGTAGGTAAGTATAGATATCATGATACCAGGGTGATGTAGGACCTACAATATCACACACTATCTCACTTTCAGGGATGTCATATGCTGGGATTAAAAGTCACTCAACTAGGAACTCGCATTCAGTCTAATCTTTAGGCATGTCGAGGAGAGAAACAATGGTAGCCATAGCATCATCCACTTTGTTCTGCAATCTAGGTATCTGATCAAACTAGATGGATGTAAAGTAATTTTTGAAGGCATCTACCATACTCTTATATGGTAACAACTTATCATCCTTTTCCATAAAGTCATCGTTGACCTATTTGATGCTTAGCTGGGAATCACCAAAGACTTTCAGGTGAGTGATATGCCATTGGATTGTAATTTTGAGGCCAGTAAGAAGAGCTTCATATTCGGTTATGTTGGTTGTAAAAGGAAAGGCCAACCTAAATGACTTCAGTATATAATCACCTTGGGGGGTGATGTGAAAGATTATTGCCCCTGATCCATTGTGTGTGTATGATCCATCAAAATAGAGTGTCCATATGGCAACTTCTATGACTGTGAAGACCCCTTCATCAGGAAATTTTGTTACTAGAGGATAAGCATCTACTAAAGGAGCATCTTCCAACTAATCTACTATCAACTATCCTTTAATCAAATTTTGGTCCACATATTCTATATCAAATTCACTTAACATGACCCATTTAGCCATGTGACTAGTCAGAGTTGTTTTGGATAATAGATATTTGAGTGGATCGACCTTGGAGATTAGCTTTACTAGATGGTTGAGCATGTAATGTCAGAGTTTTTGTTAACTGAAGACCATGGCTAGGGAAGATTTTTCCATTGGGGAATAGTTTAGTTCATAGCCCACTAGGGTTCGACTGATGTAGTAGATCATTTTTTCCTTTGATGACTCATCATGTTGTGCCAGTAATGCCTCCAATGCAACTGAAGTAGAAAAAATATACAAAAAGAGTGGTTTACTAGGAATTGGTAGCATAAGGATGGGTGGGTGAACCAAATATTCTTTGATCTTGTTGAATTCGAATTGACACTATTGATTTCACTTAAAAGCATTATCCTTTTTTAGGAGATGTGTGAATGACTGACATTTTTTGACTAATTGAGAAATAAACCGTCGAATGGATTGAAGCTTACCTTCAAGACTTCTTAGCTATTTGAGATTGCGTGATGGAGGCATATCCATGATTTCCTTAACCTTTTTTGGATCAACCTCTGCCTCTTCGAGAGACAATGAAACCCAATAGTTTTCCTAATGTGACACCAAAGACACATTTCTTTGAATTTATTCATAGCTTATAGTGTTCTAGACGCTCAAAGATCTTCTTAAGGATTATTGGGTTCTCTTCCCTTGTTCTTGATTTCGTAATAGATCATCAACATAATCTTCCATTATGATGTGAATGAGATCATGGAAGATGATGTTCATGGCTCATTGGTAGGTTGCACCCACATTTTTAAGGCCAAAGGGCATAACATTATAATAGAAGGTGCCCCATGGTGTGGTGAAATTTTTTTAATGTTAGTCTTCAAGTGCAATTCTGATCTGATTATACTCGAAGAAGCCATCCATGAGGGAAAGCATCTTGCTCCCTACAGTTAATTCTACTAACATGTTGATGTTCGGCAAAGGGAAATCATCTTTGGGGTAAGCTTTGTTGAGGTCCCAAAAATCTGTGCAGATCCATATATCCCCATTTGATTTGGTGACTTGCACTATGTTGGAGATCTAGTCAAAATAGTGGATGGGTCTAATGAATCAAGCTTCTAATAGCTTCTCCAACTCTTTCTTGACTAGAAGATCCACTTGGGGGTGCATTTTCTAGAACTTTTACTTGATGGGTTTGGCATCAGGATGTACATCTAGATGATGTACTACTAAAGCGAGATCAAGACTTGGCATGTCTGAATATGTCCATAGAAAATTGATGACACCTTCTTTGAGAAGCTTGGTGATGGTAGAATAATCATCCTCTAATAGTGCTTTGGCTACATATGTGATTCTGGGATTCTCTTCAGTTCCCAAATTTATTGCTTTTGTTTCCTCGATCAGGATGGATAATCATCTAGATAGTTGAGTTCCTACAAGAGGAAGATGAACATCCCCATATTCAAGAACCTCATTGAGGTTTTCACTATCAAATACACCCTTTGTTTTTATTTTTTCAGAGTCATAAAGCACCTCAGGGAGGTTTTCACTAGGTGACCATTTTTTATTTTTCTTGTTTTTACTTTTACGATTAGGGCATTCATCTTCCCCCAATCCCAGAATATGTATGTACTGATCCATTGAGAGAAAGGTGTTGATAGGTGTGCTACTATGTAGGTCCCAATCTATAAGTTGAGGATGTTTAAGGGATAGGTCAATAGTGCAGATGGATAGGCAATCAAACATGGAAGAGAGATCCATGTCATCATATGCAAGTATGATGGACTCTTCTTTAAGTATCTCATCAAGGAGACCATTATCTGCACTAACATTTTTAGAAGCACTAGTTGATGTGACATGAACCTTATATTTTTTATCATAGACCAAGCCCACATTGCTTGGATGCATAGATGCTTCGACAAGTTGTCATTTTACTTGCTCTTCTATACCAAGACCTCTGCCTTGGTAATTGCACTTTCAACAAGCTTGGACGTACATAGATAAAACTCTTGAAAGTATTCTATGAGGGTAGGTGATGGCTTAGGTTCTTCTCTATAAACCCATTGGATGATATCATCTTCCATTTGATCTTGAAGGGTACCCAAATCTCTGAATGTCGTTGAGCCCATGTTCTTGGAAGTGAGTGTGTCTTTTCTTCTGTATTTGATGGCAATTGAGAAGGCTAGCCATATGTGTGTGGTGAGGGTGGCATATTTGCCATGTTCAATGCTTTGCATTTCATATTCACCACACCCCTTGTTGATGATCTTGACTTTGGTAAGGGTGGAATCGGATGTGGATGATGGAGTGAATGAAATGGTGGGTAGTGTGTTGGTGGATGAATGGGATGATGATGTCTATGGTGGCCCCATTTCTACTCTAGGGTAGTAATGAGAATGGGGAAAAGAAGCTTCTAATGTGCGGAAATATTCAAATGGGTGGGGATCCAAATGTATGGTAACTTCTACCTCATTAAATGGGAATTTCAGACATTGATGGTATATGGATGGAATTGCTTGCATGGTGTGGATCCATGGACGACCGGGGAGGAGATTATAGGGGAGCTCTAGATCAAGTAAATGTCATGTAGTGTATTGCACAACTGGCCCAACCTAGATTGGAAGATAGATTGTCCCTTTAGAATCACGCTTTGCAATATCATACACCTTGATGGTGATGACTTGACTATTTAAGTCAGCCTGGGTGTATCCTACCTATTTTATGAATTTCCATGTGCAAAGATTCAGGGTAGAACCATTATCTACCAAGACCCCTTTTACTTTGTGATGATTCACAACAACCTCAAGATGGAGGGGATGGTTATGGTTTGAGCCAATGTAGGGCATATCGTTTTGACTAAAGCCTAATTGGTAGGTTTTTGAGAGGTGTCCTACCAATGCTTGAAATTGCATAGGCTCTATATCAGTGGGGACTCGGATTTCCTATAAGGCCTTGTTTAGAATTTATTGGTGTACAAGAGAAGACTTAAGAAAATCCAAAATAGAAATCTAGGTTGAGGTCTCTCCTAGATGATCAAGAATGTTGTATTGGTAACTTATAGATGGTCGTTGAGTGGATTTGGAGGCTCCCAGGACTACGATACGGGTATGGAAGGTTGTGAAAACACATCGTGGGTCCTTTCCTTTTATGCGTATCATAGATATACATGGTTTTTCTTGTTCAATGTGCACGAGGATGCCTTGATAATGAAATAGCACATTTTTGTAACTGATGTTGTTGGTGTTGTTATTCCAATCATTATTGTTGTTAGGCCAAGGGTTTTAGTTCGATGTGCTAGGACCTTGGTTATGCTTAGGGAAAGCATTCTGATATATGTGCAATTGAGCATTGGATGAGGGTGTCATGTTGGTATCCACATGTATGTCATCCCGATCTATGAGATCCTGGATGTACATTTTCAGACCTTGACACTTATTCAATGTATGCCCTTTAATCTTGTGGAACTCACAATACTCATTTTCTTTAAACCGAGTTGGTTTAGGCTTGGATTCATCAAGGGGATTAGTCACAAGATATGTAATCAGGTAATTGGCTTGAAGGAGCCTATTAAAAATGGAACTTAGGGTTCTCCCAATTGAGTGAATTAACATTTGTTTCCCCCTTGATTGTTTTTATTGGATTGTTGGGGAGGATGAGGTACCCCTTGTGGCACTGATATGGAATTTGGAATTGACTATTATGGAGGAGAATATTGCGGCTTCTATGAGGCATTAGCCACTTGGATGTCTTTGGTGTCAGTGACACCATCATTAACAATGTTTTTGTTCTTGTTCCAATAATGAGGCTTGTCCCTAGATGACTTCTCTTTATCAAAGTTGAAGATTTTGACTAGCCCTTTGACAATGAGGGCTCTCTCTAGGATGGGACCTTTCTCTACTATTTCCACAAAGGTTGTGACACAGTGGAGTCTAAAATTGTGGGCCATAACTAGATGGGAGTTTTTCGATTAATAGGGTGACCATGTATTTCTCCCTCAATGGGGATTTCATCTGACTGGCTAAAGCTCGCCATATTTGAAGATAGCTTGCAAACATTTCTCCTTCATGCTATTTTTCTTTCAGGAGATCTAATGTATCGATATCCTTCTACAGATTGAAGGAGAAGTGAGAGACAAACTCTTCTAAAATCTGTGCAAAGGATTTAATAGATCCCTTCTCAAGACCCATAAACCTGTCAAGATCTATTCCCTGTAAACTCCTAGGAAAAAATCACATGAGGTAGTTGTCATTATGCATGACTGCTTGAAAATGGGCATAGAAATCTTGAAGGTGAGCCTTGGGATCTTTGGTTCCTTTATACTTATCAAATTTGGGCATTTCAAAATTCTTAGGGAAGTGTACCAATGAAATAGAGGGATCAAATGGATAAGGACAAATGTCCTCAAATTTGAACGACTGTTTGTTGGTTCCTGCTTGCAAATCCCTTAGTGCAGCTTTTACTTCTTCCAAATCTTTATTCATAGGAGTTGTGGGAGTCAAATTAGATGGATTAGGCTGATTGTATGGAGGATATTGTTGATATTATGAGGATGGTGTAGCAGCAGTTGGATCATAAGTGATTTCAGCTGTGTATGGAGGCATTTGCTAGATTTGATTGACGTAAGAAGATTGTGGATTAACATAAGGTGGATATGAGGATGATAGATTTTGATGGTAAGAGGTGGAAGTTGCTTGTTGGTAGGGTGGTTGTTGTTGATAATATGTAGTGGATGGAAAACCCTATTGAGATTGTATAGGAGCTTGGTAGTATGAAGAGGTGGAAACCCCTTGCTGGTATGGCAGTATTTATTGATAGTAAGAGGTGGATGGAGCACCCTATTGATAAGATGGCTATTGCTGAATATATGACATGGATGAATCACCTTGTTGGTATTAGTACTACTATTGAAGGTAGTATGTATTGGATTGGTAATGGTATGCCATGGTGGGTTGTTCTGTGACATATGAAGGTGGTTGTGGGTTAGACAAATGTTGGTAAGGATTCGTGTGTGATTGTGAAGGATTGGTGTAAAGAGGCGGTTGAGTCTGTGGTGGATTCTGTGAGGCCAGATGGGGATTGGGATTAGGATTGGATGGAGGAGTATAGGCAGTATATGTGCTAGATGGATGGTAGAGATATTGTGTGAGAGGATTATGTTGCATTTGCATGGGAACGTGTGTATGTTGGGGTGGATGTTGTTGTTGCGATGGTTGCTTGTAAGATGGGTGAGATGGGATGTGTTGCTATTGTGGGACCACTATGGAAGCACCATGGGGTGGTTGCAGTGAATGTGATTTAGTTTTTTTCACTTGATGTGGTGGTTGCGTACGAATGGTAGAGTTTTGTTGAGGAATCAAAATATTTCGTTGTGGGCTTGTGACATTTTGTTGCGGGATTATGACATTTTGCTACGGACTTTGCTAATGAGGTGGTTGGGATGAGACAACAACAACAACAATATGTTGTGGGGGAATTTTTGAGGGGATAACCCCATGTTGAGGTAGTGCTTGCAATGCAGTGGATTGTTGAGGATTAACATGAGGTTGCTAGGATGTAGGTGGTGGTAAATTGCTAGTGAGTGTAGATCCTAGATGGGATTAATGCAAGGATAGTTGTGCCCCCAGTATTGATAGGTGGCTGACTAGGATGTAGAGGCAGGAGTGGTGGAGCAAATGGAATGTTTTCTGGCATGCCATAGGCATAGGGGTCATTAGGATTACATTGCATTGTAGAGGCTATGGCTAGGAGGTGAAGATAACTTGTGACTTGAAGTATCACAACATTTCTGAACTCGGGGTGATACCAATTCTTTATAGTTGCACTTTTGGGGACATACAAATTCCTTGGAACATTTTGTGAAGTCTGCGAATCTTGAGATGCTGGAAGGGTCTGGGTACTGGGATATTGTGACATATAAAAATCGGGCGGTGGTTTGATCCTTTAATGATCATAGTGGTGCTAATCTTATCCCCACACTCGTTGAGGATGCAATCCATCATCTGAACATTGACAAGATCACTAAGGTATTCGTCAACTACGACTTTAGGTTGATTAACCATGTTTCCATCACCAGGCAATGGGGTGTTTTGAATGTCAGTATTTGACTATGATGAAGCACCATTATTGGGATCTTGCGAGATATTTGTGGTGTTGCTAGGGTCTTATCGGATACTCGGCTGGTAACCCTAGGCTTGTTGTTCTTCCATTTTCTTCCTTGCTTGTGAGCGGGTTTGAATGGGCATGAAAGTGCAATGCTACCAAATGAACTGAGATGTTGTTAAACTCTAAGATGCAATGCAGAGATGACCTAAATGATGATTGGAGGATTGATTGGATAATTGGATAAGGATGTGATTGGATTAGACTGGATAAAATGGATTGATGAAATGATTGATAAGATTGGATGAGATTAGATGATTGAAAGGGATTCTAAACCGAGTTCAAAAATCACCCTAGGTGACTTAAGGTGATAATTAATTGGATTAAAGGATAGACAGATGATTGCGACACTAAATCTACCCTGAGATGGAAAGGGATTGATTGGGCTGAGGATGATGAATTAATTAGGACATATGGAAATCCTAAGTAGATGTTGAAGGATGATGATTGATTTTAGACACCTAGGTCAATTCACATAATATCTTCAAATGAAGTTCAAAGGATTTGGATTAAGAAAACGATCATGGATATGCAACATAGAGATTATTAAAGATGTACCTATATGACTTGGATGACAATTGGATGTAAATGGATTGGAACACAGATGGACTAAAGTGAGGGTTATGAGTGAACAAAAGGTGTAGACAGTTTAGAAAATAACAAGCTTTTTGGGATCCCAATAGATTAACTTTCTGGACAAAGATCAGACTCATCTAATGGGTGGAAGGTCACCCAACTTTGGGGCAAGGTTGCCCAACTTTGGGTCAAGGTTGCCCAAGTCAAATGCAGGGTCACCCAAGTCAAGGGAAAGGTCACCCAAGTCAACAACAAGGTCACCCAACTTCAGCAAAGGTTGTCGAATGCAAGGACAAGGTCAGTCAACTAGGTGAGAGATAGCTTTCAGACTTGTCAAATATCTGAGAAACAATCAAATCATGTCAATAAACGAACCCACTGAATGGGCAGATGGACTATCAGAATAGGGAAATGGATGCTCAAAATAGGCAAATGGATTATCAGAATGGGGAAACAGACACTCGACATTGGTGAACAAACTATCAGAATAGGGAAATGGACGCCCGAAACGGGCAAACAAATGCTTGAAATAGGTGAATGGACTATCGAAACGAGGAAACGAATGCCTAGAATGGGTGAATGGACTAATAGATTAACTGAATCGAAGGTGGGATTGATTGTTAAGGGAAAGGCCACCCTTCTTAAGGGCAAGGTCGCCTTTCTTAAGTGCAAGGCCCCCCTTGTTAGTTGACCTAGACTTAACTTGGATAAAAATGGCTATGGAAAAAGACAAAAACATAGAAAACAACAGGAAAAAGACAAAGACTAACTTGACTAAACATACATTCACTAGTTTTGCATAAAAAATATAGTTCAAACAACACAATCCTAAGATTAGTATGAAGGGTATGGCCAACATGATCCTCTAACTAGGCTAAACAAGGCAAACTAGGGAGTCCCTGATATAAAAATGGTGTGTGGGGCACAACCATGAACACCATCCTATCACAAGCATGAGTCGGGAGCCCCAACAAAGTATTGGAAACTCAAACCAACTCTTCATGTCTTATATAGTTATCAACCTAGCCTCAATGCTCCACCAGACTGATGTGACTAGATTGAGGTATAGTTTTCGCTCCCCCCTTTATATTCTCTGCCAATAACACGTGGTTGGGATCATCCCTTAGGGTGATGAAATCCTTAAGTAGGTCCCACTAAAAGAAGACACTAAAAATTTTCAACTAGTCCCCAAGCTCACACGAAGTGCAAGGGGAAAGCTTGAACAATCTAGTACCTCCTAGGTAACACAAAGGACTAAGTGGACTACAATGTTTCTTCACCCAAGATCACCAAATGGCGCAAGGGGATTAGATATGTCAATAGTCCACTTGAAAAGCATGAAAAACAAGTATTTTGGCTCCCCCTAATTAGATCTATGTGCCTAACTAGTATAAAAAGGATAAGCAAATAAGTTAACTAATGTTTTTGGCCCACTCATCCTGCAATAAATATGTTAGAAGTTTTAACCTTCGTTCTTTGACAAGCGTGAAACAACTACACAAAATTTAGTAAAAATAGGAACATTCACCAACAAGACAGGTTAGAGTGTCAGTACTAAGAATAAAAACAAGAAACAAACCTTGGAAATGAACTTCGAGTACCTATTTTTACCCTAGTCGCCTCTGTTTGGGGCAGAATCACCCTTGTTCAGGGAAAGGTTGTCCCTATTGAGGCAAGGTTTCCCTTGTTTAGGAAACAGGGTCGCCTATCTTAGGGGCAAGGTCGTCTGCCATAGGGTAGGATCGCATGTCTTAGGGAAGGGTCACTTGTCTTCAGGGTAGGGTCACTTGTCTTAGGGTAGGGTCACTTGTATTCAAGGCAAGGTCACCTCTATGTAACCTGAACCTTCAAAATGTCTAACAACAACAAACGTAAAAGAAATAGACCTATTTGTGGGTCCCACTAGGCATGCCAAAAATGTGTGCAATGTCTTATCTAAGCTTGAAAATGCAAATAGAGAAAACGCAAAAAACACCTCACGATAAGGCCTAAGCTGAACTTGAACAAATGAAAGAAAAGAACAATGTTGCTTTCTTCAAGTTGATGGTTAATTTGGCCCTTTTGATTGATCGATTTTGTGCGCTCCTTCAATGGCAAATGACAAAAAAATAAATGCAAAATGAAGTAAAGGTGATGAGGAGTGCAATGGTGTAAATGGGTATTTGGATGGGTGTTGCATGTGGATGCAATGGAAGCTTGAAAGCTACAACAATGGAGGATGAATGCAAGTGCTTGAGAGTACTAAGTTGAGAGTTTATTTGCTTGAGTTTTGAATGATCAAGTGTTATGAAGAAATGAGACCAAATCTTCCATTTTAAGGGAAGAGTCACTAGAGAATTCAATGGCTCGGATTTAGCCAACATGGGAAAGATGGAGGGCTATGGTGAGTTAAGGACTCACAAGCCCTCACATCTTTCCATGTGGAAGATGAGGTGTCAAAAGGATATTTGATGTGGAAAGAGGATATGTGAGGTGGAGAGAGGACATATGAGGTGGAGGTACTTGCAAGTACCATGGGATTAGGGGAAGATTTCCTCAAAAAGGAAGTTCTTGTCTTCATATGAGGATGATGGTGACAAGTGAAGAATTTTAGAAATTTGTCTCTTATCATCATGGGGATGAGAGAAGTTGTTGGGGGAATAAATGTGAATTTTAAATTCACATGATTGGGAAGTACATTGGGGATAAGACAAGGTTCTCGTAAAGGAGGTCCTTGTCCCATGTAACTGATGTGACTTATGAGGGGATTTAAAATTTCTCAACAACCTACATGGGGAAGAGAAATGCATTGAATGAATAAATGTGAATTTTAAAGTCACATGGGGAAGAGGTCAATGCTTAATAAAGAAAGCACTTATGAAAGGTTGAATTGGAGGACATACCAGAAATGACAGGTGATTAGATTAAGGTTGCGTAAACATGTGATTAGGAAGATTAATGAAGGATTAAAGACAAGTGGCCAAATATGGAGGATGTGACATTAATCCTAATTAGGGATGTTCACATCCTAATCATAGATTAATTAAAGTAATCAAGATTAGAAGAAGACTATGGAGGATGTGAGAAGGAGAGAGAAAAGAGGGAATTTAAAGTTGATTTAAGCTCAAAAACGCAAATGACTAAATTAAATAAATTGATATATTTATTTAATTTAGAGAAAAAATGATGAAAGATAAAGTATTTAATTATTAAATTAAATACCTTAGAAACCTTAGAGAAAGGGGAAATATTAATTAAATAAGTCATTTAATTAATATAGACAAGTAAAGGATATAGATTTGACCATATGGGCATGGTCAAATTTGGTTGTCTACATTTATAATGCATTCAAGGACAAAGCATATTTCAATATAGTATCACTTTTTGAGAGAGAAGGTTGCAAAGAATAAGGTTAAGTTGGAGTATGTACCTACTAAGATTTAGGTTACAAATATCTTCACAAAGGCTCTTCCTAAGGATACTTTTGAGTTTCTTTGACAGAAGTTGGGGGTTATTTCCCCTCCTTTCAACTAGATGCATAAGGATATGCATCAGTCCAGTGGATCACAAGATTCATTCCTTGTTTTGGATTGATTTTTGTGGCTACCTCTTAAGGGGAGTAGGTAGTAGCATTGTTGTTTGTTGGAGTCAGGAGGAGTAAGCGTTATCAATATGTAGTGTATAGATATTTTCCTCTATCAGCTATGTCAAAGGATATGTGTAGTTTTTGTTGGTTAGTGAAGTATGTTGTTTAGTGTGCAGAGATGGTGTAAAGAAAATAGAGTGCAGTAGAAGAAAAGGAAGTTGTAGAGTGGATACATGTGTGATTGATGTCAAAGGGGATGTTGCCCTTTTCCATTAATTTCAAAGGACGAGAGAGAGTTAACTGAAAAACTATATGAAGTAAGGGGCAAAGAAGTCTTGAGAAGGAGGAAATAATGAAAATTATAAGATTGTTTAAGAGGGAGTAGTCTACACTATGGTGCAATATATGAGAATTGGTGATTAGAGTTGTTTTTTTGTTGATATTTTTTCCATGTGTTTCAGTCAATGAAAAAGTGGGAGATTATTGGAATTTTGTGTTGTCATTGATGGCTCAGATGCTTTGATTAGTTGAATTATGTTGTCATCAGTAGTATCACTAATGACAACCTCTAGTGTTGACTTGATTTTCATGTGTTGGTAATGCAACCTCTTGTGTGGTTGATTTATTCATAATGTGTTCTAGATGTTGAGTTTGAGTTTATGGTGCTTGGCTTCCAAGTGCTTAGAGAAAATTTGAATAAAAGAGGAAATAGTGTGGTGAAGTGTGTTCAGTGTAGAAAAGTGGTGTTCAATATTTTTCTCTACATTTCTTCATGGCTGAAGATCTACCTATGTAGTTTAGATATGCTAATTAGAGGTGTTTAGAGGTTTTTAGAGGTGTTCAGAGGTGTTATATCCCAAGTTTCAGGTTCTGGATCATTGTGTAGAGAATTTTTTTTTCCAGTAGTGTGTGAATTATGTAATCAATGTTATCTAGGAGAAATGGTGTTGCTCCACATTTCTTTGCAATTTGGTTTCTAGGATTATGGATCTAGAAATGTGCTTAAATTTCTCTAGTATATATCTTCAGTCTAAGTTGTTTGCGTTTTGATGCTATGCAAGGTTGGATTCAAGTGTTATAGTGTGTGGAAGGTTAGCTAGTTGTGCATAATGAATATGTTCTAGTGTATGATGTTGCAAAAGATTTTTTGGATTTTAGGGTTCTTATGGAATATTCTAAGTTGTGTTAAGGTGATGTGTGTGGTCTATAAGTCATATTTGGATCAAAGGAAGCATGTACTTAATTGTTTAATGGTGTTAACATAGGTTCAACCGACCTTGAGTGTTTACACTAATTGCATATATGCTTTGGTTTTTGTGGAAATGTGGCATGGTCTATATGTGTGTATTTGGGTCAAAGTTAAGGTGTTTTGTGGTCTACCTTCATTCCTTTCCACCCTGAGAATATTTTAGTTCCGACCTAATTTTAATTTGCACATTTGAGGTGCATAGCCGACCTTGTAGATTACATTCAAGGTTGAAGATGGTATATACAAGTGTTGAGTTGATGGAGTATGTACATGACTGATGTGTGTAATGCAAAGTGTGAAATGTAGTGTGAGCTTTAATTCCTAAGGCTACTAGAAGTAGTGAGTAGAAGGTGTCTACATTTTATAGAGAGAGTGTGAATGTTCTGGTGAAGTAGTGTTGTAACTTTTATGTTACCCTAAGGTGGATTTCTCATTGTAAAAATCTTTTATCTTCTTCTTTCTAATTTGGTAGTGATCCCTTCTTTTCTTGTGGGCAGTGAGCCCTCTTACAGTGAGCCTATTGCATTTAGTGTTGTAATTACTTTATATTGTGAGCTAATCCTCACCATGGTTTTTCCCTTCTTGGGTTTACCATGTCAATCTAGTGTTTTCATGTGTTTGGATTTGTTTGCATTAATGTTTCTCATGTTTACATTCTTCTAATGCATGATAATGGTATAAAGGTTGTTAAGGGTTTAAGGGACTAATGAAAATCTAAATGTTAATGAGGGTTTTGATTTTTTATTGTATAATTAATTCACCCCCCTCTTAGTTTTCTTGTGCATTCAAAAATAGTGAACACTCTCAAGGGTTCTACAAATAAAATCAAGGCCACATCTATTGCTCCGCAAGGTATTCCAAGTGCAAGAAGGTTAGTTAGGACCTCTACCCCTCTCCCTATGTTATGAAGTCCTTCCAAACTATTCCTGCAACAAGTATAAAGAAGAAAGATACATCCAATGCCTTTGTACAATAAAAAACTCCTAAGTGGAGAAGAAAATAAAAGGAAACTAGAGAAAGATACATCACCTATGAAGATGAGGAAGATGTGGAAGAGGAAGGACACTAATTAGTCTAGAAGAAGAATTCCCAAGCCATTGTGGAAGAGACTAGTGTCAAGAGAACAAAGGTTGATATTGTTGATAATGAGAGTGAAGAAGAGGTGCAAAAGGAAAATAAAGGTTTTGTGTTTCAAAGAAGAGAAAAGAGTTTAGTAGATGTAGAAAAATCTCCTAAAGGCAAGGGGAAAAGGAAAGAAAATGCCCCTCTAGTAAGGGAACATATCCCTTTGAAGTTGGATGCTTTGTTTAATTGTATTTAAGAATTAGTCTCTTGGAAGAGATATCCAAAATGTATCTGGATTCAAATGATGAGGATAAGGCAACCATTGAAGAATCCATCATTAATTAAATATCATAATTATTGACACTGGTTTAGATAAAATTGAGGATAAATTGTCTGATGACTTGAATAATGTCTTAATTGCAAGAAGGTGAGAGGATATTGAAGAAGATGTGAAGATAAATTCATTTTCCTTAGAGAAGACTAGTTCTTCTCTAACACAAGATGGTAGACACAAATTGTCTAAACTGTACAACAAGAAATTTAGAAAAAAACAAAAAATTAACACTTTAATGAGCAGAGACAAGGAAGACATTGAAAGACTAAAGAATGAGACACTAGAGAAGGTTGAAGAACTTGCTAAAGGGTTGGGAGCCCCTCTGAATAGTGAAGATTTTTTTTTGAATGATTCATCTATCCCAAAAAAGAAATGAACCTGATAATGCACAACATGAGCATGTGCCTGAGCCTGAGAATGTGCAAGGAGACATGGTTACAAATAATACCCTGCTAGTTGTGGAGAATGTTGCTGGTGAAGAAAAGAATGATGATATGTAGGGTGCCTCAGAGAAGGAGGAAGCTCAAAATGAACAATATTTTCCCCCTTTGAATATGGAGAAAGATAATGAGTAGAAAGAAGAATATAAAGATGAAGTTAGGTGGAGAAGTATGAGGCACAATAGGATGGAAACTCACCTCCTCTGAATAATGAGAAGCCCACTAAAGAAGAAAAAAAATTAGAAGAATGCTTTGACAATGGAGATAAGGAGAAAGATAAGAAGGAAGAAGAAAGTGAAAAATCTATTGGTGAATCCTCTAGAGCCTCTAGAGACTATTTAAAGGATTTGTTAGATATGAAATTGTAGTTTGAACTGGTGGTGTTTTCACAGCTCCTGTAAATACCCATTCAACAAGGTCAAGTTGATATGAGCAAGATCTCTCCCCTGCACAAGATACAACTTGGTGATGCATTTCATGCCTCTGCAAGGAAGGAAATACTACAAACACACCAAAAGAGTGCATAAATGATTGAAGAAGTTGTTAAGGTGTTGGAAGAAGGTATTCCTATTGCAACTATCAATGATTCCTTATACGGTATATAGAAGTTGAAGTTGTTGTTAGATTATTTTAAGGATTAATCTGTTGGTTTGGAAGAGAAATTGGAGAAATAAATGGAAAAGAAGGTCAATGATAGGATATTGACTGAAGTATTTGATAAATGTGGTGTTGCACATGAAAAATTGTAAGAGAAATTGAGAGATGGTAAGAAATGACTGGATGAAACAAAAAATTTGTTTCAGTTTTGTTTAAAATGGCCTAACTCTACAAGGAGCATAAAGGACCAAATGGACTCAATAGAGTCACAAATTTCTTAGGCCTCTAGTGCATATGATCTAGTAAATGATGTAGATGGTGTGACAAGGGAATCAATAGAGAATCTACATGGATAGTTCTTCCTATTGCAAGAACAAAAGGAAAAGATCATTATGAAGTATAGTCAGCTTATTAAACACTTGGTGAGTGAAAATATTATGTCTTTGATCGAAATGTTAGAAAGTGCAGATAAAATGACACAAAAGAATCCAATGCCTAGTACCCTAGATGAAGGAGAAGATCTCCTTATTTAGTTTGAGAATCATTGTAGCATACTTGCCTTCACTAATAAGGGTTGGGAGATAGGAAAGAAGGACTAGGTGGCACACCTTGCAAAATTGAAGGTGTCTCACAAGGGTATTTTACCCTCTGGTAGTTGAAGGTGTAAATTTATGTTTTGTTTATGTAGATTTTTATTTCCATGTACATATGCAAAAGTAGTGGATAAGCGTTGCAAGACATTTTTGGTTATTTTTAATGGATAACATTGTTAGGGGAAGCCACTTCAATGTAAGTTATTTGAGAAGTGTTGAGTATAGGAGTGAAGTAAGGGGGAGTTACTCTCATGTGTATATACTTATATTAGTTAAGGGGTAGTAGTTTGAAAAGTTTGATATTATGACCCCTTTTCCCTTGATCTCAAAGGGGGAGAGTAGTTTTGGAGAAGTTTGAGTAGTTTTGAAGAGTGAGAGTGTGTTTCCATCAATGACAAAGGGGGAGATTGTTGAAGACTTAGGTTATTAGCAACATAATCATGATGATGCATAGATGATTTGTTGATGTATGGTGTGGAGATTCTGTTGAAGATTGATGAGCTTGATAATGTATGGTGTTGTCATTGATGATAACCCATTATAAAGGTACAATAGTGTTGATATGGAGAAAACCAAATGTTTTGCAAATTTTCCTAAGTCCTAGTGTATAATTTTCAATGTTTAGTGAACTACCTTTGTGGTCCGCATTGCTCTACTATGAAGAATTTGATCACGTGATTTTGAGGTAATTTTCATGCATTTTGAAGGTGTCTAAATCCAAATATTCAAGCTTGTATGTCTTTCGTAGTCGAAGATAATTTTGATAGAGTTGTAGTTATAGAGTGTATATTAGAATGCTCTACATTCTACTACTGATGAATATTTGCTATGCAGTTCTAAGAAAGTGATTGAGTATGTCAGTATGTGTATTCTCCAAGTAGCAAGTGATTTGGTGGTCAAGTTGTGAGTGAATACTTGGTTCATTGATTGTTACTTCATCAGTTTTATTATATAGTGCTGACCTAAGATTTTGGGGCCATGTGGAGTTGAATTATGTATGGAGTGGAATCACAAGAGTGATTATGAGTCATGCCAACCTATTTTGATGTTATACACATTTTGGTTTGTTTTTCATGGTGTGTGTGTTAGTGTTTGGAGCTGTATGAGCATGAATTTTCACCCGTAACAAAAATTCCCCTTTCACCCCTTTACACTTTAGGAAACCTAAGGTGGAGGCTTAATTCCACTTAATCCCACTGCCCACATTCCACTTAGTGCCATGTTTGTATGTTGATGGGGAAATTTCTATTAGGGATTCCCACATGATGCGTAGACATCCCCGTGGTGTGCTTACATCCTTGGAAGATTCCTGTGGCTGGAGACTACAGAGGCATTACATTTTCAATTGGAAGTCAAAGAGTAACATCCCTCTTCTGTTGGCCAACCCAAATATGGTCGTTTTTCACCTTCTCCTTCATATTCTTGACCATTCCATCCATTCTCAAGTTTGGCAAGATCATTTGAGCACTCACTTCCAAGCTTCATAGCAACACCCTTCGCTCCATTGCAGCAATCCACTACTCCATCACTCCAATAGGGCAAGCACAAGACAAACACCGCAACAACAGAGGCTTGAGTCCCTCTCTTTCTCTCCTCCACAAACCTTGAGTGCTTTTGTTGGAGGTGGTAAGCTCCTCTAATCTCTCCTATTGCTTTCAATTGAGTAAGCACATACTGCTTGTAGTATTTTGTGTTGGTGTAGCTTGTAGTTCTTCTCTTTATCGTTATTCCTATCATTCCAAACTTGGCTATCTGTGGAGTTGGAAACACCAAGATGAGGGTTTGACTGAGGCAGGACCCTATATAGCCCCAAAAATTTCTCCCTTTATTATGTGTAGGTGGAAAGAGTTTGAAGCAAGATGGCGAGGAGGATATTCTACAAGATCATCTTCGTCACCCTCTTGGTAATATATCTCTTTTATCACTTTTGTATTTACTTTTGTCTCTTCTTAATCTCATTCTTTGCTTCCAGAGACTATTAGACTCTACTACCATTCCTTTCTTGGGGTTCCAACCTCATCTTTTTGGTTCTCTGGCTGTACAAACGCTATCACACCTATAAGACACCAGTGCATTGCACTATCATCCCATAATCGTGCTTATGTCCTCAGATAGAGAGCTGCCTGAGACACAGAGTTGAATCTAGAAAAGTGACTTGTCTAATCTCCTGCAACTCTTGGGATCGTAGAGTGATTGAAGGACACATAATCCTCATCATTCTTATCCTTTTAATCCTAACCTTCCCTTGGACTGAGGTAATTTATGGGAGCCTTTCAGCTCTTGGCCTTTTGTGACCTAGGGCCTTGCAATGGTTGGTCCCCCTCTCTTACATTTTTGGTGAACCCAACGTGAACCATTTTTGGTTCCATTTTGTGATACTAAGAGTTCCTTTCCTCATATCATAAGATTTTTGTAGGTGTGAGTGTTGTGAGGCTCTCACCTCACAACCCAACCTATGACCCCTAGTAGGCATAGTTGGAAGGTTCCAAAGTATTGCGTAACAAAACCTTAATTGGGTCACTAATTTATCTCATAAACCTTAGGAGGCTCTATATAAGTACCATCTGGTGTGTGATGGCATCTTTCCTTAATAAACCTATTCCCTTTGTGTAGACTGTGAGTGGTGGTACTAGCATAACCTTCACCTCACAAGACCTACCGATGGGCTTTAACAGAGATATGTCTCCTCTTTACATTCCTACAAGGATAAACGAGAATACTATAGTAGGTGTTCTCATTGATCTGACATCGCAAGATAATATCATAACTAAGGAGATCATGTTGATTAAATTCTTGCATAAGGACAATATGATGCACCTGAAAGTACTGTCCATACACACGATGGACTTTTCATACCTCATATAGGGAGTATTGTCTTATCGGTCCTCATTGGACCTAAATCAGTGAGCGTTAAGTTTGACATCATCCCAGGGTCCAAGCTCTTTAGAGTGAAGCTAAGTATCCCCTAGCTAGTAGCTATGAACACAGTTCCCTCAGTCATACACAAATGTCTGAAGTTTGTTCACGGAGGTCCGGTACATGTTGTTCCTGACACTAGCTATAGACCACTGGTTGCATGGGGTAGCTATATGTTGGATTACTTTTGGCATGCCTCTCTTGGTCCTCTCCCACCTAGGAAGGACCTCCTACACCGCATGTATCAAAACTATAAGAAGGGGTGCACTAGGCCAAGAGTGAGATATCCTTCATCACCTTATGCCATTTCACATAGGGCTTGTCTAAAGGTTGACAGTGATGTTTCCAAGGCACGTAGAAGAGAAGAAGAGAAGCAGTTTCAAGATCTTCCTTCTTCCTCTTCCACTATTCAGCCTGATGCTTCCTATCATCTTGTTTCTATGCCATCTACTTTTATCTCGCATTTGTGAGAAAATCCCATGGTACCTGCTTGGCGCAAGGCCAAGCGCCCTGTATTTGAGCTTCTTTTCTTAACAACGAAGCTTAGGCCCATCTAGTATGGAAGACAAAGAACCTACCATGGAAAGTCCTCCTTGTCTTGGTCTTCATGGCCTCCCACTGTCCCTGTCTGTAAAATAGTGAATGGGAAGAGACCCGCCATCAAGGCGTTAGAGTCAACTCCCCTCACCATTTCTTAACCTATCCCTTATGCTCCCATTCAAGAGTCTTCCATTCTACTGGAGAAAGTCGTGGAGGAAACTCCCATGGCTGAGCAGGATCCTTCTGTCCCTTCACAAGTTCCAACTTCTGGTTTGAAGAGCTATAGAAACCACCTTGCACGTGAGCGTAAGCATCGGCAAAGGTCTCTCCTAGCTAAGAAAGCCTCCTTACAAAAGGAGGAGGAGATGACCGCACCTCCTATTGTGTCCCTGTCAAACCTAGTTTTGTATCTCTTCTGGCTCCTGCTATGAGTGTACTTGCACCTAGAAGGGTGCAAGTATTCATTGCTCCTTCTACAGAGCCGCCCTTCTTGACTTCCATCCCAGATGTCCTACCTTTCCTAAAGCCCATGGACATGGTGAATAGTTTAGTTGTGTCCACTGCAGTTCTTTCCTCTTCTCCCTCGACCCTCCTTGTTTCATCTGTGGGGATTTCACCTCCTCTGATGAAGAAGAAGGTAGAGCGTGGTACCTCTAGCAATGGAGGACGTAAGAAGAGCCCACCTTCTCCAAAAGATGGCCCCAAATTGACTTGTTCTATCTTAGTAACGAAACCAGTCCCAGCCTCCCCCGAGTGTGTCACCACTCTCGAGTCCCTCAGTGAGCCTAGCAGTGAACCTCAGGTGCAAACTCCTCTTTCCATCGAGGTGAAACATGGCACTCCTATTAAGTGCATGTTTAACTTGGTGGACGAAGTCCCAACCCTGTTAGCGATCTTTGCCAGGTTGTTGACCCTAGACTCACAAGAGTTGAGCGACAAAGACCTTATAGGTCCCTTTTCCTTGGCCCTTGTTGTGGGAGGATCGAAAGCTCCTCCCCTTAACATTGCATCGTTTTAGGCTCATCATCCTTCCCCCTTCGATGATCTAGAGTGGGAAGCTGACGATCTCTTGGATGACCAGTGTTAGGGGGAGACCCTCTTCTTGATCTTTAGATTAGATGTGTGTGCGTGTTGTGACATGTGTTCCCCCATAATCATGCGATATGTGCCTAAATGACCCTCGTCACCCCTTTTGTTGCTTGGATATAGGCATGGTGTTTGCGTTGTAAACCTTCCTCTATATGTGTCATCATTCTTCCATGTTTTTGATTTATTTTTGTTAAATTGGGGACGATGCAAAGAATCAGAAGCATTTAGGCCTCCTTCCATGTTGACCCATTTATTTTATTTTTACTTTGTCTTTCATGCATTCTTCATGATCTGGTTGGGGATTGATGGTCTTTTGCCTCTTACTACGGTTACCTAATATACATAAATAAAGGTAGATCTGACCCCACATAACCAGATCCCCCTATGCCCTCTATGTGTGATATGTTTTCTTTACCTTGCTCTTTATATTTCTCTCATCTTTGCTTGAGTTGTCCCTTTCATGTGTGACAATACCTCTTCTACATTACTTAGTCTCTAGAAAACGCATTCGTGGCCGAATGAATATTTTCCTAAAGACCCATTCACATACTTCTTTGTTGGAATTGCATTCTCAACTTCAAACCCTAGCAGAACATGTTTCCTTCATCATGGGTTCATAAAGAAAGGACTTGGAAACCCTCCTTGAAGCGGGAATGGTCTTAGTCTTCCCCTCGCATGAGCACATCCCCTTCCTTTCAAATTCCTTGATGAAGTGAACATCTTGCAAAAGGATTCCTTGGTGACGAATCCATTCGAGAAGGAAGATATTACACTTTTGAATAGTGTGTCCCTTGAGTGGACCCCTTCTTTTCACACCAGGTTCCCAAGGGACCCCTTCAAAAACTTTCAACAAGTTCTATGGCATCTAGCTTGGGGAAAACTCGACTAGACCGGTTTCACTTCTTCACATCTAGCCTGAGGGAAGCCTGACTAGACCTACTTCACATCCTTACATCTAGCTTGGGGGCATCCTGACTAGAATTTACCTTTCGAACAATGCATTCCTTGAGTGGATCCTCCTTCCTTTTGAAGGGTTCTCGAGGGACCCCTTTGAAAGTTTTACAACTTAGCGATGGTTTGCATGACTGTCCATGCACTGGCCTACGTGGGCACTTCCTGATGTGTTCTATCTATGGGTAAACATGTCACCACCTCTAACTCTATAGAGTCCCCTTTGCTCAGTCTCCCTCATGTGAGATTTATTGGGGGATACCTTCCTTGTAGGTTTGCGAGTCTGTAAGGTGTTTTTCTTGGTTTACTTCATGTGAGATTTCTTGAAGGATAACCCCCCTTGCAAGACCGTGAGCCTGTGAGGAACTTTCGTATTTCAAATTTTTAGTTTCGCGGAACTATGAAGTCCTCTCCTACACTTCCAAGTTTGCTAAACCGTGCTCTGCTTCCTCGCCAGTTCAGGTATACATCTCTTCCTCTGTTACTTACTTACTACTCTACTTTACCGAAGCACTCATCAATACCTGTGCTCGCTAATGTGGGGGAAAAATGTATGAGCATGAATTTGCACCCCTCATGCAAATTCCCCTTTCACCCCTTTACACTTTAGGGAACCTAAAGTAGAGGCTTAATTCCACTTAAGCCTGCTGCTTGCATTCCACTTGGAACCTAATTTTTGTGTCGATGGGGGCATTTCTATTAGGGACGTTCGTGTGGTGCACAAACAACCGCATGGCGTGCTTACATCCTTGGTAGATTCCTGCGGCTGAAGACTATAGAGGCGTTACATTTTTGATTGGAAGTTGAAGAGTAACGACCCTCTTCAACTGGTCAACCCAAATATGGTCGTTTTTCACCTTCTCCTTCATATTCTTGACCATTCCATCCATCTCAAGTTTGGCAAGATTGTTTGAGCACTCTCTCCACACTTTGAGCACTCACTTCCAAGCTCTATAGCAACACCCTTCACTCCATTGCAACAATTCACTACTCCATCACTCCAACAAGGCAAGCACAGGGCACAACAGAGGCTTGAGTCTCTCTCATTCTCTCCTCCACAAGCCTTGAGTGCTTTCGACGAAGGTGGTAAGCTCCTCTAATCTTTCTTATTGCTTTTGATTGAGTAAGCACATACTTCTTGTAGTGTTTTGTGTTGACATAGCTTGTAGTTCTTCTCTTTATCATTATTCCTATCATTCCAAACTTGGTTGTCTATGGAGGTGGAAAGACCAAGATGGGGGTCTGACTGAGGTAGGCCCCTATATAGCCCCAACATTTTATCCCTTTATTTTGTGTAGGTGGAAAGATTTTGAAGGAAGCTAGTGAGGAGGATATTCTATGAGATCATTTTCGTCACCCTCTTGGTAATATACCTCTTTTATCACTTTTGTATTTACTTTTCTCTCTTCTTAATCTTGTTCTTTGCTTCCAGAAATTGTTAGACTCTACTACCAGTCCTTTCTCAGGGTTCCAACCTCATCTTTTTGGTTCTCTAGTCGTACGGATGCCAGCGCACTTGTGAGATGCCAGCACGCCACGTTGTCATCCCATAATCATGCTTTTGTCCTTAGAAGAGAGTTGCTTGAGATGTAGAGTTGACTCTAGAAAAGTGACTTGTTTGGTCTCCTGCAACTGCTGGGATCATAGAGTGATCAAAGGATGCATAATCCTCATCATTCTCATCCTTTTCATCCTAACCCTCCTTTGCACTGAGGTAAGTTAGGGCAACCTTTCTGCTCTTGTCCTTTTGTGACCTGGGGCCTTACAGTGGTTGGTCCCCCTCTCTTATAGGAGCCAATAGGGTATGTGGTTCATGGTACATCTAATTATGCTGACCTAATTGATGTTTTAGATAGTTATGGTATATATAAGGTTGATTCATTATGCAAATGTGTGGAATGATGAAATAGTGTGTCTTTATGTGAGATCTAGTGCAAAAAGAAGTGCAAATAGTAGTTGTGGTGAAATATGAAGTGTGTTAAGTTAGTTTTTTGAGCTTCAGTGGAACTGTATCTTCAACATATGTCAGATGCATTATTAGCAGTTCATCATTGGTAATGAGCCACTCTTTCTTTTATCTCTTTCTATTCTGGGTAGTGACCCTTTTTGTAGTGAGCCATTCTCTTTTTGGATAACGAGTCCTTGGACAATGAGTCCACCATTTTGTATCAAATATTGTAACCAATTATAATATATTGTGAACTGATCCTCACTATAGTTTTTCCCTTTCAAGGGTTTTCCACGTAAATTGGGGGTTCTTGTGATCTTTGATGTGATGCACGCTTTATATGTTCCTTTCATTTACTACAAGTTAAATATGATGCTTTGAATAGATGTTTAAATTGACAAAGTTATTGAGTTTTAGTGATTACTAATTCACCTCCCCTCCCCTCTCAATATTTTGAGTGTTCAACACTACCAAGCCTAACAAAAGGTTTGTAGTGTTTAAATTGATCCTTAGAAGTGTAGATTTCCTAGGTGATCAAGTCTTAACACGTCCATAACTAGGGAGATATATTAATGAAGTTTTGAGTATTTCTAGGATCATGACCCTATTGTATTGTTGGACCTATCTATAAGCAATGATTTTCTCTTGTCTTTTGCAAGTTCATACTTTCCTTAATAAATAAAGTAGTTGTATGACTCTTTTCTAACAATTAGGTGTATAAGATGAAAGATAATGATCAAAACTAATAAATCAAACCTCAAGAAAGCATTAATTAGACAAATGTTGTAGATGTGATTTGCACAATAACATTATAGTGAACAAATAGAGAAAAAATAAACAATCAAAATGTTACAATTTTACATCAACTTATACACAATACAATCTTAATTAATCATATAAAATGTTTAACTAAAACAAACAGAAAACAAGTATATATATGAAAACATGTTACCTTCCAAAAATAATTAAAACATTAAAATGACACTATTTTTTCTTTTCCATAAAGACAAAAAATACATACCAACCTTATGTTAAATAATGTTTTTAATTTTGGGGTAGGGCCCTAACTCATTTAACTAAAAGTATTCTATTGTAGATAAGAAATCACGAGATCTAATCTTACGCCCCATCCTTGTTGTACTAGAGAACATGTTTTATGTGATATATTTATTTGCAGTACGATCAGATATTTGGAAAATAGCTAGAAAACGAGAAAAATATGTAACTTTAAAATATGTAACTTTAAAATATAAGTCAAATTGAGAACCAGGAAAACATTCAACCTAAGATCATAAAATCAACCACACAAAATGGCGAAAACACAACCCACAAAGAAAACAGCCATCAAGTCAATTTCCAGGTCTATATAGTTTTCTTTATAAGAGTTCAGACTGTAAGACATCTTTTTATAGCTGTCATCATCCGATGAATATAATGTAAAATGAGACCCATGTGCTAAGAATTCTTGCACACGTTCTAACGTATAGGAGAAGGCAATCATGGTTGCACATCATAAGTGATTGATAGTTTACTCAGACTTTCGTTCACATACGTGACATTCAAAGGTCCAAGAAGCCCCACATCACATGGAGGTTTCTATTTTTCTTTTTTAGAAAAAATTGCCTTAAAGTGAGCAAATTTCCTGTCAGAAAGGTTGACTGAAACAGTGTACAGGCACTCCGAGAAGACTATGTAGACCCAAAAAGTGAAAATAACTACACAAAATAACAAGAGCATGATCTCACAAAGAAAATAGCATCAAATTTCTAATGATTTTAATTAAACATCATTTGATTTAATGATCAAACAGTCAATAATAATTTTATACTCAATCTCATCAAAATATAATAATTAATTATCATTGATCAAAATCTATTTTTGATTATTAAATCAAATAATATTTAAAAATAACCAACCCAATCAAATTAAGTCAAGTTATGAACGAAAAATTGTGGTAGACTAAAACAAAGACTTGTGACTAATATAAAAGATGAAAACACAGAACACATTTATTGTTTAAAATATTTTAAATTTTCAAATAGTAAGTAATCCGGTTTATTTTCAGTCTCAAATATGAATCGAAAGAAAGCTAACCATACATGGAAGAAAACACTTAACAATGTTCTTTGAATTCAACATACTTTTGGCGAAGTCTTCGGACCCCTTAGAACTTATTTAAAAGACCAAAGGGTTGAACATGCCTTGCTCCATAAGTCAGGAAAGAGGGCAATTGAATCCTCTCTTATTTTTGGTCTGTCTCTAAAACCTCCATATAATCTCTCTGCCCAATTGTAAATATACACAATCAGATCATATATATTCTCAAGCTTCTGCTATGAAGGTTTGCATTTGCTTCCTTTCAGTCTTATACCATTCTATTCTATACCTTTTAAATTTTGATGTCATATGTCTTATAGAGAGTGTTGTTGCAGAAGAGTACAGTAGTTTCTGTGCAGATTTCTTGCTCCAAATGCCAAAAAAAAGTTATGAAGTTTGCTGCAGATATCCAAGGTATAGCACTCTATAGTTTCAGCAAGAAGTTTTCAACTACTTTATAGAGCCTAAACTTGCTCACAAGATTATTCAGGTTGTGGAAGCCCAAGTGTATGAAAGTGGCTTTGATTAAAGTAATAGTAATTTTTAATAAATCATTTTTTTTTTCTCTCAATCGGAGTACCTTTTATATTTCAATGCATTTATTACATTAAAAATTATAATTAGTGTCTTTGGTTCAGAATACTAAAGGCAGGAATTTAATGTTGGTTCTAGTTTGAAACAATATCTCCATCTGCGAATCAAAACCATCTTTCAATGTTATGTAAAACTCTTGATCTTTGGGTATGGATTTATAGTTACACATTTCTCAATGGTTTTGTATGTAAACATTACAGGAGTAGAGTCTATAAAAGTTGATGGATGTGCAAACACTCTAACTGTGATTGGAGAAGTGGATCCTGTAGAAGTTACTACAAAAATAAGAAAGTTCAAGAAAGGAGCACAAATTATTAGCGTTGGGCCTCCTAAATGCGAAGAGAAGTAAAAGGATGGAGAGAAGAACAAGGTGCTTGACAACCTTCCTATAAGCTGCCCACAGTGTAATGTTTGGGTTGTCCAAGATATGAATGCAATTGATTCCAATACATGGTCTATAATGTAATTCAACTATTCAATTGAATTTATGGTTGACATAATTGAAAATCAATGTTCGCAGTAGGCTGATGTGAAGTCATTTGCCGATGTTATATATTTTAGAAATTAGATATCTTTTGTAATTGTATTTCAAATTGAACCATAAGGATACTTATTTGAAAATTCTGAAATAAATAATGTTCATATTTTATGGAAATTGAAAGGATCATTTTACGATCTTTTATATTTGTGAATGTTGTCTAATGGATTTGTATATTGTATAATTAACAGTTATTTTTTTATGGGTCAGTTAGAAGTTGAATCTAGGACCTCTCATTTACTACTGGAGTGTTCTACTACTGAACTACAAGTTCTTTTGATGATCTGTCTATTTTGGTTTAGGTGTGGCTCATTTTCCAACACGCCCCTTGAGCCACTCTACGTGTGCTTGGAGATGCTAGCTTGACCTGGTTCTACAAACCTAGACTCTGATACCATGTTACACCTTTTATGAATGTAGGACTTCTAATTTGTCGTTGGGATGCTCTGCCACTGAGTTTATAAGCCCTTTCGATAACCAATCCATTTTTAATTAAAATATAACTCATTTTCCAACAATGAAAGAATACATGTGTTCTTTTCAATACTCTAAATTAAAATTTTAATTGACTATAACCTAAAAATGTGACTGAAAATAAGTCTTTCAATAGAGGAATAAATCAATGGAAAATAAATCAAAGAATTGAAAATGAGAACCATTGGAATAGATTTCCATATTAGTAGATTTTGTTAGAGAAGATTTGTTGAACCACCCACTTTTTAAAGGACTACCGTTCAAATTATGCAAGAGGTAGACGTATGCAGACCTGTTCTAGGAAAATTCACTGCTAGCAATTCACCAATGAAAAATTCACTGCGGGAAAATTCATTGAATTCATTGCATTATTTTAATGCAATGAATTTTCTGGGGTGGTGAATTGCTGGTGGTGAATTTTCCTTTAGGTGAATTTGTCATGGCAATGAATTTTCCCATGGTGAATTGTTGGTGGTGAATTTTCCGACAGTGAATTTGCCTGATGCCATACAAACCACTCTCAATTAAATTATAGTATATATCATTTCATTCTCTTATCCAAGACTTCTAATATAAATTAAGCCATAGAAATCTTGTAATGCCTTTTAACATTAAACTTAATCCATTTTTATATGGTCATCATCAAACCTTAACAAGGTTAGCAATAACTAGGAGATATTCTTCTCTATTAGTTTTATTATAGCCAGGGTTTCCCTCTATTACCTTGTAGCCACTATGTATGGACAGAAAAATAACGACTTTTAAATATTTTTTTCCATGATGTAGATTTAATCAAGCAAGGGCAGTGCTGCAACTTGAGTCCTTGTCAAAGGCTGTAAAGATGTTTTGCAGAAATGCACGACCAAATACAGGGCAAGAAAACAAAATATGTTCTACCACTTTTTATCTGTCTCATTTGTAGAGGGAGGAATTGAGTATTTTTTTATAAAACACCTCTTCCTATTAAAGAGAGATTTGAAAAACAGTACCAATCATTCTTCAAGGATGTTCTAAATATACACTCTTAGGTCTAACTCTAACTTCAAATCATGAACAATCAGAGACTTACCATTATATCTTTATAATTTCACTTGGAATAACGTAGTTCTGCACATGATTCATCTTTTGTTGATCAGTGACTAGTAAAATATTTTTAATTAGAAAAAAATTGTCAATTAGTTAAAAGATAAAGAAGAAGAAAAAGTGATTATTTTTAATAATTATCTTATTTGATATTCTCATAATTATGATCAACTTATCATAGAGAAGGCAAGAAGAAAAACATCTGCAACTTAGGGGTTTCAGCTGTTTGATATTCTCATAACTATGATCAGCTTATTAGAGAAAAGGCAAAAGAAAGACATTTGCATCTTAGGAGTTTCAGATGGTTGTATGTTAAAACATTTCATACTTCAGTTGGACATGAATTTAGTATCATCTATTTGTTGTTTGAATGCTTATTATTGAGTTATTGGTTTATTTTTGGTAAGTCCATCTATAGTTCAGGTGTAGGTAATTCTTCAATGGATCTTTTTGAGTTATATTGTGGGCGCGTGGGGCTTCTAGCATTGGTTTGACTCTAATACCATACCGAATTTTTCATGGACCAGTTAAGACTTAAATATAAGATGAATCATTTGTTGATGGGGTGCTATACCACTAAGCTATTGGCCTACCTGTGAGTAGTCCATCTATAGTGTGTGTGGATCTATCCATTTGCTGTTGAGAGACTCTACTACTAAGCTATTGGCCCACTTGTGACTAGTCCATCTATAGTCCAAGTGTGGCTCACTCTCCAACAACTCCACTTGAATCACATTGTGGGTGTTTGAAGCTCCTAGCCTTGGTCTAGCTTTGATACCATGCTGAAGAAAGACTCAAACCTAGTGCCACTCATTTTCTATTGTTGCGGTACCACTGAACTATTGGTCGACTTGTGATTATTTCATCTATAATTTAAGTGTGGGTCATTCTCTAACATCCCATTTGAGAATACTATAGGTGCTTGGGGCTTCTAGCCCTAGTCTAGCTTTGATACTATATTGAACCTTTTTCATGGATCAGCTAGGACTTGAACTGAGAACCACCCATTTGTTGTTGGGACGCTCCACCATTAAGCTAATAGCTTACTTGTGATCAATCCATTTACAATCTAGGCATGGCTCCATCCATTTTCTGCTAAGGTGTTCTATCACTAAACTACTAGCCCATTTGTAACTAGTTCATCTATGGTTTAGGTGTGATTCATTCTCCAGCACCTCCCCTTGAACCACATTATGAGTGCTTGGGGCTCCTAGATTTGATCTGATTCTAATATCATATTGAATCTTTTTTATGGACTGGTTAATACTTGAATCTAAGACCTACCATTTGCTATTGAGAAGCTCCATCACTAAACTATGTCTCATTTATGACCTATCCATCTATGATTTAGTTGTGATTCATTCTCCAACACTCCGTATCTTAAATCACACCACAAATACTATAAATCTGATACCACATTGAATTTTTTTTTCACCAAAAAACTCAAAACTACCACTTTGTAACTGGTCCATCAACAGTACAGGTATGATTCATTCTTCAGCATTATAGTACTCTTAGCCTTCCCTTAAATCTAATTCGTAACATTTTTGAACAGTCTTATAAACAGAAATTTTATAGTAACCAGAAGACAAGAAAACTAAGGGACTTCAGAAGTGATGACGGGAGAATTGTCTCAAAATTCATCCCAAAACTTGGATGCAAATTTTTTTACAAAATGATTAAACAAACCGCAAAAAATCTAAAACTACACGGAAGTGAATTTGAGTATGCTCTGTTTTTTTATTTTATCCTAACCTTATTATGTTCAGAGGAGTGACAAGTTAAATTAGACTTAGTCTAAAGAATAGTGAATAGCATTTGCTCGGTATGAGTGACAAGATCAGTGTGTACTTAAATACAAATCACGTGGTGCATTGCGCACCTTTCTGAATCAAACCTTCTTTTGCGCGTGGATCATCCCGAAACCAAAAAGCATAAAGCCGAAAAGCCAAAGGCTAGGGCAAAATTTTCTTCATGATTCCATTGACTTATTCCTCTATTGAAAAACTTATCATGATTCTATTTGTTGATAACTGATGTGAATCTCCGAGTGCTGCGCTGCCATTCTGCAGATACAGATTCTATTTCTTGTTTCTCTGTTTTTCTTTAGCTTTCTGTTTTTAGTTTTAGAAATTTCCTTTATCTTGTTTTGGGTAATAGAGGCATTAACTTTGTTTTTTGTTATTCTTTTGGAAGTTGCATACTAGCATATCTATATTTAGAAAAATCTATGTAAAATAAGTCGAGAGATATCCTTCACGAAATGTCTATTGCATTTATATGGTGTAAATTTAGAAAACCATCTTCTATCTATTTTAATTTTCTTTTAAACAACTCTTGTTTTGAACTTTATTGGATTTCACTAATTCTATTTTTAGATAGTTAATAAATTTCACTAATGTAATAAACTATTTTGTTTAATGCATTTAATGGATTAAATAACATATTGTAATATATTTATTGTATTCATCAAATATAGCAATCTCTGTGTTCAAATATTCAAAGGGGAAATCGATGAATAGACATAAGTATATTAATGTGAAAACAATAAAAAATAATTAAATCATCAAATTTAAACAGATCTGTCAAATTCAACATGAAAATAATTAACCTATCTACCTATACAACACAAATAATCATACTAATTTAAATAATAGACATTTAAGTTATTCTATTTCACAGCAATTGGATAAATTAAATGTGAAACTTAGGAAATAAATCTCATTACAGTCACCCACATTAAGAACCACAACAAAGAGTATCCAACAATGACTCTCACGTGTCAATCCCCTTCCACCTGGGGCCTGTGAATCTCCATAGCTTTCTCCATGAGAATGAGTGTGAGTCACCCAAATCAAAGGCAACTGAACAAAATGTTAATAAAGTGAATTAATCAGAAATTATAACCTTAGCTGTTCAAGAGCAAAAAAAAATATCAAGAGCAAACAAAAATCCTAATAAAGGAAACAGAAAAGGACAACCAATAGTTTGGCAAACCACTCGACCTACAACACATCTTAAGTCTATATTTAAAAATATTTACATCAACATTGTCCCTTGACGAAGATATCTAGACAAGAATTATCATCCTCAAAGACATAAATAGAGTATGAAATGTTCAAACCCTATTTAAAATATCCATAGCCAAATTTTTGTTGTAATCAATTCTAAACCTCTCATTTCATGGACTCCAGTGATTCGTAGATACTCCAAACACTCTCCTATAATTTGACTTAATACTTCAAATGATATCCAATTTAGATCAAGGTCAAATGACATCTGAATAGGGGAAAATTAATGAGGAAAAGCTTCTTTAAGAAAAAAACGATAACAAATTTGATATCACATTCAACATAACCAAATCAAAGGTAAATGGATAGAATAACTTATCGAAAAAAATTGCCTCCTTGAAACTAAAGAAGGCTTCGTCCTCCAAACTCTTGACAATTTTTTATAAACAAAATATCTCTTTCAAAACTGTAACAAGATTTCTTAACATTCTATCAAGATTAATTGCATAATTTCAGCCTTCCAAAAATGGAAACTATCCCTTTCAGCCTTCAGTAGACTATGAGCTAGAAATTAGAATGGTTTGTTTCCTAACCAAAACATATTAGGGTTAGGGTTTAGGGTTAGAATTTTAAAGCTATCTGTAATCATATGCCTAACCCTAAATCTATCTCTAACCCTAATACTAACACTAATCCTAACCTTAACCCTAATTATTTAATCAATTTTTTGATAAATATGTAAAATAAAAATAAGTATTTCAATTTATAATTTTATTTCTATGTGAAATCAAATATTACTAGGGTTAGAATTATTAACCATGTAAGAAATAATTAATCAAATCAACACAATATTTTTAAAGATTATAAATTCTTTTTTTTTCACCCAAATCATTTCATTTTCTAAACTTATACTAAATTATTAGCCAATGTTTTTAGATTTCATGGATTGGTACAAAAACTCTTGTTCTATACAATTCAATGAGAAAAAATCTCTCAAACAACATATAAAATAGATCCAAAAAACAATACCATCAAAAGACCCCTTACATATAAGGAATCCAAATTATTTAAAATTTTGCAAAGTCATAATAAAAAATGTAGCTAAAATAAAAGAATATGCTTTTTTATTCTTTAACACTAATTGAACCCTAACCCTAATCGAACTCTAATCTTAACTATGAACCATAATTAAATCCTAACATTAACACTAACCTTTATGGTAAATAAATAAATCCTAAATCTAAATGAATCTTAACTGAATCATAACCCTCATTGAACCCTAGTCTTAACCCTCATTGAACCCTAATCATGACCCTAGCCCTTTTTGAGCCATAATCCTTATATTAATCCTAACCCTCACCCTAATTAAATCCTAATATTGCCATTCATTGAACCCCAACCCTAACTCTAACCCTAAGCTTTATTGTAGAAACCTAGCCCTAATCCTAATTGAACCCTAACCCTAACCCTAATTATATCCCAAACCTAAACCTAACTATAATCATTATTAAATCTCAACCCTAATTAAACTATAACCCTAACCCCAATTGAACCCTAGCCTCAATTATAACACCAATAGAATCCTTAACCATAAGTAACCCTAATTCTAACCCTTAATGTAACCTTAATTCTAATTCTTATTTTATTATGACCTTGACACTAAACAATGCCCTAATTATAAGTATAAGCCTAACCCTAATTTTAAACCTACCTCTACCCCGAACACTAAACATAGTTATAACTATAATTTTAACTCCACTTGTAACTCTAATTCTAATCCTAATCTTAAGCTTCACCCTTAGCCTAACCCTGACCTTAATTCTAACCCTGATTATAATTCTAATGAATTTAGAATTATAATAGTCCTAACCCTAATTGAATGTTAATTCAAATCTTACTCTAATTAAATATTAACCCTAAATATAACCATAAGCAAAGCCCTAACCTAACCCTAACCTTAACCTAGCCCTAACTCTAACCCTAACTGAACCATAATCTTAACCCTAAGTTTACTAATGTGGCATCACATGATTTGTTTTTTTTTTAGATCCAAGGAATATATTTCATTCAATTATGAGTACTAAGATCAACACTAACAACTTTGAATTTGTTAGTGTTATATGATTATAAATATCCGGTATTAAATAAAAAAGTGCTATCATAACTATTGGAAGATGGTAAAGTGTTGGATTATTTCCCCTATTTGATTAATCTTTGAAATGCTTGATTGATTGTGAAATTAGTTATTGAAAAGATAAGTGTAGAATCTAAGATTGGAGTGTTGCTTAAAGTATTAATTATTCAGTTGTTTGTAGGCCTAATGCCTCTTTATAAGTTCTTTAATTATTCTTCAATTTTTTTTATTATAATTTATTGTTTTCTATTTGTCTTTTGATTAGCAGACTTTTGTTAACTTATGCTTTATCTCTATTGAACCTATGTTGGATAAAAAGCCTCAACTATTCTCTATGCTATTATTTTATCTATTGAATTTATTAAAGATTATAAGACCCTTTCAAAACGTTTGCTTAAATATACTTATGAAATTTTATATGGACAAAAACTTTAAAGTATATTGATGTGTAGTCTATATATATTCATTACTTATTTGATAGTAGATATCAATTCAAAATTTATATTAAATATCATTATATTATTAAAATAATATTTGATAAATAAAATATTCAAGTTATATTATATTATTTAAACTACTCTTTAAGAAATAAATTGATAAAAAAAGTTAAAACAAAATTTTAAAATATATATTCTTGTTTCATTTAAAAAAATATTTAGAAAGATATAAGACAATAATACATTTGATTAATTTCATATGTAAAAAATATTCAACTATCATTGTTCTTCTAGGAATTTAAAAAATATATCTAATACATTTGAAAAAAAAAACTAAAAATATAGAAAATAGAATAATTCTTTATAGGATGCTTTTTTCCTTTGCCTAGCTTTAGTTTGTTTTTAGTAACTAAGATAAACATTAAAATAAAAGAAGAAGAAGAAATGAATTTGAAAAAACAAAACTAAAAAGAAGGATAATAGAATAATCGAAATAGGTAGCTTTTTAGGTTTGCATAACTCTAATTTTCTTCTAGGAATTTAAAACTAAAAATATAGAAAATAGAATAATTCTTTATATGTGACTTTTTGTTTTTGAATAGCTTTAATTTGTTTTTAGTAACTAATTTTTTTTAGTATTTTATTTTTATTTAACTTAATATGGATTGTTGAAATGTTTTATTTATTCATTGATGATAAATAAGAATTCAATTAATTTAATTTAAAAAATTAGAATATATTTTAATTTTAGAATTATATCTCTACTTTTTGATAAATTCGACTTCATAGATACCATCTTTCCAATTCCATTAATCATTAATAAGGTAAAGTAGGTAAATTCAAAACCGAAATTAAAATACATCACAAGAGTTTGTGAAAAAAAACAAACGAAAGCAAAGCAGAGGTTTTTAGACAGTGATTCTTCTCCAACATGAAAATTCTGAAAAATTGTGCCAAGAATACCATGTATTTTCCCATTTATTTCATGGTATTTAATAGCCAACCCATTACTCTATTCCCTTAGGCACTATTGTGGAACTATTTAATTCAACATGCATTTGATGCGACTGTTTCAAATGCATGCAAAACATTTCATTTTTTATGCATTCAGCTATCGTGTGCTTATCAATTTCAAGCTAAGGAGTTTTTGTTTACACAGATTGGTGGTTGTCACTGTAGGAAGCCTCTCGGCTTAATTATGAGTCTGTTATGATGAATACGAACTCTTTTTTGTATTTGTTGTTAAAAAAACAACACTTTAGAAAACTCTTTAAAATAACCAGTGATAATAAATAAAAAATAGTATGTGTTGAATACTTTTTCTGTGTGTAATATGGTTGTTGTAAGTGTTTATTATTTTGTTTTATTAGCTGGGACTATTTAAAAAAATTCATTTGGTATCAGATCAGGTGTTTTTTTGGGGGTTAAATTAATCATGTCTGGTTTGAACTCTTTGCCAATTCTTGAATTCAATGGAAGTGATTATGATTACTAGTGCATCAAAATGATGACCTTCTTTATAGGAAAAAAATTGTGAGAGATTGTAGAAACAGGATATGAAGAGCCAACAGATTGGAGTACTCTTAGAGCTAATGCAAGAACAATGAAGAAGGAGGCTTAGAAGAAGAACTCTCAAGCCTTATTCCACATTCAAATAGCTTTGGATAAGAGCCTATTTCCCAAAATTGCAGGTGCAAAGACATTAGAGGCTGCCTAGAAGATTCTATAGGAAGCTTACCAAGGTAGTGATCAAGTAAAAGTAGTTAAGTTGTAGACATTAAAAAGAGAGTTTTAAAACTTGAAAATGCAAGAATCTGAGAAAGTAGATGATTTTTGTGTAAGAGTGAATGATGTTTTCAATAAAAAGGCCACTCTTGGAGAAACTATAAACAATAAAATTGTGATATAAAAAAGTTTTGAGGTCTAACACCAAAATGGAGCCATGTAGCTATAATCATTGAAGAGAGAAAAGACTTGTCTACCCTTCAATTTGATCACCTAGTTGGATCTCTAATGTCTCATGAAGAGAGATTGAGAGATTCATTTGGAGAATGTGATGAGAAAGCTTTTTCCTCCAAACTACAAATCTCAAAGAATGAAGATGCTAGTACTAGCAACAAAAGCAATCAAAGCCAAGGTCGAGGTCAAAATCAAAATCCTCCAAGAGGTAATAGAGGAAGAAGAGGTGGTCCAAGAAGAAGAGGTAGAGGGAGATTTGATAAAAGAAATATTCAATGTTATCATTGTAGTAGGTAAGGTCATTTTGAAAGGGATTGTAGATTAAAATCCAGTAATAATAATAAAAGTGTCAATTATGCTTAAGAGAGTGATGAGGCTTCCTCAAGTAATTTATTTTTATCTTATGGAAAATCTGAAAAATGTTGTCCAAGATGTTTGGTATTTAGATTCAGGATGCTCTAGCTACATGTCAGGGAATAAAGAGTTGTTTTCTAAAATTGATGAGAATTTCAAATCCAAGATCAAGCTTGGTGATGACTTTGAAGAAAAAATTTCCTTAGTCATTTGATTTTCAGATTTATGCTTTTTGGCTTTGGGAGGATCCATGCACAAAAGAAGGTTTGGTTCTAAAAGGTGAGTAATGTGCCACGTGGTGGCTACGTGCATTTTGTTTATCTCTTTCCTTTTGGGAAAAATTCGGGCCATGTATCAGCTTGGTAGAGAATTTCTCAACAACGATTTTCACAAATCTGAGAATACCCACCCCCTAGATACATCATCTCTTCACTGCAAAGAAGTTGTGCTTTAAGGAGCTTTCTCTTTGGAGTTTTTCAGAGCATACCTTTTCTTTGGTTTTCAAGAGAAAGATTTGAGTTGGTGCTGCCAAGCCATGTGATTGGTCAACAAGACTTTTTTCTAGGCTATTTTTTAGGATCCGAGCGTTTATGGAGGGAAATCTTGCTAAATATATGAGGGATATTAATCCAACAATTGAGAGTTGATGAGCAAAGATTGTCACAACCTAATTAAAGATCTATGATTGGATTGTGATCTATCAGGTGCAGACATCTGGTAGTAATTACTTCTGGGTAGACTCTCCCTTCGGCTATAAATTTGAAGCAGCAATAGAAGAGAAGGGTTCCTAAAGTTTTCCCTTTTGGAAAGAAGTTCTTTAGTTTTCTATAGCTATAGGAAGTATTTTCATTAAAGTTTGCAGAACACTGCTTCACTCTGGCATGTTATATTTGTTTTAACTCAAACTAAATTGTTGGATTAGAATTTGACCTTTATTTGAAAGTTCATTTAATATTTGAAGTACAAAATATTTGGGAGAAATATTTGAAACTATGCATGATATGGCCTCTATCAATTTTTCTTTCTTTATATCTTTTTTTAGAATAGAACAATGTGTCTAGCTTAATCCAAATAGTTTGATTATTTAATTTTCATGTTGTAGGCTTATATGATAAAGTGATAGCCTGTCGAAATTAGATTATGTCATTAGACTTCTTTGTTTTCTTTAAAGGTTATTGTTTCTTCATGTCATGTTGTATTAATAGGAAGACTTTATGTAGATTTTGAATGTTTTATGTTAACTCTTGGAACTTCTATGCTTGATCGGATCTTAACAAAAACTTCTTGTGGGTAGATTTGAATGATTGCACTGTGATTGTATCTGGCCTCTATTGTTTGTTCTCTTCCCAACAATGAAGGGTTGTGGCATTCTATGTCTATTATATAATTCATAGAAAAGGATTTGGATTTTGAAATGTTGTAAAAGTGTTGGCACATCACCACTTTTCATGTTTTATGTTTACATTTCTTTCTACCTTTTTCCCAAACTCAGAGAATAGCCGACTTTCTATAAAAATATTGGAGGTATTCAGTGAGGTGCAGATTGGTCCCCCATTCATTGAATTTCCCATAAGACTATCGAAGAGGCACAATATGTGATGATCAATAGTTTTCTTTTGGCACACCCAATGGGACCCAAGTTTTCCAAACGTCTGATTAGAAGTTTGAAATATTTCTTAAATCAGGCCAATGAAAGAAACTGAAAGTTTCATGCCCAAAGTCCAAACTAGACCATCTTCAAAGGGCCATTTCTAGTACTCCTAGTTACCCTCTTTGGTACCTAGTAGAAGAAAACTTACAAGTTTTGTAGTTCTTGTAAAGAAGTAGTAGAGTGAGGAGTACAAGCCTAAAATTTAGAGCTTTATCTACTCTTCCTAGAGGCTGAAGTTTCCAAATAAGAATACCAATTTACCTGATTCATAGGAATATTTTATCCATAGCTCATGTACCCCCTCTTTCTCCTAAAAATTTTGTAACTTGGGAAAGTGGTAGTCCGCTACAACCACCTGCTCCCCCAAATGTCTAGGCCGACATACCTACTAATGCCCTCAAAGCTATTCCAAAATTCTTCGGGGAGGATTTCAAAACTCCTTCTGAATACCACCAAGACATAGTGGAGGTATGTAGGGTGCACAACATAGCAGAGGAAAACATTGCTCTGAGACTAATGGCGACCTCCTTCAAAGGGAAGGCTCAAGATTGGTATTGATCTTTGACTTCCAGCTCTATCATCTCATGGGATTAACTAGGAGAAAAGTCATTTGAACACTTTTCGGAGAAAGGAGATTGTTCTTCATTGTTACATTAATTAATAACCATCCAAAGAGCTTCACAAGAAGCCATGAGCAAATTCAACACCAAGTTTCACAAAACCTGGTAGAGGATTCCTATGACTACCTGACCTTAAGCTGCGATGGCGTTCATGTTCTACCTAAAGGCTATCAATTTAGATATTATGGTGATGATAACCTCTATGGGAGGATATATCTTACTTGATGCATATGAGTTGATGGTACTCACAAAGAATACTTTAATAGATGCAAGGAAGCTTCCACCATGACCTTCGATACCTATATTTGCAAAAAAATTGGGTGGGCCTCAAGACGAAGCTCCTTTGAACACTTCCACTACTCAAGTGATGCTTTTGACTCCACCACAATCCATGTACATGTACCCCACCACACAGCCAAGCATTTCAGGTTCTTCCTCTATAGCAACGGACATCAACGATATGAAGATCCTCATGTAGTCCTTTACTAATGAGTTAGTTCTCATCAAGTGGAAACAAGCGACCCCTCTAAAGAAAGCCACTCAGACCTATCAAGGAGGAAGGCCACCATATAATCAGAACACATACTAAAGACCCTCAAATCATAGAGGTCAACAAGTGGCATTCGCAAACCAAATAGTTTCGATCACCATGTTATTGAAAATGGTCAAGGATAGCCAGAGCAAAGAGTTAATCCTAGGTCAAAACAACTTGGCGGAAGATGAGAATGTGCTTCCCATGCAATGACAGTCATATGCCCCAAAATTTCCCAAGGGGAATATGCAACGAAAGATAGTGGGGCAAAGAAACAAAGGCATGTTTTCAAATGCAGAAGAATATAAGTCCTTTGAAATGAAAAATTCCCATTTTAGGGGACAAATGAAAGGAATGTCCTTAGAGAAAGAGTTGGATATTGTACCTGACCAAGCGCTATTTTTATGGATGGAGGAAGAAGATGCGGTCTTTGAAAATGAAGCTCGGACAACCAGTGCTCCACGAGTTTAGTCGAACTACAACACAAGATCCAAGAGAAGGCTCATAGGAGAGTACGTGCAACAAGTTCCACCTCATCCTCAGCCATGCCAACCACTCCCACAAGAAAAATAGTTCCCATAGTTGATTGGTTGACCAACCCAGCAGCAACAAATTCAACCGTTGCCCACAATGGAGTTGGCTAAGATGCCAAACCCATTCACGATGGATATTTTTCCTCCAAAGCCCACGGAGATTCCACCATTTAAGCTCAAGGTTCTGCCAATTAGAGCGCTCAATGTGGTGGAGCAGCCAAAGAAGGTACTTGTCAACATGTCCCTATGGGATGTTATATCTATTCTCGAGAAAAATACATTACTTTGGGAAGCATTGAAAAATGAGGAACAAAGACCATAGATAGATGTAACTCTACCGTGTGATCAGAGTAAAGATAAAGGACCTGCATTAGACCCTTAAGCTCCAAAAGCTACAACTTATACAAATGGTTTGGGAAATGCAAAAGAGAAAGAGGTAAGCAAGTTGAAGCCCACCCCTTTATTTTTAACATTGATTGTGGGAAATATTTTTTTGCATAATAATATGATCGATTCAGGAACTAGTACTATGTTCATGCTAAAGCAAGTGGCAGATACCTTGATGCTTAAGTATGAGCCCCTAGAGAAGGGAATCATGTAGTTGGATGGAAATTAGGTTTCGATTATTGGTTGGATAAAAGAGTTTTCTTTAACCCTCTTTTCATGTGTGAGCCAGATGGTCTCACAAGAAGTAGTGGTGATAGACATTCCCCCAATCTTCAGAATGTGCCTTTCTATAGATTTCACCACAAATCTTGGTGGATACTTGGCACTTGACTGGTCCATCTAATATTGAGAACCAAGCACGATGTGAAGATGGCGATCCTATTTGAATCTTTGCACCCTGAACATATAGCAAACAATGCAGTCTTATGTTTTGAAGCAACACATACCTCCTTCTCAAAATAGGAGGGATATTGCATAGAGATGTTGGAGGACAAAGAAGACACAAGTGATCGGACACCTGAAGAGGAGGTTCTCCTCATCCAATTCATTGACTTTGACCCATTTGGAAATTTTCATTCCATGAGACTAGGCACATACATGATCTTCGATGATGATCTGATCTATTCGAAACTAATGAAGGATTGGGAGGAATATAATGATCCAACAGATAACCATCTATGGACCTTATACTTTGATGGCACGAAATGTAAAGTTGGTTCTGGAGCAGGGATCTGACTACTATCACCAATAGGATCGGAGACCCTTAAGGCCTATCATTTTCAATTCCCATGCTCTACTAATGACATAGAATATTAAGCTTGATCCATGATTTGATTCTCACTAAGTGAATAGGCACAAAGAGGTTGCAGACATTCGGATATTCTGAGTTGATTGTGAGCTAGGTCCATGGGAAAGTGGCTACTAAAAATACAAGAATGAGGTCATATAGACATCAGGTATGGGATTTGATTGAGGGCTTTGAATATTTTTATGTGCAAGTCATTCCTCGATCTCAAAAAAATATAGCTAATAGGATGGATTCAATCAGATCATAGTTTGAACTAGTCCCTAATTCAATAACAAAGTATAATTCATTACAAATCATCGTCCAACCATCAATCCCTAACAATGATCAGAACTGGTAAGTGTTTGAAGATGACACTCAGTTCACCACCTTCATCGAGAAGTTGGAAGGAGTTTCCAACTATTCACAACTAGGAGCCCAACCTCCCAAAGAGCGGGTTATCTAGCTAAAAGGAAATAATCTCCCTCAAGGCTTAATCTACCTCAAAAATATTTTTGATTTTGAAGATGTAAGGAATGACAAACAAAGATTTACCGTGGATGAAAAAGATTATGAGGAGCTCAATGTCGAAAATGGAAAAAAACTAAAAGTCAAAAGGAATGTTTCATGGGAAGATAAAGAAAGGTTAAGGGATCTATTTTCTAGATATGATGGAGTTATAGCTTGGACCTATGATGATCTTAGAGGATATGATCCTAACATAATTCAGCATACCACTGAATTGGTGGAAGGATCAAAGTCAGTCTGATAGAAGCAAAGGCCTATCAATCTGAAGGTTTAGGCATTGATGGAAAATGAACTTGCCAAATTGATTGAGTCCTGAATCATTTACCCAATTAAGCACTCCACTTGGGTGTCTAATCTAGTACCAGTTCAGAAGAAAAATGGTTACATTAGGCTTTGTGTTGATTTTTCGAGATCTTAATAAGGTTTCATTGAAAGATCACTACCCTTTACTGTCAATAGAGAAGATCCTGCAGACCATGGTTGGATCGAAGATGTTTTCATTGCTTGATGGTTTCTTAGGGTACAACTAGGTATATGTCAAGGAAGGTGATCAACATAAAATGATGTTTACCACCAAGTGGGGAATGTTCGCATTTTCAAAAAATCCCTTTGGACTCTCAAATGTTGGTGCAAATTTTTAGTGAGCAATGAACATTACTTTTAGAGGATTGATCAATTTGATCATTCTTATTTATTTGGATGACCTAACATTATTTTCAAATTCAAAAGTTGATCATTTCAATCATCTAGAATAGGTTTTCTAGAAGTGTCAAAAGCTCAAGATTTCTTTAAATCCAAAAAAATGTGTTTTCGGAGTACCTCAAGGTAAGATACTTGGTTTTGTAGTATCCAAAGAGGGAATTGCAATAGATCCTGAAAGAGTGAGATCTATAATGGAGTTACCCCTACCGGTGAATCATAAAGGGTTGTGATCTTTCTTAGGGAAGATTAACTTTTTTAGTTGGTTCATTTAAGACTTTCCGGGCATTGCAAGACCTATCACGTTGATTATTAAGAAGAAATTAATGTTTAAATGGACCCCTAAGGGTAGAGAATCTTTTGAGTAGATAAAGATAGCTATCTCCACTGCTCTAATGTTGGCTAACCCATAATTTTCTAAAGATTTCATGCTCTATGTATACAATAGTTAGCATAGCATAGCTTATGTGCTCACTCAGAAGGATGAAGAGAATAATGAGGAACATACAATTGTGTTTCACTCAAGAAACCTTAAGGGTTATAAAACCAAGTATAACTTTGTACAAAAGAAGGCTTTTTCCATTGTTAAAAGCCTTAAAAAGTTCTAACACTTGGTGTCAGCCAATAAAATTACCATCCTGGTTGCTCATCCTAGTGTATGGGAATATATCACTGAATGAGAGATAACCTTGAGAAGAGGGCCAATTGGATAACCAAGATCCTAGAGTATGATGTGGAAATCAGACCAACTAAGCTAGTTCAGGGAAGAGGTCTCTATGAGTACCTTGCACAAGAATCAAGTTCTAAAACTGAGAAGGATATCGATCAAGTCTACTTAAATTAGTTTGAGTCCAATGAGTCCTGGGTGGTGGATAGAACGTGATATATGCAAAAGGGGTACTACTCGACTAGCCTTGGACATTCTAAAATAGGCAATACTACCAAATGAAAGGTATTGGGTATGTATTAATTGAAGGGACTTTATTTAAGATAAATTATGATGGTGTCTTGCTCTGATGTTTAGATAAGCACCAGGTGGAAAGGGTTCTTAAGGAATTCCATAGCAGTCCTAAAGGTGGATACTTCTCCACCTAGACTACCACCTTGAAAATCATGCGAGTAGGATATTATTGACCCTCTATGTTTTCTGAAGTGCACCATCTGGTGTAAAAATGTACTCAATGCCAATTATTTGTTGGCAAAAGAAAAGCATTTGCCTTGCCCTTAAGTCCAATTGTAATCGAAGAGCCTTTTGCTCAATGGCGTTTGGATTTTTTTGGAATGATAAATCCTATCTCTAGTGTTGGCCACAAATGGATCCTCACAGTGACTGATTACTTCACAACGTGGACAAAGGCCATCAACTTGAAAAATTCTATAGAGGGCGAGATTGTCAATTTCCATGAAGAGTTGGTCACTAGATTTGGTTCACCAAAAACCGTCATATCCAACAATGCTTGGGCCTTTGTAGGAAAAAGGATGTTAGATTTTTCTATAAAAAATGGGATCTTCCTCAAGACTTCATCAAACTACTACCCACAAGGAAATGGGATTGCAGAGTCAACTAATAAAAACCTAATTAGGTTAATCAAGTGCATTGGGTCTGAGCAATAAAGAGACTGGCACAAGCACCTATGGGTTGCTCTGTGGGCAGATTGGATTACACCAAATCATATCCTAAAGGTGTCTCCCTATGAATTAGTATATGGGAAAGAGGTAGTGTTACCTGTTACCATGGAACTACTTGCTTTACAAGTACTAAAAGCCCTAGAAATAGATGACAGAATGGAAGTATAGTTAGTGAAGGTCCTCAAACTTGAGGAAGATAGAGAAAAGGCCTTAGGAGCCATGATCAATCGCCAACAGATGGTCAAGCGGTAGTTCAACAAGAAGACTTCTGACCCATATTTCTAGGAAGGAATCCTAGTGCTAAAGTACAATGAGCGTACTACAAAACTAGGGTAGCATACCAAATTTGAAGCACTGTGGAAGGGGCCATTTGAATTAGCACATGCAAAGAAAAGAATGTGTATGAACTTGAAGATATGGAAGGAAATTCTCTAGATATACCAATGAACGGTATTTATACGAGATTATTCCATTAAAGCATGTTGTTCTTTTAAAAAAGTTCACAATTATGTACCATATGTAGAAAATTTGTAAATACGCTTTAGTTTTAAGAATAAGCCATGAGAGAAACATGGAAGAAGTAGACAAGTATTGTATTATATATATATATATATATATATATTCATTGAATATTTAAAAGTGTAATACAAGCTAAGGCTCAAATTTTAAATTGAAGCTCTCTCGAGCAAAAAGAAGCAAAATGGAGGCAAAGTACAAAAAGATGAAAAGATTAGGCCTCCAGCCATAGTTATGTTGGCAAGTTTCCCATAGTCAATTTTTCTTCTTCTTCTTCTTCTTATTTAATAGGGAAATGGGGGACACAACAATGCATAGTGCATGGGGCTAAACTTCTAGTCTCCATGGTTGTACACCAAAAACTCAAAATGCTTCATAAAGTCTAGCCCAATAACGCATTCAACACCCTATTCCCACATGAAGTAAGTGGCTATAGGAAAAGATAATGAGTGGTGATCTTCAAGGTCCATAGTGCGGAAGTTGGTTAGAAAGGGTAACTAGGGCATGTCCATCCCATGATCAACATGCTTGCGAAGGTCCATTGTACTTGGAATGCTAACACCCAAGATAGTGACTTGTACAATTTTCCAAGCCCTTCTAGCAGAGAGGCATCGAAAATTTGACAACACAGGTCCACTATCTAGGGTTTGGTGATGTTTAGGTCTAGGAGGGAGGCCATGAAGCGAGATATGACATTGCAATTACTTCTCATCTAGTTCTCGTCCTCAATAAATTCTTGGCCAATGACCCAACATAATGCAATTACCCCAAGGTGGTCACACCTCTTCACTAGATGCTTAATTCTATCAGCAATGATCTCCTTAGTGAAGGTGTATTTCTGCCTTCGTGGAAGTAGATGAACAGGAGTGCCTAGGCCAACAAACATAGCTGAATGCAGTAGAGCGAAGGGAAAAATAGAGATAGAAAAAAGGTTGGATAAACTTAAAAAGCTTTATTTTTGAATGAATATTGCATTAAGGTGGTATAGTTATTTATAGAAAAGAGGTGCTGGCAAACCCAAACAACAGAAAGTCTATTTTTGGCTAGACAACAACGGGAAAAATATCAAAGCAACCAAAGGATAGGGGATAAATCATATGGATAATTTGACATAAGGTGCTAAAAATTAAATTTGGACATTGGGAGTAAATGCTCACATAAGTCGATCATCGACATCTATCATTTGCCATCATCAACACCAACTAGCTTGCTTATATGAAAAGACATGGATTAATGTGCTAAAATTTGACAAATTAAATGGGCACATCTTTTCAAAGGTACCTTGCATCACCTAAGAATTTTTTTCATAACTAAAAGCACACTCCCCAAGACAACAAGCTTATTTGTAAAGAGAGGTGGCAGAGAGGATGTACTAATTCCATTCTTGCAGACTATTTGGCATTCCCAAGGGATACGAATCTCAAATCTACATGTATCTCCTCATTGGCAACATTTAATGGACTAGCGGTAATGACATAGCATTAACTACATGTACGTGCTAAGGGAATTAAGTATACCAAAAGGTAGATTTTTCTAAAGTAGCAAAAGGAAAGTGGTTGTTTTCAATAAAGAAACTCTCTACAACTTCTTGAAGAAGCCATGTCGAAGCCATCAATGACTGGTAGAAGGGTTGAAGCTTAATCTAAAAGGCCTGATTTTACCGATATCTTTGGGTAGAAATCGTTCACCAATGCCCCAATGCTTGAGGAGTGACCATTTGAATTTTATAGAAAGGTGCAAGTAGATAAAAGTGTTGCCAGAGAGGTGGTGTGAGATACTGCTGACAATATTTTTGATCCAGAATTGTCGACTAACCCTAAGAGCCTTAGGGAGGGGGCATTTCAAAGAATGTTAGAGCATGGTGCATCTGAGGGTTTTTCCTCTCAACTCTGGAATTGTGGGTTGCCACAGTTCATGTTGCCTACAATACACCCATGCCCAGAGTTAGTGGATGCATGTACCAAAAGGTTCAATAAAGAGACATGAGCCATTATGTGCAACAAGATGAAGGTCACGATCTTTGTTGAAGCCATATGGGATATGCTATGTATCCCTACCAACTGGGGCACTGAGCCATTTGTTGAGCAAAATATGGAATTTTTTTAGGAAGAAGCAAACTAGAGAGAAAGTTTCTATGAGAGTGAGATGAAGGAAAGGCCGTCAAGAGGTTGTTTTGTTTTTCCTCTTGCAAGCAAAAAGTTCAAGAGCAACACATAGGATGTTTTCTCGATGTTGGCTTGGATTTTCGTCTTTGATAATGATAAGGAAGTCCATCCCTTCCAGATGAGCTTGGCCTTAGTAGTCAAAAGGGAGAGAGAGCATAAATATTATGACTTTGTTGATGTAGTAGCTATGAGCATGTTGGAGCAATTGAGGAATTACCATACAAAGTACAAATTCAGGTATTCTTTCTTGGTTGACTTGATTCTACATCAAAATTTTGGGTTTTTGGAGAGACATTTTCTAGTGTCTAGGCTCAATGCAGATGGTTTATGTCAGCGAGTTTCTATGTGGACCTATGAATTGTCAAAAACATGCAATTATTATTAGTTTGTGAACCATTTTCTAAGACCGGTGCTTCAAGAATTGTTGCCGCATCTTATGGGTTATTTTTCTCCTGAGCTTTTGCAATGAATGAAAATTGTGCCAACTCTGATGGATTATTTCCTAGGAGAGGATTCCACATTTATCAGATTTCATGGTTTCGTCAAAGAACCTTTTTGACTCCCCAGATTTGTAGTAGATAGGGTTTTTTTGTGTTGGAGGCATGCCATTAGGAAAGCCTTGTTGACAACACCTATGGCTCTAGAAGGAACAAGACAAAGTTATATCCACTTCCCCTTTGTATTGCCAACAGTAAGGTGACACTAGATAAGTGGAAGGTGCAGAAGGAACTTATGACTCTACAAGCAGCCCTAGGCTTAGTCCTCATATGTGACACGTGGGACTACAATCCAACAAGATAATTCACTTTGAAACATGAGAGTAAGGAATATCTGGAGTCTAGGATGAATCTAACTCAAGAAAGGGTAGAAGTATACATTAACTTGGCCAACATACCAACCAAATAGTTGAAATGGTTGAGTTTCTATACACCATAGGTAAATTATCAAAGGAATCTCCTAATAAATAAAACCCTCAACAATCAAATGAAGCTCTAGGGATGGTCAATAAGGAAGAAGATAGATTTATGGAGGTTTTGACAAGAGATGGGATGCACAAATAAGTTTCTCAAAGATTTTTAGCCACATGATGAATAGTTCAAGGAAATTTATGACCGAGAGGTCAAAACCGATAATAGCAACCCAAAGGCCAATCACGAGATTGAAGAGGAATGACTTCCGCACCATACTTCCTGACCCTAGGAGTTCGATAGAAGAAGAAGGTCTGATATGGTTGACGAGTGTCAAGCTTCAATGAGATCATTCACTAAAGGATAGAAAAATTCTAGTTTGGGTCATGCAAAGTGAAGGCAAGTCTAAGACCTGGGCGCACCCGAGGTAGCAATCGGGGGAGAAGAAGAAGCAGAGTCTGTTATGCAAAAAATTTCGACCGTCGTAGTCCAAGTAAGTCTTGCTCCCCCTCTTCTTCCGGCCTCTACATCTTTGGTTACTCCTTTACCCCTATTTGTTGAGGAGAATCCTCCGTCCATGGACCTTGAGCTTTTGGTCCTGAATGAACCCCCTACTATTTTTAATACACCCTGTGATGTAAACCCACATGCCAAACGAGCAATATTCACTTCAGTTGCTATTGATTATTTAATTGCCCTATCCAAGGTCCCTATCAATAAATATAAATCATCCATGTTGCCCATTACCCCATTTCCATCCTCATCCAGACAAAAATTTTCCATTCCTCTCATTTCCCTTTTTACTCCAACTGGTCTTTCTCGGGCCCAATCTAAATATGGCATCCCACCATTTTCTATGATTACGCTCCCATTTGCCTCCCCACATGCTCATAATTTCAAAGTCTCTCCCTCTATTACTCTTTTTAGTCTTCCTCCTAATACCTCCATTACAACACAAAGCATTGACAGCCCATAGACTCTTCAAGAGCATTTCAAAGCAACTAAGCAATCCTGACAAGCCGAGAAGCAGAAATGGTTGTTGAAGAACACTAAATTGTTGGCCACCAAGAAGATTAAAACTAGTTTTAATGAAGAGTGGAATTCTCTATGGATTACTACCATGAAGTTGCTCGTATCCCAACCTGAGGGACAAATTCAAATGGAGAACTACGACATCAAGGCCATGGGTCTAGATTTGAATGAAATTTTCCTGTGCCACAAGGTGGATCTAGCCAAGACCACCCAAAAATTGGTGTATGCAGATTATGAATGGTTGGATTAGAAATTGAAGAAGCATGAGGCAAAATTAGTGAATGTAAGCGAAACAGTGAATAGGCTGCAGATACAAATCAAAGCTAGAGATGTTGAAATGGCCCACATAAGGAAAATACAAGACCAATAGGAGAAGGAAACACAGTTGCTCATGGAGACCCAAGGTGAGATGGTTCAACTGTATACTGAGATTGGTAGGTTGAAATATGAGCTTGTTACTGAGCATTGATCAAATATGGAGCACCAACATACTCGGGAAAGCATAAAGAGAGAGCTAGAGGGTGTCCGATCTTAGGCTTCTTATAATTTGTAAAAGACCCATGTAGAAGTAGAAAAGCTAAGACATGACAAGCAAGAAGTCGATTTCACTCTATAGGCTCATGATCAGGAGATCAAAAAATTAGGCTCTGAGCTGGTGAATGTCCTCAAGGAGAAGAATCAAATGGAGGAGAATGCAAAAGAAAAAGAGGCTTGATTACATCAAGAGCTAATGGTTGCACAAAGATTTGTGACCCTTCCTATGTTGAAAAGGATAGTATCCATGTATTGTGAGCGATTCATAGTTGTTCTCACCATCCTCAGACTAGCTCTATAGTTTTTATATTATGCTCGAGAGTTAAATGAAAGAGTTGGCCTGCTAGCTAACTAGGTTTTGCAAAAGTATGTTCCTCCGAGTAGCGGAGTCCCATTGTTTAATTTCCAAGTTATGTGTGGCCATTGATGAAGCCCTAAGAAGTGTAGGAATTCCAAATTGAAGGGTTGTGACTAGAAAACCAAGCGAATTCTCCCACTCTCACAAGATCACAAGAAAGAGCAAGGAACGCAAGGTAGTGTTGAACAAGAGGGTTGGTGAAATCAAGAAAGATGTCAGTGTCTTACATAGCTTTGAATCGCCTCCCTTTCTTTCACCAAATGGAGATGTGCTATCGATTGAGAAGATTGTAGATGAAATCAGACATAAGGTGAGGACTTCTATAGAACTCCTAGGTTCAAGTGCAACACCCACCATCAATGACATGGAGCATGAGATCCTTTCGCTTTCTCATCTCTATTATAACTTGGGAGTTGTTTCAACAAGATTGGGATTTGTTTCCTTTAAAGAAGTCTTCGAGCTAGATCAAGTGTACAATGTTATTTGTAATCTTGTTCAACTAACTAATGTGGATTGGGAGATGCAACATTTTTCTTTCCTCAAACTCCAATGATTTTCAGAGGTCTAGGTTCATGCCTCCGCAAGTGAAGGCCCCTTGTGAGTCACCAGAACTCTGAAGAAATTTTTTCTTTAGTCTTTTCATTTTTGGCTTTATGCTTTTTGGCTTCAAGATGATACTCACATAGAAGGTTTGGTTTCGAAAGGTGCACAATGCGCCACGTGTTGGCTATACACATTTTGTTTATCATTTTCCTTTCGGGAGAAAGTTGGGCCATGTATCAGCTTGGCTGAGAATTTCTCAACAATGATTTTCACAAATCTAAGAATACCCTCCTACTCGAAACGTCATCTCTTCACTACAAAAAATTTGTGCTTTAAGGAGCTTTCTCTTTGGAGTTTATCAAGGCGCACCTTTTATTTGAAACTATGCATATATGGCCTTTTTCAATGTTTCTTTCTTTATATCTTCGTTCAAAATAGAACATTGTGTTTAGCTTAATCCGAATAGTTTGATTATTTGATTTCCATGCTATAGGCTTATATGATAAAGTGATAGCCTATAGAAATTAGATTATGTCATTGGACTTCTCTATTTTCTTTAAAGGTTATTATTTCTTCATGTCATGTTGTATTAAGAGGAAGAGTTTATGTAGCTTTCGAATGTTTTTTATTAACTCTTGGAACTTCTATGCTTGATCGGATCTTAACAAATATTTCCTACGGGTAGATTTAAATGGCTACATTGTGCTTGTATCTAGTCTTTGTTTTTCATTCTCTTCCCAACAACGAAGGGTTGTGGCATTTTGTGTCTATTATATCATTCATAGAAAAGGATTTGGGTTTTGAAATATTGTAAAAGAGTTGGAACATTGCCACTTTTCATGTTTTATGTTTACATTTCTTTCTACCTTTTTCCCAAACTCAGAGAAGAGCCGACTTTCTATAAAAATCGCATAAGTATTTAGTGAGGCACAAATTGGTCTTCCACTCACTGAATTTCCCATAAGACTGACGGAGAGGCACAAGCTTTGATGATCAACAATGACAAAACATTAGAGGTTTCTACCAAAGGAGCTATGAAAATCCATACTAAGGAAGGTATGAAAAATGTTCAAGAAATTTATTACACTCCATAGTTAAAGCATAATTTATTAAGTGTTTGGAAATTGTGTGAGAAGAATATTAAGGTGGTGTTTGAAAATCAGAAATGTATAATTTATGATAAGAATCAAGGCAACAGGGAGATTACAGTTACAGTGCCTATGTCCTAGAATAGGATGTTTCCATTGAATTTTGGTGATCATAGTAGATTCTTTCCAATATTGCATATGAGGATAAAAGTTGGTTATGGCATATTAGGTATGGACATTTAAATTTTCAAAGTTTGAAATTTCTCACATCGAAATGTTTGATTTATGGTTTGCCTAAGGTTGAAGAGCACAAGGAGGTTTGTGAAGGGTGTGCTAAAGGAAAACATGCAAGAGATAAATTTCCAAAAGGAAATGCACGGAGAGCCCATTATCCACTATATTTGGTTCACTCAGATATTTTTGGTCCTATGCAAACAAAAAGTTTGGATAAGTCATCATATTTCATTACTTTTATTGATGATTACTCATGAAAGTGTTGGGTCTATTTTTTGAAGACAAAAGATGAAGCCTTTGATGCATTCAAAAGGTTCAAAGCTCTTGTGGAAAATGAAAAAGGTTGCAAAATCAAATGCTTAAGGACTGATCATGGAGGAGAGTATTTTTCAAGAGATTTTAAAAAAAATTACAATATGAATGGTATCAAAAGATAACTCACCATTGCTTACACACCTCAACAAAATGGGTTAGCTAAAAGGAAAAATTACATAGTGGTGGAAATGGAAAGGAGTGTGTTACAAACCAAGGGACAAATCAATTTTTTTTGGGGTGATGTAGTTGCTACAATAGTGTACATTCTTAATCGGATTCTAACATGTGCACTTGATATGAAGAATCCTTATGAAGCCTAGTATGAAAAGAAACCTAGTGTTCATCATTTTAGAGTTTTTGGTTGTTTAGCCTATGTACATGTAGTTGATCAAAATAGGAAAAATTTAGATCCAAAAAGTGAATCCTAATTTTTTTTTGGCTATAGTGAGCAAAGTAAGGCTTATAGGTTGTATAATCCTCTCACTAATAGAATTGTTGTGTCAAGAGTTGTAATTTTTTATGAAAGGGGAGTTTATGGTCATCAAAAAGGCCATGATGAGAAGTTTGAATCTGTTTTAAACTATGGTATTCTTCATGATATTGATTATGAGAATCACATTAATACTTCAATTTCAAGTGCTACAAGTCCGCCAAGTAGCCCCTCATCTAGTTCTTTATTTTCAAGTGCAAGTTCAAGCCCAAGTCCAAAAAGGAAGATGAGAAGCTTAAGTGACATTTATCAGAGATCTTCAAATCATGCACATGAAGAAAATCTAAGAGGTGAGACAATAAATTTTTCTTTATTTTCAAAAGCTGATTTTGAGCCATCATGTTTTGAAGATGCATGTCTTGGGTATGTGCAAGATCATCATGGAAAAAAAAGGCCCTTAAATGGCAAAAAATTCAGAAAAAACAGAGTTAGGCAACTTGACATAAAAATTTGAATAAGTTATCTATATTATTTAAAAAATATGTAAGAATAGAATTTGTAGAAAATTGAATGTAGTTTCTAAATTACTAGGTTCATTTACAAAAAAATAAAATCTATTTGGTTAAAATTTGAAATTTCAATATAGTAGTACTTAAATTTCAGGGAAAAAATAAGAAGTAGGTGTCCGTCTGACCACCCTAACCACATTAAAATGATAATATTTTTTTATAATATTTTAGATATAAGTAGAGGACTCATCTCCTGATGTGATGCATATTTTTTTGTATTTTTTTTCCAAGTAAATAATTAATTATAATTTTTTTATAACAAATTTTAAAAAATATAAAGACTCGTATGTCTGACCACCTTAACTTGGTCAAAACTTCATGAAATTCAATTTTTTTTTTTAATCTTATAGTATACAAAGTATAGAATGTGACGCATGTTTTGGATTCAAAAAATATGATACCGTTTGAAAGCTATAGATGTTTTTCAATCATCCTAAGAATCAGGACTTTAGTCATAATTCAATAGAAAATGAATAATAATAATTTATTAAATTCAAATTAAAGCATAATTTATATTGGTGAAAAGCTGAGAATCTCCTTTGAAAACCCTTTTCATTTCATCAATTTTGGGTAAAAAAAAAGTCATCAGCCACATACCCATCATATTGCCACTTTTTGGCCCATCATGATCCTTCACATACCCTCTTAATAAATTTTGGGTGCAAGCAATGCAAGAAGAGATAGATTTTATTCATAAAAATGATACTTGGGAGATTACAAAGCTTCCACATGACAAAAAGAAGATTGGTACTAAATAGGTCTACAAGACTAAGTACAGTAGTGATGGAAGTGTTGAAAGACACAAGGCACGATTAGTGGCTAAACGCTACACACAAAGGTATGGGATCGATTATGAAGATACATTTGCACCTATAGAAAGAAAAGAGACTATAAGAATATTGATTTCTCTATCAGCCCAAAAGAAATGGAGCATTCATCACATGGATGTGAAAAGTGTCTTCTTGAATGGGTACTTAGAAGAGGAAATCTATGTGGGAAAACCATAAGGTTTTGAGGTGCAAGGAAAAGAACACCTAGTCTACAAGCTGAAGAAGGTCTTGTATGGCCTTAAACAAGCAACAAGAGCTTGGTATGCTAGGATTGATGGATATTTTCAAGAGAATGGTTTCAAGAGAAGTAAGAGTGAACCTACCCTTTACTACAAACAAGAAAGTAATGATATTCTTATTTTCAATTTCTATGTTGATGATTTGTTGTATATGGGTAGCAATTCTAAGATGAAAGATAAATTCAAAAGTGTTTTGATGAATGAATTTGAGATCGAAGATTTAGGTCTCATGCAATATTTTATAGGAATGGAGGTTTATCAAAGTAAGGTTGAAATTTTTATTTGTCAAGAAAAATATGAAAAGGATATGTTGAAGAAATTTTATATGATTGGTTGTAAACCAACCTCAACTCCAATTGTTCATGGAGTAGTGTTATGTAGAGATAATGGTGCTGAAAGAGTTGATGGGACAACTTATAGAAGTAATGTTAGTAGTTTGATGTTTCTGACCCACACAAGGCCTAATATTTCTTATGTAGTTTCTCTTGTTTCAAGGTACATGATAGATCCTTCTGAAATTCATATGAAGGCATCCAAAAGAATTTTGAGGTATGTGAAAGGAGATCTTAATTTTAGCATTCATTTCTATAGTTCTAAATAATTTAATCTAGTTGGATTCAATGATTATGATTGGGGTGGTAGTATGGATGATTAAAAGTCTACATCTAGTATTTGTTCCTCTTTTGGTTCGGGTTTTATTAGTTGGAGCTCAAAGAAACAAATCATAGTTTCTCTTTCTTCCACATAAGCAAAATATGCTATTGTCACTTTTGTAGGTAATCAAGCATTATGGCTTAGGAAAATTCTAGAAGAAATTGGTGAGAAAAAAATTCAACCTATAGTGATATTTTGTGATAACATGAGCACAATCAAATTGGAAAAAAATCCAGTGCATCATAGTAGAACTAAATACTTTGATCTTAAGTATCATTTTACTAGAGATTTGATGCAAAATAAAGAAGTAGAACTTAGGTATATCAAGACAAAAACTCAGCTTGCAGATATATTTACTAAATTTGTTGCAAAGATTCAATTTTTGATGCTCCAAGATCATATAATGAGTCCTCTTTGCATCAAGGGGGACTATGTTGATAACTGATGTGAATCTCTGAGTGCTCCACTATCATTTTGTAGATACAAATTATATTTCTTGTTTCTTTGTTTCTCTTTAGCTTGTTGCTTTTAGTTTTAGAAATTTTGTTTATGTTGTTCTACATAACATAGGAATTAACTCTATTTTTATCACTCTTTTGGAAATTGCATATTATGAGTTTTTTATGATGAATACAAACTCTTTTTTGTATTTGTTGTTAAAAAACAACACTTTTGGAAACTCTTTAAAATAACCAGTGATAATGAATAAAATATATTATGTGTTGAATACCTTTTTTTTTGTGAAATATGGTTGTTGTAAGTGTTTATTATTATTTTTATCAGATGGGACTATTTAAAATTCTTCACCATTTTCATTGACCAAGATCAATCACCAAATCCATACAAACAACATAAAATACAATTTAGACAAATATGGATCACAAAACATAAATATCTGAAGATAAATAAATATGGAAGAGTAGTACCTGCAATGTCCCACAATCCTAAGTTCACCATACTACCATCAATATTCAATTTTCATTAAAATTGGCCAAAACCTTTGGCACATAAACCGGATTGAACCAAAGCACCCATAATTGATTTTCACTCACCATCCCAATGACCATTAAATGATAAAATATTAGGGGGTATTATTAAATCATGCAAACTTCTATGCATTGTGCTAGTGTCTAAATAGTTATATCTCCTAGAAATGCCAAACAATAAGAAATGATAAAGTTAATAGACTTGAACTATTATTTTACATAAAAGAGGTCATGAAGGGTATGGACTTGGAAATATGAGGAAAAAATACTAATACAAGGGTCAAATGAGTCTAAAAATATGCTAGGGGAGACAAATACCAAAGTAGGTTCAAAACATAATATAAAATTGTAAGGATATGCAATTTTCTATGTTACACCTTCTCCCATCAATATTTGACTTTCTTCACAACATCCTACATTATGGGAATTATTCATTTACCTATCACCACTTGCACTTTCCTTTACATATCCTTAATTATTCACATAATTCCTTACCCCAAATCCTTGGTACCTACTTCACAATATCTTTCTCTTTGAATCACCTTGGTAGCTTCTAGAGAATTATTCCTTTCACTCTCTCTCCTTTATATCATATGATTATATTGAGGGAATCATTACTTTCCCATGATGTTTCCCACCTATATCATCTCCTAGATTGGGGCATCACACATTTCCTTCTCATCATGTGTTACCTTACTATTAAACCCTTAGACCTATATAGCCACTGTTTACCTATTTCCTTATCTTGACCACATGTGGGGAATGTGACATTCTTGGGACATTATGTACATTCATTGGTGTTCTTGACCATTGAGGATAATATCAGCATTTTTATTTTTCAGTTTTTGGGGGTAAGCTCATTGCATAACAATATCTTTGATCCATGTGCTTACCACAATTATCATTCAATATTATTTACATGATGATACATGATATATTTATTAGACATCACATTCTATTATTTACATGCTTGGCCTAAATTTATATTTCAACAATTTATCCCTCTCATCTAATTCCTTGCATCAAATGGATACAACTAATTGAAGGGAGCACATTTATTATCACTAACATTCTTATTATTAATATTTTAGGCAGTGACAAGTGCTACATAGAGACCCAATAGTATGACTAGATAAATCTTCTACCATATATCATGGCATTGTCTAATATGCTACACCATAAAAATTCATAACACTCTCTAAACAAGCACAATTCAATAAATTTCCTTACTTCAAGCTTCTTTTCTTATTTTCTAAATATTTAAACAAGGTTATATATTGTACCAAATTTTTACTTATGAGATAAAATATACTCATTAGACATTTTTCTTTTATTTTGCAGGTTCTCATGGATAATGCAAACCAAAGGTGGGATGTACACAATGACATTCAGAATGGTTATTACTTTATATAGACTTTGGTATCATTTATTTGTCTAATTTTTACTTTATATTCATTTTTATGAGTACTACACACTTTTAAATGCATGAATATTCAAAATTTACATACACTTTAAAGGTAAAAGTAATAATAATAATATAACCGTACCATTTCCAATTTAGTTTTGTATCCATTCTAAAAAGAAATGAGAATGAAAGAGAATAGTTCACTTTCAAATTTGTATTCTTCTTTTGAAAAATAGGAAAAGATTTACATTTGGGATATACAAGAGAATTAAGGAGAGGAGAAAATAATTATAGACCCAAAGAGAAATATGTAAACATAAAAAGGAAGAGAAGAGGAGGATAAAACTTGTAATAAACTATGTGCTTTAGATTTATATTTATATTTTTAAATATTTTGGATAATTTGTTATAAATTAATCATAATTGGTTGTTATTTTATTTGTAGTAGAGTAATACTTAAAAATAATTAGAAATTTGAGAAAATTTATGAAAAAGAAAGAAACATATTAAAATTATTATATCTTAATCTTATCTTATTATTTTTATAAAGTATTATTATAGCTTTCTTGGAACTTCGTATTTATTGGTATTGAATTTACTATTGTTCTTATTTTCATTTTGAAATTTTGTTTCTATTTTTTAGATTTTCCTTTGTAAGGGATAGATGATTTGTAAAAGTAATAAGAAAGAGGTACAATTTTTCATTTAAATATTAAAAATTTCAATTAAAGTATTTTTTATTTCTGATATTGGTAAACATGGGATTTAAAGGACCTAAATCCTTGTATAAGAGAAAAAATAAATGATAGATAAAACAAGTATCATAAGTTGTGAGACAAATCAAACAATTCAATAAGACAAAAAAATGTGAGATGCAACTATAACTAGGGTGCTACATGGAACATTACGAAAAAATAAATAGCATGGATCCCCAAGGCCTCACTCAGACAATGATAGACTCAAACTTGTTCAACCTCACACCCTTTACTCTAGTATGAGATTGAGAGAAATATTTAGGTAGACCTTTCCTTCACCTTCTAACAACATTCAATAAAATATTATCATCAAAGCCTTCAAAACAAGGAGAAGTGGGAGGGAATTCCTCTTCAAAATAAGTTGAGTGATTGAAGTAGAAGGTGATTGAGATTCTCTAATTGGGACCTAATGGAGTAGAACGGGTAGGGAATGTTAGAGCCACACCAAGTGCAAGAGTACAAAGGTACTACTTTGTTAATAAGAAAATTTTTGATGTTTTGCAATCTACATAATTTGTTATATTATTTTGGTTTGATATATCTTAATTTTAGTAAAGTAATTATAAGATAATTTGATTAGTAGTTTGTATTTTAGAATATCTCTATTTTGAATAGTACTTTGCATTTTAGGAGATTTGAAGAGTGACTTGTTAGGAATTGCAAATAAATATAATATAAATTGGTAAATCTTGGTTTGTTTATTTTTAATACAGAGGATTTTGCACTAGTTAGGATGGCATTTGTGTGGTGCTAATTACATAACCTTTATAGCCTCTAGTCAGATGGGTTGCTCTTACTCATGTAGCAATTGAAACCATGGATCCAAACCTCTTATCAGTATTTATGTCTTTCAACGACTTAACCACCTTGTTCACACCTTGTAAGCAATCTTGATTTGTTTATCAACTTTATGTCATGATCACTTTTTCCTGTCCAAATGAAACGTGTTAATTTTATACTTGAAAGAGCAACATATGTACTAATTAGATGCTACAATTAAACCAATCATCTTTAATTTTATTACGATGAATATTAATTTCTTTGAAGTACTTAATATTAGTTTTTAATTTTTGATGTAACAACATAACAATTAATCTTTCATGATAAACATCAATCAATCTAACAATTAAATTATTATTTTCCCTATAAAATGTCAATAATTATTTACCATTCTTATCAATGATTAAGGTGGTGATAAATACCCATCTTAAAAGAAAAAAGTTGTAAATCGTACACTTATCACTTCAGAAAGCATAACTACAAACATTTCCAACTAATTTGAAAGATGCAACCTTTAATTCTTATTTTTTATTGGTGAGTCAATGTTAAACTTGGAGACCTATGTATCCATGTGAATTGATCAATATATTCATGACTTCTTAAAAAATACAACTCAATTATGAATACATGTGATTAAATGACTTATTTCCTTAGTACAAGACTCATAAAATACATATTTTTTTAATAACAAAGTCAAAGTATTAGGTTAAAAAAACTCTATTATGAAATGAATTTAATTTGTCATACATCACGTGCATGGATTTTTTTTTTGTTTTTTCTCTGAAGTTGTTAAGAAGGACAATGTACGGAGTTTTAAAGCCATGTTAGTAGATCTGATGACGTACCAGTGACAAACCATGCATAAATTGTACGTATGAAGCCAAATGAAAACGATAATTGTTTTTACGTGGAATTTTATTTGGATCTTTCTAATATAGGTATATGTAATGTGAGTTAAAAGATGTATAAATAATTGATATTTTTATATATGAGTTTTTGATTGAAAGATTTGATATGATTTTGATCTTATCTCTTTAAAACATCACCGACTTTATATTTAAAAAAAAAATTAATTTTTATCGTTCAATTTTATTTTATTTGTAAATCCTATTCCATAAAAGAAAAAATTAATACCGACAATACATAAATAAACATAAGTCAACAAGAAAAAACAAGTGAATCATCCCTTCTTTATTTGGGCTTCTCCCTGGAATTTTCTATATAAGACAGCTCTCTGCCATTGTAAGTATACACAATCTATCCATAGATATACTCAAGCTGCTGCTATGAAGGTTTGCAGCTTCTACCATACAGTAAAATATCATTCTATTTTATTTTTATTTCTATTTTCAGCAATTTCAGGCGATAACTTATTGAAACAATGTTGTTGCAGAAGAGTACAGTGATCAGTGTGGATATTTGTTGTTGCATATGCAAACAGAAAGTTATTATGACTGCTGCAAAATTCCAAGGTATAGAAGTACTATGAAATAACTTATATAAAAACTTTTGATCTTCTGATGTAGATTTGATCTTCAGGCATGTCTTCTCATGGGTTTGTATGTAAATATTACAGGAATAGACTCTATTGAAGCTGATGGATCTAAGAACACTCTAACTGTGGTTGGAGAAGTGGATCCTGTCAAAATTATTAATAAAATGAGAAAGTGCAAAAAAATAGCAGCAGAAATAATAAGTGTTGGGCCTCCTAAAAGCGAAGAGAAAAAGAAGGCCAAGGTGGATGACAATCTTCCTAAATGCTGCCCAAGATGTGAAGTTTGGCATGTCTATGATACAGAAGTAATTGATTCCAATCCATGCTCTATAATGTAGAGTAATTATTGAGCAGCAATCTAAGGTCAAACATAATTTAAAAATAAATGTTTTTGTCATGGTATATATTCATTGGCAGATGATGTCATAAATTTTGATATTATGATACTTTTGTATTTCTATTTTAGATCTAATTTAAAAGACAATCATTTTGAAATGGCAAGTTATTTCTGCTACTTTATAGTAATTTTCCTTGAGGAAATTTGAAGGTTGTTTCCTTGGTCTCTTACATATGTAAAAGATGCAATAATGGATGTGTATACTGTGCACTTAAGAATTCTTCTTAAGCGTGCATGGATCGTGTTCTTTTCCAATGTTCTTTAAGTTTAGTTTATAATTGATCTTAATCTAGGAATGTTGCTCAAAATAAACCTTGGTGTAAAGTAGTAAGTAATTATAAAATAAATCAAGTAATTAAGCAGGACATACTGAGAAGAAATTTGCAGATGGTAGAATTGGTTAAGCAATTCACCGAACTACTTATCTTTTAGAGGATTACCAGTCTTACTTTGTGTACGAAGATTACTCTAAGTAATGAATATCATACTGCTAGTGATAGGAGGACCACTTTAAAGTATATCATGATCGTTTGTGTTTGAAAGGATCAAAGTGCATACCTTGCACTTTTCACTTTCATTTTATATTTTTTTTTGTTATTATTGTAAATGTATTGTTACAATGTTTAATTTTTTTATTTGGTATATAAATTGATTTTGCTTATTGTCTTAGTCAGAACTAGTTCAATTTCATAATATTTATGTCTTTTAATCAATTTAAGTATGTAGTTATGTTTTTTAAGTAAGGTATTACTGTAGCATAATCTATCATATTTAAACATTAAATTTGTTACTTTTAAAGCTGACTACTTTCTAATTTGATCTTCACTCTATGAACTTGTTCATTAGTACATTGAGTTGAGTGACTAGGATCTTGAAGTTATAGATTATCCTACATCTTTAATTCAAGATTTGGATAATTAAAAATATATATGGAGTAATTTACTATAAAGTGGTTGTGTTAGAATAGTATATATCAACAATTAACATCATAGATATAGTATTGCATTCGATTTGTTAATATGTCTTGAATTTTTTAATATTAGCTAAGCTACTTTAATACCCCTAGAATGCCATCAAGGAGGCCCAATTTCTTTGCTCTTATTTATAAAAGGTCATACTATAATTTTTAATATAATTCCTTGTTTACAAGTAGTACCAAAGAAAGAAATCAAACACAAAAGTCCATATCAACAAAGGAAATTTCTATGATAAAAAAAAAATTGAATAGAATAAAAGTGTGTGAAGTTAGATTGTATACACAACCTAGTCCTTCATCAATCTAGATCTTAATCTAGATATATCAAAAGTCACAAAGTGTATGTCTAGTTTCAAATTCCTAACTTTATTCATCTATCATGTAGAATACTAGAATCCCCATTCATCAACATAATAAAATTGACAAGATTTAAGCCCTATTTATCCTCTTTTCGATTTATAACTACATTTCAATCTTATTCCTATTAGTTTAGGTTTAATTTATGTTTAATTATACCTAACTAAACCTAGATTAAAATAATATTTTCATCAATTTCCCTATTTTTTTATGGATAATGTTTGGACTCATTCTCACCATGCCACATTTTTCTTGAGTCTCGATACCTTTGTTCACTTTTAGGTTTTATTTAACCCATCACATATAACTGGTCTAAGAAATATTTGTACGAGTCTTCATTTTCTATTTTTTCCTAAGTGTTGTGTTTCATCATCCTCCATGTGCCTACTCATGTGTTGAATGTTGCTAGGGTCTCAAAAATCATAAGTTTAGAGATTTTGGTTCAATTTCGAGCATTATTTGTATTTTGTGAGATTTCCCTTTCCATTCAAATGTGGAATTAGATATCTCAATCAAATATTGTTCACATCTAATTCACCTTTCCCTTTTTTATAAAATTTCCTTTTCATCTTTTTAATCAATATCAAGTTTGTAGGATTTTGACCCACAATCAAATATTTTCCCATCCAATATCCATGCTCACTTCTACATTGAATCCCCATGAACTTCCTTCTCCACCTATTTATCCACTATCCTTTGCCTTCTACCCTTGTAGAAATTTAAAGCACAATAAAAAAATTATCATTTCTATTTCAATGCTCATTTTAATAGCTTTTCTCTACATATGTTCACTTTTATGTCATTTTTATACATGTTTCATGCTTCCACCTAAGTGGAGTTTCTATTTGTATTTAGACATGTGATCTTCACTTCCACCTTCTCTTGCACATGAATTTTTTGTAAAAAAATTTCATGTTAGCCACTTTTCATGTCCTTACATTCCCTCTTGTCAATTTCAACCCTTCAAATTGACATGAACCTTTCTCCTTCAATTGGATATTTATATATCCAACTGAAATATCCACTTCAACATCCCTTTTTTCTAATACCTTCTTTCCTAGTTGAAAATTTCAAAGGTATAGAGGACAACAAAACATGATAGTCATCATTATAGAAAAATTAAACATTAAATAATAGTGGAATCAAATATCTCAACCAATCAAATGGGCCTATGAAATGCATGGAAATTATTCAAATAAAGTTACATAATAATTGGGAAAAAAAAGGAAAGATGTACAATCCAAAAATAATATATCATATGGGATAGTTGTCCAAGAGAGCATTGGAAAACCAATAATTGTAAGGAATGAGTTTCTTGAGATGCTTATTGATTAGAAAATGACTATTAGGTTTGAAGAATTACTTGATTATTGAAACAAAAATGGTCTCCTCCAAGTTAATCACATATTTTCAAAGGCTAAAAATTCAAGCCTGAGTCACACAATCCACATTTTAGATTGGATGATGATATTGGGGAAACTATTGTTGAAGAATATATTGAAGATTATCAATATGGAGAACTCTACCAAGGATTAAAAAAGGTATTAGTTCATGACAATGGTAGTCATTTGGAAGGGGTAGGCAAGTTTGTAAATACTAAAAACATCTATATACTCTAAATTAAATGAAGCTACCATATATCCATAGGATATGTAAAGGACAAAAATTGCAAGGTAATCAAGTCAAACAAGATGCTAACAAGGTGATAATAATATGAAACCTCTAAACCTATTAAAGGAAAAATGAAAAATAATCCTGAGAGACTCTTACAAAATAATAATTGTGAGTTCAGTGCTAAGGACTATGTGGGGTTAGGAGGTGGTTGAAAAGTGGAATATCAATTGCAACAATTTGAATCAAATGAGAATGATTTTTAAGGGACAATAAAGGGGGTTTATGCTTATCAAATAATCTATGAGAAGATGTAGACTAGACATAAGTTTACATTATTGTTTTAATCTATGTGAGACTAGTATTTTATTATTGCATCAAGATACAATATATATAAAGTACACATATCTTGTCCAGAGATTCAAAATAGCATGCAAATAATATTGAAGCTAAGGAGGAAGTAGATTAGAGTGAATAAGTCAAAATTCATAAAATAAGAGTGTTATCATATGCCCTTAAGGAGTCATAGTTCATTTCAAACTAAAAAAAAATGCCCTAAATTATCATGTAAAGGGAAGTTTGAGGAGATTAAATTCAATTTGAGGTAATTATGAGAAACTTATAGAAATATTTGAATATTTGTAGGAGTTTACAAAGGAAAGGAAGATTGGAAAGATCATGATTCTCTTCACCAATATCTACTTCAAAATTTCTATGGAGAGAAAAAGAAGTAGCATTTTCCAAGTGCAAGGAGGTTTGATCAAGAAACTTGAGGAAAATAAATTTATTCTTTTATCAAGAACATGTCCTAGGTTCTCTCGTGTTGGTTAAATTTGTAAAGTGTATGCCTAGAAAAGGTAATGTAGCATGATGTATAAGACAAAAATTCATTGTAGCACATGATTAGATCTTTAAAATATTGTAACTCAGTTATGAGGAAGAAGAATTGTGATTCAAATAAACTTCAAGTATGCATTTTTTTATACCTTTTTATCAATAAAGAGTCTATTTTTTTCTTTCTCAAAGCTATATTTTCATGTAATCTTATGGGTGTGATTGATTCTATCGCGTGACATGAAATGATTTATCCTTGTTTTATTGCCTCATTCTCTTTTCCTTTATGTATTAAAACATATATTCTATAATTCATAGCTTTTGTTCATCAAATTTATGCAAGTTTTAGTTGTGAGAAGCTAACCTCCATAATTTTATGAATTTTTAAACCTTTTTATAAAAAATTTATGTGAACATGTCAAGTATGAGTTATGTATGATGGTTGGTTCTTTTGTCATAATTTCTATGTTAAAGCAACTGTAAGTTAGTATAATTGTTGGTGTATCACCCCCATCACATTTTAGAGCTTCTTTTATGTTATTTTCTACCCTTTTTCCTCTTGAGACAATAATAGGATAAGCTATCTTTTGGGTGAAACTCTAAGGGAAGTAGCCCTATCTGCCATATGAAGATTAACTTTGATCTACAAGTAACCCACAAACTTGGAGTGCTTCCATGGTATAAACTATAGAGAGTTAATATTTTACTCTCTCAAGGGTGCATTCACCCTTTGATAAAACTCCCTACAAAATTCAATCTTCCATTTGAATGCCATTTTTTATCCAAGTGTAGTTTCACATTCATTTCTTGCATCCATTTGGATCCCCATTTCTTAAAACTTCCTTTTTCAGACTTCTATATATTTTATTTGGAGTTTCCTACATCCATTTGGAGCCTCATTTATTTTAAATTCTTTTTTCAGTGTTCTATCTTCCATTTGGACTTTCTCACATCTAATTAGAGCTCATTTTTCCTACATCCTAGTCTAATTGTTTTCCCTATAAAACCTCCTTATTGACATAAATACCACCTACTAATATCATGTTGACATCACCATCCTCTAAGAAACCTCCCCTCCCATGATATTGTCACCATGATGCTATGTTGATGTAATTCTTTCTTCCACTCTTTGTAATAATTCGATGTGCAACTAGAATGTCTCACTTCACTTCCATTATCCACTTGAATATTATGTTTTTGTATTATTTTACTTCACTTACTAATGTAACCTTAAGCCATAAAAAAATCTAGTTGAAGACATTTCTATCATATGTTATTTTAAAAATTGAGAAACGACAAAATTGTGACTTTTCAAAGCTCTAACTTCCAATCAAATGGTTATCATGCTTAACTTCCAAAATAAATCTTTGCATTCCCTCTTCATGTCTAGTTGCACACTAGATGTTTGTAAATAATTCAAAACTTCCCTTTCCTCTTATAAAATACTCATAGGATCGCCACTAATGTTTGATTGAACCATGTGCGTGTTAGCATTTGGTGTTGTACAACATTGCATAAATTGATTTATTATATAGTATTGTAATTAAATTATTATTTAGTTATGGTACATATATGACATATGGTTAGACACACTAGGTGTGATTTTGGAAAAAAGGGTCTAGGGTGTAAATGACACTTCTTACAATATCACAAGGGAAAGGACTAAAATTGATCTCAAACACTCACTTGGCTACTAAGCTCTTGATGGAAGAGCTAGAATTGTGGATTAGGTTTTTAGTCTTTTGGATGGGGGTATGTGTTGATAATAATTAATTGATTTAATTTAACAATGAAATTATTTTCCTAGGTCAATAATGAAAATGTAACAAAATGAGATGATTTCTTGAAAATACAAAACTCCAAGATAGAAACATGATTCAAAAGAGCATAGGGCAGCCACAAATGAACTTGGCATATGAATTTGAAATTTATATGGCTTAACAAGGGTGTTGGGTGCCCTATAATTGGAAAAAAAAACTCCAAATTAGGTTCTAGTCTCATGTTTCTCTTTTTATATAGGTTCTTCTTCTTTAGAACCAGTGTTTGAATCTTTATCTATCACTGATAAAATTCACTTTCTCGTATTTATTGACTTTTACAAATTGAATTATTGAATAAGAAATTAGGTCTTTAATCCTCTCCATTTTTTCTTCAGATTGGGTTATTTCATATAGGGGCTTGCCTAAGTCATGCCTTATTTTTAATTTCTACATCCACAATACTTATGATGATGTAAAAGAGATCTTACCCTCGACCAGGTAGATGCTAAATGATAAATAAGTATTAATTTATAAAATTTTGTATCTTACCATTTACATCTACATTCCTTGAGGGACTGAAGTCATTTTACTCATCACCTTCAAGGAGAAATTCATACTTGATTTTAAGTCTTACAAGTGCTAATACTCACAAAATAAATAAAAATGAAACATGAACAAACTCACATGAAAATATGATCTATTGCTAACATGATGCTTGACTTGAACAATATTTCTATAATTTTTCTAATTATTCTCTTTACTACTCATTTTCTCAATTCAAAGTATTAGGATTTCTTCTCAAAAAATTTCTAAGTTTAAAATGGTGAAAAAAACTTTTATTTATATGTAATTATTTAATGTCCCACAAATTAGTTATCGATATCTATCAAATGATTTTGAATTTTCAAATATTAAAATACGAACATTGACATATTATAAATAGATCCAAAATAGGTTGGGAAAGGGTGTTGAATTCCCTAGCCCAAGCCTATCATTTCAAGGACTTAATTAATGATAAGTTAGTGTTAAATATTTATTTCCATTTCCACTTCCGATATTATTATAAAATGATAATATTAATTACACAATTAGGTCCAAGAACATGAGAGGGAGCTAAATATAGTGTGAAATTGTCAAGGGTGACAATTTATGATGCTACATTTAGCCCTCACTTTAGAAAGAGTATGAACTTACACTCAAACTTACACTAAAGTAAGGACAAACCAAGAAGGGTTTATTTATCCAAAAATTGAAGAGATGGGGTGACATAAAATCTTGGGGACACACTAGCCCTTAGGCTTAAGATCCTACAACACAACAATGTAAGGACAAAGGAACACACAAAACATGAGGTGCAATGCAACATAAAAAACACAAATCATACATGATGAAGACACACAACATAACATAATGCAAACATGATCATAATGTAAACATAATGAAGACATAGAGAAAAAACAAAGAAAACACACAAAAGATACAACAAAAACATATAAAAACTAAAAAATGGAAAACATGGTTAGAACTAAAATATTTGAGTTGGTAAGTTAAAGAAACCCCAGTCTTAATTTTGTCTCAAATATTAAAATTCATCTCTAGGATATGATTTTAGACAAGATAGTACTCCTATGAGGACCAAAAAGCTAGGTTATACCAAATCACTCATGAGCTCTACATAAATATACTAGCTAGAAAGTTGTGTTATACTATGTTTCCATTAATTATGATGGGTTTCACAAGGCTAGCAAGTTGTATTATGTTAGTTGACTCATGAAAGACATGGATCCACTAGAAATTATATTATGTTATGCTAGGTGATCATGTTAAAATGATCAATTGCATGAATTAGGAAGTTGTGATATGCCAAATGGGTAAGTACACAAACATGGGGGGCCAAAAAACTAATGGGGGCATGCTTGAGATTATGTCAATTTTTTGGACTTTGTAAGAACATGTCTTTGGGCATTGGAAAGTAATTCCAAGACTTTGGGTTGGAAATACAAGGAAAATCCAAGCCAAAGGCTTGGAAATTCCCAAAGGAAACAAAAATGTGAGTGTGTTATAAAGCACTCACATTATTCCTTATTTTAGCTTTTTTATTGTATGTTTGTTTGTATGTATATTTGCATATATATGTGTATGTGTGTGTGTGTGTGTGTGTGTGTGTGTGTGTGTGTTTTTATATATGTTTTTATTTATGTTTGTATTTATGTATAAATGTATGAATGTATGTATATATGTATGTACATGTATGTATGTATGTATGTATGTATGCATGCATGTATGTATGTATGTATGCCTGTATGTATGTATGTATGTATGTATGTATGTATGCATATTTGTATGTAAGAATTAAGAAGAATGAAGAATAAAGAACATTAAAAAAATCATATGACTGAGATGAAAGGTAATGCAAAAGGTTAGAAAAGTGTGAGAAGCACCAAGAGAGTGTATCAAGAGTGGTGCACTTGAAATAGAGTGGTTTATAACCTAAATTAGATCCATAGAGAAAAATATAACTAAAACAATAAGGAAATTGAAAGAATATAAGAAAACAATGAGATTAGAGAAGTTTAACATTATTTGTTGGGATACTATTAATGTGGTTTCTATGGGGAAGAAAAGAAAATAAATAATGGATTCAAAATTTAAAAATTTGTTAATTGGTGAAGAAGAGGAAAGTATATTTATTAACAAAGTAAAATAATTCAGCAAAAAAATAGATTTTTACAAGGAAACTTTGGAGATGATATAGAGAGAAATTCCTATGTTGAGGAAGAAAACAACTCAAAGAAAACTAAAGATAAATCAATTACTAAATGATTTGTTATCAACCAACACCTTCCCTAAGCTAAATAAAAGCTATGAGGAGATGAACCTCATGGACTAAGAGTCACCTCCCATGTTGTCAAAATCAAGAAGAATTTCTAAGGATTCAATTAATTAATGAGTTGTTAATTGGGTCAGAAAAAATATCAAGAACAAATTATGTCTGAGATTTGTGATAGATATTAGGAAGTGAGTTGCTAAAATTTTCAATTCCAAGAGATAAACGTATAGAAAGGACCTTAGTCAAGTAGAAAATGAGTAGAAATAGGTGAAGAAGCGATGATAGAAAGAGAGAAAGTGGCCCAAGGGTAGAGAGTAGATTAGGAGAAAGGATAATCCAAATATTGATGTACATAGAATTAATCTCCCTATTTTTGGTAAATAAACCAAGGGTGTTAGTGAACATCTCTTTACCTTGTAATTTCATTGGAGTGAGGTTAGCATTGATTATGAATAAACCCAGTTATACAATTTTGTGGACAACCTCAATGATTATGCACTAATATGGTGCATCAAATAATTCCCTAAGTATGATAAAACTTGGGAATAATTGAGTGACATATTTATGAAAACCCTCAATTCACCTAATGTATGACCAAAATCATAAGTAAAAAATGGAAGATGAAACTAAGGAGGAATCCATAAAATGTTATGAATGATGATTTAAAAGTGTAGTTATAAAGAAAGAAGAAACCTTGAAATAAAAGAAATGACTTGTTTTTATTTTAGGTTTAACTTCTCAAACTATAAAGGAGGTAAACTCAAATATTTCCTCTTCATATAAGGATGTAATAGAATTTACCACTAAAATAGAATCGTAGTCAAATCTATGGGATCAATAAGGGAGGAGATGGGTATGTGCAGGATCATGATGGGCCAAAAAGTGGTGATGTGTAAGTGATATGATGGATCATTTGGCTGACGACTTTTTTTTTACCCAAAATTGATCAAACGAAAAGGATTTTTAAAGGGGATTCTCAACTTTCCACCAATATAAATAATGCTTTACTTTGAATTTAATAAATAATTATTATTCATTTTCTATTTCAATTACGACTAAAGTCTTGATTGATAGGTTGATTGAAAAAATCTATAGCTTTCAAACGGTATCCAGTTTTTTGAATCTGAAACATGTGTCACATTCTATGCTTCACATACTATAGGATTAAAGAAAAATTTGAATTTCATGAATGTTTGACGAAGTTAAGGTGGTTATACATACAAGTTTTTATATTTTTTAAAAGTAATAAAAAATTCATAATTAATTATTTACTTGAAAAAAATTTACAAAAATATATGCATCACATCGGGATATGAGTCCTCTACTTATATATAAAATATTATAAAAAAAATATTAACATTTTATTGTGGCTAGGCTGGTCAGACAAATGCCTACTTATTTTTTCCCTAAAATTGAATTACTATTGCATTGAAATTCCAAATTTTCACCAAATAGATTTAAAAACTAAATAAATCTAGTAGTTTAGAAACTACATTGAATTTGCTACAGATTCTAATCTTACATATTTTTGAAATAATATAGATAGCTTATTTATTTTTTTACGTGAAGTTGCCTAACTCTGATTTTTTGAATTTTCATCGCCACTTAAAGGCCTGTTTTTTCCATGATGACCCTGCACATACCTAGATGCTAGATTCAAATTCATCTAATTTCATATTTATTGTGGCATCCATTTCCCTGGAGAGATTATTTACCATTAGGAGGGGTCCCAAAGTGGCTTTTAAAAATGTGTAAAATTTATACACCAAAACAGTCAACTTGAAGCTCTATAGTGTAAGGTTTATGGTATAGGAATGAGGGTTGAGGGTGTAGTGTTTAGGATTTAAGGTATAGGGTTGACATTTGAGGGGTAGTTTTCAAGGTTGAGTGTATAGGGTATAGATATTAGGGTTTAGGATATTCATTATAGGGTTTAGGGTATTGGGTTTAGGGTTGAGGGTTTAGGGTTTAGGGTAGAAGGTTGAATGTAGGGTTTATGGTTTAAGTATAGGATTGAGGGTCGAGGGTTGATGATTGAGGGATAATGTTAAGGGTTGAGGGTATAAGGCTAAGTGTACAGGGTATAGGGATTAGGGTTTAGGATATTGGGTATAGATTTTAGGGTATATGGTTGAGGGTATAAGGTGTAGGGTGAAGGGTTGAGAGTGAATGATTTAGAGTTTAAGTAAGGGGCAAGGGAAAATACCAGGCTTTATAGTATTAGGATGATACTATAGGGTATAGGGATGAGGGTTAAGCATGTAGGATTTAGGGTTTAAGGTATAAGGTTGAGGGTTGAGGCATAGTGTTCAGGGTTGAGGGTATATGGTTAAGTGTATAGGGTATATAGATTAAGGTTTAGGATATTGGGTATAGGGTTAAGGGTATTGGGTTTAGGGTTTAGGCTACAAGATTGAATCTATGGTTTAGGTTTTAAGTATAAGGTTGAGCATTGAGTGTTTATGATTTATGAATAATGTTTCGGGTTGAGGATATAAGGTAAAATGTACAGGGTATAGTGAATGCTTCGCCTAGACCTACTCAAACATGAACAAACAAACAATCATTAGTTAATAAACAAGTGTAAACAAGCATTCCTTATGAGATTCTTTGAACATATGAATAATGAAAACAAAACAAAATACCAAGTAAATGACAATAAAAACACTATTCTAATGCTTAAACCAATATCCCATAGGGGGATTGGTGCTCCTTTGATGTGGAAAGAAGCCCTTTTCCAATCTCTTGATAAGCTCTTGGATAAAATGTGTGATTCTTGATGCAAAATATAAATAACCTAGCTATGGATAATGAATTCTATGCCTATGATAATCTAACTTGTGGATGATATTATGGATAGTAACCTTGCATGAGATTGTGGATTCTCAATCAATAGAGAATGCCTTTATTTATCAAGATGAAACGCTGAAGAGTTGAGAATGGGGAGAATGTGGGATTAAAAAAGAACCAATGGCATGGTGCCACTTGTCACCATACTAATGAATCTTGGAGGAGATGTACTCAAACATGTGTGAGCACGTCTTGGGAGATTGGATGTGGAAGAGGAATTAATTCAAAGAGGTGGCTTCTATAAGAGGAGGTGTAAGAGTCATCAATGCAAACGTGGCTCAAAAAAGAGGACAAAAGTCCATTAGGAGGGAAAATTCAAGTGGGTGGAATATTTAAAGAATATGCCATTTTGAATGAAAATAAGGTAATTTTAGTAAATCAAATTATAAATTGATTTACATGTGCAACTTGGTTAGTTTGACCAAGGTTGACTTACCCTAGGGTGGAGTTAAAAGCTAGAGGAAAGGGAGATTAGTGTTATGAATTAATTAATTTAAGATTAATTAACTTGAATGAACTTAATTGATTTAGGACATTTAATTTAAATGCTTGGGTTTATTTAAATCAAATGAAATAATGTTTAGAACATTAGGATTTTCATTAAATAAATTGATTTATTTAATTAAAGGAAGAACATTAGGATTTTAATTAAATAAAATTGATTTATTTAATTAAAGGAAGAGCATTAGGATGGGAGATGATGAAATAATCTGATAAAGTGTATTATCTGATTTTAGGAGAAAATTCAATGAATTCAATTAGTTAAATAAAGATTATTCAATTAATTGGTTAATGTGGAAATGATTAAGGAAGAATTGGTGTTAGTTAATTAGGATCAAGTGCATGATATTGATCAGGATATTTCGAGTGTCTACATTTTTCCCCTCTTTGAAGCGATGTACCTACTGTGTTGGTTCAAAGAATAAAAATGGCAAGATCAAAATTTTAAAAAATTCTAATTTTTTTGGATGCCCCAATGGAAAGAAGTACACTGGTACACTTCCTCCTCGAGAGATCAAGCAAAAAGTTTGATTTGAGGGTCGATCTCATGAAGAATAGGTTCAAGATGGATGTATGGATGGTTAGAGTAACAAATCTATATGATAATGATGATGTAAATGAGATGAATTAAGATGCTGAGAATAATAAATCTATATTATCCTAAACATCTTAAATGATGATGCAATTCATGTGAGATGGATGATGTTACCTATTATGATGATATGTATGAATATGCAGGATGCAAACGATTTGTAGATGACATGATATCATGTTAGCATGAAAGAGGATAGAAGAAATAAGATGATGAAAAAGGATCCAACAATTCTATGAGCCATCGAGACTTTATTAGAGATGATGATGAATGGTGATGATGTATTGCTTATCCAGGGATTGGGGTCATAAAGAGCTTACTTTCCTTATGTTTGATAACACACATAGATACGATGCATCAATGTATAGATGACCAGGATGGCATTGTATATAGTGAGATGGAATTTGTCTCGACAAACAGATAAGAGTATCCCTATTTGCACCTAACATACAAAAACCTTACTAGGATGTACTTTAGAAGTTTCAAACATCTCAAACCAAGACACAAAAAGGCATAACCTTCCAATGTAATATTCAACAAGTTATCCAAAACACCTTCCATACACACCTAATAAAGAAATTATTTGTCGAGGTTATATTACAAGAACATCCAACAAGCACAAAAAACAAAAGATAAAGATCAATAATTCATTCCTTTATCTCTAAATAACTTTGATAGACATCATCGAGAGATCATTGGAATAAGCGCAATACGATGAATCAACAAGACAAAGATCAAGTACACTAACAAGTCAATGTTCTTCATACCTCTAACCAAGACTAAACTATGGTGATGCCTCATGTTGATGTCCATTGTAGGAAAGATGCATCATAGGACATGATGTTAGCAGATGATGGTGAGATTGACTGGATGATAGGCTATTAATACCAAGATTTGAGCAACTTTTTTACCTAATGACCTAAGCTTGAGAGCTTGACGATATAGTTCACACTTTTAATTTGCTATACCTATTTCTGATTGCGTTGTCGAAGGGTGAAGGTGATGATCGATTTATTGTGAGTGGAAGTTTATTGTGGGTGAAAGTAGAATGAGATGGATGATTTTTTGGGTTTTTTTAATGTTTTTGGTATTTTCCAATGTTTTGAGGCTATTTTGGGTTTTTCGAGATGTTTTACAAATGTTTTGATTGTTAAATTTTTCAATGTTTTTGGTGTTTTCTGAGATGATTTTTTTTGGATTTTGTGTCTTGGGGACCCATCAATAATTTCCTTGCCTACATTTAAGCTCATAAATGATGTAGTTTAGATACCATTTTTTTTATGTTTTTTGACTTTTTCACTTGTTTTGGGATTTTGATATGTTTTGGATGTTTTGGATTTTCGCATGACTTCAATGATTTTGATATGGATATGTGTGATGATATCAAAAATCTACTTTGGTATTTTTTTGAAAACCGAGCTAAGGTTTGATTGATCATGTTGATGGATTTGTGGTGATAATATTTTTGAGGATACACAACAATGCAAGGATTGTGTTAAGAAACACAAGGATTGGGAAGGATATCTCGAGATGCTAATGGGTTGATTAGATTTGATTGATCAAGATTTTGAAGCTCGATTTGGAAAAAAAATGTTTTGAATGATTTGATGTGATGTTGAAGCACACGTTAGATGCAATTGATATTGATTGTTTGGATCTATATTCGATTAAAGATAAAGCTTGATAAGGAACATCTTCTTGTCAAAATGTTCCATGGGCTAGTGATTTAGATTTTTTTCTTGCAAATGCTTTGACCAATCTGATTACATGTTTACCAATAATTGGATCACCATATAAGTTGGAAGATATAGATCAAGATTTATTCCTAAAGAAAGATGTGAATATTTTCCCCCAATATCTAGCAATGTATGAAATACCATGGGTGGATTGTATGGATGGATATGGATTATCTTGTGATAAGATAAGGTGTTCAAGCATAGGATTCTCTTTTAGATAATGTTCCATGGCTCAGATAATGTTGGGTAGGGTAGGTCAATGAAAATGACCCATGTCAAGATGTTTACCATAACCAAGTGTAAAGTGTATGCCAAACTTTTATTGAGATCAAGATAATTAGGAAGATGGATGCATATATATGAAAATGGATTGGATAAATGGTTCATGGATGAATGGATTTATTATGGATAAGATGGATGAAATTTTTTCTTTATTATGGACGTGATAAGATTCTTTCACCTGAAGTGATGCATGCAGATGCTTATTTCTACACATGACACCTATTTTCTAGGTTTTCATCATGGTACCTATCCAAAGTGCCACCATAGTGGTTTTCACTAGAGGACGATATTTTAATCTTTACTATTTTCATGATTTTTTTGTACTTTTTGTTTTTTGTTTTTTAATGTTTTGTGAAATATTTATGATCATGCTAAACTACCTATACTGTTGATGTTGATGCTTCTATCATAATGTTCCATCGATATCCTGCTTGAAGAAGTTTCCTTGAAAAGATACGTGAACTTGAATACAACTTTTGAGATTCTTGGTTTTCTTTGTTGATACTGGAGTTAACTCTATCTTTGTGTGCACATCACAATAGAATGCCTTCTAAATCCATATGATGAAGGGTTCCTACCAATACATGGTCAATGTGATAATTGGATATCATGCATGGAGGAGTGGATGGTGGAGTATGTTTAGGAATAGCAAATGGATTGCTTGATAGTTTGGAACCTTATACTCTCTAAATTTGGGAAGATGAAAAATTATGGGTGGATATGTAAGTGTGCATGGAATTAGGACCAACTGCTTGATATACTTTGTGCATTGCTTGAGAAGTCTGCTTTTTCATTTGTGGACATGTTTGATGGATACATTTCCCTTTTTGATTTTTCCCGTTAGTTTCTTTGATGAATGGAATTTAATAGGGATAATCTTTCTTTGTCTTTGGTATAAACTTGTATTTTATTTTTCCTTCATTATTTTCTACTTCTTTTGCTTTGATAATGTTCTTTGTGCTTTGGTTCAAATATTTCTTTTGATTTTGGTCCAAATTCATGGATGGGGTAATGTATGGATGAAGATTCATGATATGGCTGGTTGTAGAATTGGCATTGGTTTCATCATAAGGACTCTTCATGCTCCCTATGTTGATGTTTTCTTGAGATGAAGTTTCCCCTAGTATTGTAGAGGTATCATTGATATGTTTAGATCCCTTAATTTTTGCATAACCAAGACCTTGATACTTAGGATTGCCAATAATATGCACTAGTTCTAGGATACCCTGTTCATGTAAGCCTAATCCTCTACCTTGATAATTCATTTGTTGAAATTTTTTATTTGCAATATGATATGATTTACCTTGGAAACAAGATACTAATCATTCTCTTCTCTATCGTGAATTTTCAAAGGTGATAGCTTCTTCATTGATAAGATAGATTGCTCTAGGAAAGGTACGTGATCCAAGTTTATAATTGATATGATCCTCCATATGTGGGATGACTTCCTGATTGATATCTTTGGCTTGATCTTGTGAAATATCAGATTTTAATGCTTCTTCAAGAGGTGTTGCTCATTCATTATCCACATTAAATTCTTCCTCATGATTCATTTTTGATATGCCTTCACATCATGTTTCTAATTCATAACTTCTATAGGAGCCTTCTTCATAACCCATTTCTGATATGTTTCTAGATTTTCCTATATCTTGATCATGTGTACAAATTTTAAGAGTAGGATGCTCTTGTTCCTTGGTAATGATATCAAGAGTATGATACTCTTTTTTTGAATGAAGATCGTCTGTATGCCCATCCAAAGAAAGCATCTTATGGGTAGGTGGAGGACTATGTGCTATATGGATATGATCATCATTTTTGATATCTTGTATAGTTAGGAGAGTGTCCATTAGATCATTTTAGTATCTCAAAGATACAAATTCTTGATCTTGAATAATTTTAGAATTTCTTTCGACATGCTTTGGATCAAGTTCTTGACATGGGTCAATTTCAAAGGATGGATTTCTTACAAAGGGTTCTTGGAGATTTTTATTAGGCATGGGAATTGGCTCAATATCCTCTTGAGTTTTGAGTGGATTTGGATCAAGTGTGGAGTTGAGGATCCTTCAATATTTGCAACCATGAGGTCAAAGGATGTCAATATGTCTTGAAAAGGACCATTGCTAGACTTTGGTGAAAGATGTTGATCATACTTTGGAATAAATTCTTGATATATATCCTCTAACTCATTAGGTGATGTAGAAACATTTTCAACATGATCATTGGTGGATGGATCTTGGATTATGTCAATCGGATCAAATAATTCTAACACTCCTTGAAATAGATCATTATTTGAGGGGTTTTGATCATGATTAAAAAGTGACTCTTGATGTATGTTGATTTGATCTTTGGATGGGGTAAAAAAAAATTCAAGGTGCTCATTGATCGATAGATCTTGATCATTTTCCTCAACAATTTTGATGGAGGGATTGTCAATGTTTTCGACCATAGGAGAAAATGACATTAATATTTCTTAAATTGGATCATTGTTGGGTATTGTTGGTGGAATTGATCATGATTAAAAAGTGACTCTTGATATATGTTGATTGGATCATTGGATGAGGTAGAAACATCTTCAAGGTTCTCATTAATGGATTGATCTTGATCATTTTTCTCAATAGTTGTGGTCAAGATATTGTCATCGTTATCAGTAGTGGTTGAATTTTGATCATTGTCCTCAACATTTATTATTTTTTTATCAATAAGGTCTTGGATGAGATTTTTGAGTTGAATAGAATTTGATGTTTTATGAATATTTTCTCTATGATACTCACGATAAGATCCATCCCAATTCCAAGGGAAGTTTAGGAAAGAGTTGAAAGAACTTGCTTTTGAAGAGTGATGAGATTTGCATTAAATATCTTTCTTAGCACTGATTTGATTGAATCTCCAAAAGGACTGTATTCATGTTTGTGCTCTTGTGAGATGTGTGATTGTTGAGGTGATTATTTTTGTGATTGGTCTTCAAGATATGGTGATTGGGTTTGTTGTTCATGTTTCTTATCTTGATATATAACCTCTTTCCATTGGGGATATTCTTCTTGATGTGGTTGTGGAGACAACTCAATGTTTTGATGAGATAATCCTTCTGCAGTGTGTAGATTTTGGGATGAAGATGTTTCTTGGTGATATGAATCAATGATTTTCCCAAGTGTATAAATTTTATTTCGCAAAATTTGATCTTGAATTCCTTGATATAGTTGATCTGGTTGTTGGTCAAGCATATTTAGAATATGCACTTGTGGTGTTTGCATGGGATCATGGAAAGATTGATTTTGGACAATGTTATGATTTGGGATGATGTTTATATTTTGCATTATAGGTTGAAATGGAATATTATTGTGGTTGGGAAACACATTGATTTGATCTAGGTAACCTTGATTTTGCATTGTGATACCTTGATAGTGTTCAACGTTGAAGGGATAGGGTTAACTGTATGGGGTATAGGGATTGAGGGTATAAGGCATAGGGTGAAGGGTTGAGATTTTATGGTTTAGGGTTGAATTATAGGGCTGAGGGACAATGTTTAGGTTTTAGGGTATAAGGGTTAGGGTATAGGTTATAGGGATGAGGGTTGAGGGTGTAGGTTTTAGGATTTAAGGTATAGGGTTTAGGGTTTAAGGTATAGGGTTGAGGGTTGAAGGATTAGTGTTAAGTATAGGTTTGAGAGTATAGGGTATAGGATTGAAGTTTGAGGGTTTACGATTGAGAGACAATGTTCAGGGTTAAGTGTATATGGTATAGGGATTAGGTTTTATGATATTGGGTATAGGGTTTAGGGTATGGTTTGAGGGTATAAGTCATATGGTTAAGGGTTGAGAGTGTATGGTTTAGGTTTTAAGTATAGGGTTAAGGGACAATGTTCAAGGTTTAGGGTATAAGTTTGAGGGTATAGGGGATAGGGATAGGGATGAGGTTATAGGGTGTAGGGTTTAGGGTTTAAGGTATAGGTTTTAGGGTTCAGGGATAATGGTCAAGTTTGAGGTTATAGGGTTAATTTTATAGGATATAGGGATTAAGGGTACAAGGCATAAGGTGAAGGGTTGAAAGTGTATGGTTTAGGGTTTAAGTATAGGGTATAAGGTTGAGAGTATAGGGTATAGGGATGATGGTTAATGGTGTAGGGTTTAGGGTTTAAGGTATAGGGTTGAGGGTTGAGGGATTAGGGTTTAAGTATAAGATTGAGGGTATACGGTTGAGGGTTTATGGTTGAGGGATAATGTTTAGGGTTGAGTGTATAAGGTCAACTATATATGGTATAGAGAATAGGGTTTAGGATATGGGGCATATGGTTTAGGGTATGGTTTGAGGGTATAAGAGGTGATCCCACAATAATGGTTCATAATTTTTGGCCAAACTAGACATTGAACTTAATTTTTTCAACTAAAAAAATACATAATAAAACCTAAAATATATTAAAATTATATTTGATGGATAGCTCATTCTGAGAACTACCATCATCTACTTGGGTCTATGAATTTTATTCCATTTTCATCTTCAACCCAAGATCGAAAAGGAATTTTTTTTCAAAAAATTACTAGAGGAGTGGGAGAAGAGCAAAAAGGAGGGTTCAAGCGAACCCCCTTCTAGCAAAGGGGCTTTGCTAGAAGGGAGGTTCACTCAAACCCCCATTTTTTTCCATTTTCCCTTGATTTCATAAGAAAAAATCTGACAAAAGGATTTTGAGAAAACCTTTCTTCAAAAAGGGGTTCACTCGAAGGAACACCCCCCTTCGAGTGAACCCCTAAAAAACCAATTTTTTTTGTTTGGCAGTGTTTTTGCAAGTTTTCTTCGTAAAGGGAATTATAAAACACTATTGTGGTATCACCCTAAGGCATAGGGTTAAGGGTTGAGAGTGTATGGTTTAGGGTTTAAATATAGGGTTGATGGACAATGTATAAGGTTTAGGGTATAACATTAAGGGTATAGGGTATAGGGATTGAGGAAATAAGGCATAGGGTGAAGGGTTGAGAGTCTATGGTTTAGGGTTTAATTATAGGGTTCGTGGTATAGAGTTGGGAGATAATGTTAAGATTTAGGGTATAAGGTTGAGGGTATAGGGTATAGGGATGAGGGTGTAGGGTGTAGGGTTTAGGGTTTAAGGTATATGATTAAGGAATGAGGGATTATGGTTTAATTATAGGGTTGCGAGTATAGGGTATAGGGTTGAAGGTTGAGGGTTTACAGTTGAGGGATAGTGTTAAGGGTTAATTGTATAAGGTTAAATGCATAGGGTATAGGGATTATGTTTTATGATATTGGGTATAGGGTTTATGGTATGGGTTGAGGGTATAATTCATAGGGTTAAGGGTTGAGAGTTTATGGTTTAGGGTTTAAATATAGGTTTGAGGGTTGAGGGATAATGTTCAAGGTTTAGGGTATAAGGTCAAGGGTATAAGGTATATAGATGAGGGTTAAGGGTGTAGGGTTTAGGGTTTAAGGAATAATATTGAGGGTTGAGGGATAGTTTTCAAGTTTGAGGGTATAGGGTTAAGTTTTTGGGGTATAGGGATTGAGGGTATAAGGCATAGGGTGAAGGGTTGAAATTGTATGGTTTAGGGTTTAAGTATAGGGTTAAGAGTATAGAGTTGAGGGACAAAATTTAGGTTTTAGGGTATAAGGTTGAGGGTATAGGGTATAGGGATGAGGTTTGAGGGTGTAGGATTTTAGGAATAGGGTTTAGGGTTAATGGATTATGGTTTAAGTATAGGATTAAGGGTATAGGGTATAGGGTTGATGGTTGATGATTTATGGTTGAGGGATAATATTTAGGGTTGAGTGTATAAGGTAAAGTGTATAGGCTATACGAAATAGAGTTTAGGATATTCGGTATAGGGCTTAGGGTATGGATTGAGGGTATAAGGCATAGGGTTAAGGGTTGAGAGTGTATGGTTTAGGTTTTAAGTATAGGGTTGAGTGTATAGGATTGAGGGACAATTTTTAGGGTTTATGGTATAATGTTGAGGGTATAAGGTATATGGATGAGGTTTAAGGGTGTAGGGTTTAGGATTTAAGGTATAGGGTTGAGGGTTGAGGTTTTAGGGTATAGGGTTGAGGTTTTAGGGTATAGGATTGAGGTTTGAGGTTTTATGGTTGAGGGATAATGTTCAAGGTTGAGTGTATAAGGTTAAGTGTATAGGGTATAGGGATTATGGTTTATGATATTATATAGGGTTTAGGGTATGGGATGATGGTATAAGCCATAGGGTTAAGGTTTGAGAGTGTAGATTTTAGGGTTTAAGTATAGGTTGAGGGTATAGGGTTGAGTGACAATGTTCATGGTTTAGGGTATAAGGTTAAAGGTATAGGGTATAGGGATGAGGGTTGAGGGTGTGGGATTTAGGTTTTAAGGTATAGTGATTATGGTTGAGGGATTAGGGTTTAAGTATAGGGTTGATAATATAGGATATGAGGGTTTATGATAAGTGATAATGTTTAGGGTTGAGTGTATAAGTTTAAGTGTATAAGGTATAGTGATTTAGGTTTATGATATAGGGTATAAGGCATAGGGTTAAGGGTTGAGAGTGTATTGTTTAGGGATTACATATTGGGTTGAGGGTAGGGTATGTGCAGGATCATCATGGAAAAAATAGGCCCTTAAGTGGCGAAACATTCATAAAAATTAGAGTTAGGTAAGAATAGAATTTTTATAAAATTGAATGTAGTTTCTAAACTACTAGGTTTATTTTAAAAAAAAATTCTATTTGGTGAAAATTTGAAATTTCAATGCAGTGGCACTTAAATTTCAGGGAAAAAATAAGAAGTAGGTGTCTGTCTCACCACCCTAATCACAATAAAATGATAATATTTTGTTATAATATTTTAGATATAATTAGAGGACTCATGTCCCAATGTGATGCATATTTTTTTGTAATTTGTTTCTAAGTAAATAATTAATTATGAATTTTGTATTACAAATTTTTAAAAATATAAAAACTCGTATGTCTGACCACCTTAACTTGGTGAAAACTTAATGAAATTCAAATTTTATTTTTTTAATCTTATAGTCTGCGAAGCATAGAATGTGATACATGTTTTGGATTCAAAAAATGTGATACCGTTTGAAAGTTATAGATGTTTTTCACTCAGCCTGTCAATCAGGACTTTAGTCGTAATTCAAATAGAAAATAAATAATAACTATTTATTAAATTCAAAGTAAAGAATAATTTATATTGTTTTAAAGCTGAGAATATCCTTTAAAAACTCTTTTCATTTCATCAATTTTGGGTTAAAAAAAAGTTGTCAGCCACATACCCTACAAATACCCATCATATCACCACTTTTTGGCCCATCATGATCCTGCACATACCCGATATAGGGTTGAGGGATAATATTCAGGGTTTAGTATAAAATATTGATTGTATATGGTATAGGGATGAGGACTAAGGGTGTAGGGTCTAGGTTTATGGTATAGGGTTTAGGGTTGAGGGATATGTTTAGGTTTTATGGTATAGGTTTAAGTGTACATGATATAGGGATTGATGTGTATGGCATAGGGTGAAGGGTTTAGAGTGTATGGTTTATGGTTTAAGTATATAGGGATGAGGTTTGAGGGTGTAGGTTTTAGTGTTTAAGGTATATGGTTGAGTGATAGTGTTTAGGTATGAGGTTATAGGGTTAAGTGTGCAGGGTATAGGGATTAGGGTTTAGGATATTAGATATAGAGATGAGCTAATTGATGGATAGGGTTCAAGGTTGATTTAATGTTTCCTATATGGAAACCCATAATATTGACTATGCATTTCTATTATGAGGTTAATATTGTGGTGAATATTGAGGATAATAGATAAAAAATTAAACTTGAAACTCTAGATACATTAGAAGCTAAGAATATAATTTTACTTGATGCACCAATAACACAATTGAGACTACTAGCAAAAAATATCATACCCTAATTTTAATTAAATTTAAACAAAAGGTTATCTCTCATAATTTTATGAGGGGGATCTAAATACTTAAGAAATACTAGCATTCTAATCTAATTTATAACCCTAGAAAATTGAAGAAAAAAAGAAATAATTTTGAGTTACAAACCTTAAAAAACTTTCAAAGTTGTTACAAAGTGTGTTGAAATCATTGTGAGGCCTTGATGCTTTCTTTGATCCATGTGATCTTTGATTCTCATCCATTTATGAGAATCCGTGATCCATGTTTCACCCTTCATTCATTATTGACCATTGATTGATCAAATCAATCTGAGTCATTGATTCTCCATTTTCTCTCCCATAAATAATTCATCATTTGGAGAGAAATGGATCCATCTTTCAATGGAAAATTTATGTTGTTGAAATTCATACACTTGCATCCATATTGAGTATCATTTAGAATCTTAGATTAATCTCCCTACATATTAGCATAAGAATCCATTAATGGCTTCCATATTAGCTTAGTTTACATACATTTTAGCATAAATTCATAGCTATGGCTTGCATATTTTAAATTTGTTTACATTTAGCATAAATTGAATCCATTTTATCAAGAATATTAGCATTTATAACTCATATCATCATGGTAAAATAGTTTTATATCATGTTTTATTCATATCTCATTGGTTTCGTTGGTTTTCTTCAATAAAATCAATTGAAACAAGCTCACACTGTCCAAGAGATTGGGAAAGGGTTGTCATTTCACATCAATGTGATAGCACTCCCCAATTGGGATAATATTTGAGGTCTTAGAATATGGTTTTGTTAAGTTTTCATGTTTATATCATGTTAGTTTAATGACTTCCTAGTTTTGATGATTTTTAATATCTCATTGGGATCATGGCTTAGTGGATTAGATATGCCTCAAATCCATATAGATCTGGTGTATTTATCCTATACTATGATCATGGTCACATTTTGGCACTAGAAAGAGAGATATACTAATCAAATCTAATGAATTTCTCTTTAGATTCTTGTCTTCTTGATTTTGTAGAAATAACGACGCTTTTGGAGGCTACGGTGATGCCTTTGTTAGGCATCACCATATAGAGATGTCTTTGTAAGAATTATAGTGACACCTATTTAATTTAGCGATTCTATTTATTTTTTAAACTATCATAAATTTTAAAATAGTGACACACTAATATAGCGAAACCATTTTTGTCTTTGTTTGTTGTAGAGTAATGCTTTCACAAGTTCACCAGAGCGATGCCATTTGTAAAGTGTCATCATATAGTGATGCCTTTGTGAATTATAGTGAAGCCATTGTGGATAGTAATTAATTTTTACTAGTTAAAAAAATAGAGAGCTAATTTTGACATGTGCTTTAGATTTTTTATTTCATGTGCTCTCTAACATGTCACTGCCATCTGGTTTTTTTTTTAGGCTAATTGGTTCTGCATATTTGAACACATTTAAATTGAAGGAGCATGCAATTTTTTCTCCATACATTGTAAAAAGTGTTTTCACACTTGTGAGAAAATTATAACCCATTATATGTTGCTTTTATTTATGTTTTAGGACAACCTAAACTTTCATTTGGGTTTAAAATTTACTTTCAAAGTTTTGTTAAAATTGGACCCACATATCCTCATTTTGCTGGTGCTTAAAATGAAGTCATTTTATTTTGAGGGATTAAAATGAATGAGTGTTTTCTTTTCTTGTGTGTACACTTGAAGTGCATATCCACTCCCCTCGCACTTCGTACGATCTTGGGTGAAGAGAAACACTCAAGTATTCATTCTTTTCTTGTGTGAACTTGTAGTACATATCCACTCCCCTTGCGCTTCGTGCAATATTGGGTGAAGAGAAATACTAAAGTACACTTTCATGCTTTGAGTCACCCTTAAGAGAGGGCTTACTATTAGATACATCCCACAATGGAAAAATCATGGGAAAGTTTTTGAAGCACGTTTATTGATGGGCTATATCAAAGGTTGTGAAATTGTGATAAAGTAACTTCAATCTTGAGGTGTCAAAGTGTTGCATCTAATCCCTCTCCTTAATTGGAATGGAATGGTTGAAGAGACTTAGGTGGCCAATAGATGGTAGTGAAATGATGGGTGTTCTTATTTTTTTGTCATTAAGAACCTTTGTTAAGTAGTGGTTAATTATTTCCATCCAAAGAGTTCTTCAAAGTGGTGCATTAAAACATCGATTCCAAGAAGTTACTTGACATATCTGATTTTAGTTGAGGTGTAGGGGTTAAGATTTCATTCTTAACATAACTCTACACTCTTTCCTTAATTGCATGTAAAATCATCTCTTCTACTATGAAGGGCATGAGGCTCACTAGCTTTCCAAGCTCACTAGCTTGTCAATGCTACCACATTTTGCATACATTTATACGAAAACATTATTGTCAAAAAATTAAAATTCCTTGTCCATGCTTTCATTTGAGCCATGATTGTAAGATAGGTTGCACCTTTCCCCATGTTGCTAACTTAGCCTTGAATATAGAGTCTTGAAATAGTGGAGAGAAGGGTTATAATCAATTGTAGGTAGACTAATCAAGGAAACATTTAAAATATATCACAACATAAGTGATGAGGTAAGCTTAGTGATGAGGTTAATTTATAAATAGAGATGAAAACCAAAATATATTAAAAGATCTATCAATGTAGGAGGATTATATTCTAATATTTTAGGTACATGTATGGAAAATTTGTTAGCATAGACAAGGAAATCAACTGCTTGGTATAACTATTTGAAAAACTAACTCAATGAGATATGTCCTCATGGACTATAATGATTACAAGATATGCACAAAATAGATTTATTGAAAAGGCTTTAGAAAATTTTAATCATATGCAAATTTTAGGTGTAAAACCAAATTCAACTACATTTTCGAACATCCCCCATGCCTATACCAAAATGAAAGCTTTGGAGAGTGGTATGCACATCCATAGTAAACAATTGAGAATGATGTATTATTTTAATTCCTTATAACTAATGTCATATATATGTGTATACAAAATGTGGAAGCATACACAAGGTAAGTCAATTGTTTAACAAAATTCCTTAAAAAGAGATGTGGTTTAAAAATGTAATTGGCAAGTGTAAAGAATTGTGTAATTTAAAATGTGCATTGACAAGCTAAGGTTATAATGACAAAAAAACAATGATCAACATAGAATATGCAAAATAAAAATAAATAAAGAAATCCATAATAGAATGAAATAAAATTTGTAAAGATTTCACATACCTAAAAAACCAAAATTTTAAATGGAGGAGTTCTACCCAATTATGTAGCCTTTGTTTCTTTTGTCTTCAAACTCCTCAACAATTTGACTTTTTCAAAAGCTTTTTCCCCTCCAAACTTCAATTGTATATCACTCTTGAATGGAATTTGGACTTGAATTGATATTTTATGCCTTTCAATGTGAAAAATTTACTATTTTATGCAAAGGTGGTGGAAAGAGCATGATAAAGGTGGTGGAATGTGAAAAAAATGCATGCACACTTCACAAAATCATCAATTTTTTTTTTGTTGGAGCACACGTTGAACCAGGACAACATGCAGAATGTGGGCCTTGAGATCATGGGTATATTGATGTTTTTACTATTTTTAGAAGTAAGACAAAAAGCACTCGCAATGTAATGTGCTCGTGTTATAACGTGAGTGTGTTATATCTTGATAAAAAAATGACCATATCTCTACTACTTCAAAACATGCTCGCATTATGAGAAAGTTGTTTTTTAATAAGTTTATTTTGTCTCTCTTTCTCTCTATCATCTACCCTCAATCCCTAAACCCTTAAACCCTCTACCCTCTATCTCTCTCCCATTCTACACTTTAACCTTAAAACCTAAACCATAAATCCTCAACCCTAAACCCTTAAACTATCTACCCTCAACCCACAACCCTTTATCCCTCTACCCTTAAAACCTCAACCCTAAACCCTCAAACCTTTACCCTCAAACCTTAAATCATCTACCCTCAACCCTAAATCCTCTACCCTCAACCCTAAACCCTCAACCATCAACCCTTAAACCCTAAACCCTTAAACCCTCTACCCTCTACCCTATACATTAAACCCTCAAACTTCAGTTCTAAACCCTCTACCCTCTATCTCTCTCCCATTCTACACTTTAACCTTAAACCCTAAACCATAAATCCTCAACCCTAAACCCTTAAACTATCTACCCTCAACCCACAACCCTTTATCCCTCTACCCTTAAAACCTCAACCCTAAACCCTCAAACCTTTACCCTCAAACCTTAAATCCTCTACCCTCAACCCTAAATCCTCTACCCTCAACCCTAAACCATCAACCATCAACCCTTAAACCCTAAACCCTTAAACCATCTACCCTCTACCCTATACATTAAACCCTCAAACTTCAATTATCAACCCTCAACCCTTAATCCCTCCATCCTTAACCCTCAACCTTTATACCATCTACCCTATACATTAGACCCTCTACCCTAATCCTTCAACCATATGTACCCTCAATCCTAATCCCTCAAACCTATACCCTCAACCCAATACCCTAAACCATCAACCCTATAGGTCGTCAACCCTATACCCTCAATTATCAACCCTCTACCCTATACATTGGATCCTCAACCCTCATATATCTTTGTCCCACCCTCCTCTTGTCTCCTTCTCTCTATCTCACTTATCCCTCCATCTCTGGCTCCACTCATCCCTCCCTCTCTACCCTAATCCCTCAATCATATACCCTCAACCCTTAAACCCTAAAAAAATCAACCCTAAACCCTGAAACCCTCTACCCTCAACCCTAATCCCTCAACCCTTAAACCCACTTAGTAAACTCTCTACCCCAATCCCTCAACCCTCAACCCTCAACCCTTAAACCCTTATCCCTCAACCCCTATACCCTCTACCATATACATTGGACTCTTAACCCTAATCCACCAACCCTATACCCTCAATTCGAGCTACTCTCAACCTTAAAACCTCAACCCTCAACCCTTAAATCCTCTACCCTCTACCCTATACATTAAACCCTCAACCCTCAATTGTCAACCCTCAACCCTTAATCCCTCAATCCTCAACCCTCAAACCCTAAACCCTTAACCCCAATACCCTCTACCCTATAAATTGGACCCTCAACCCTAATCCTTCAACCATATATACCCTCAACCCTAATCCCTCAAACCTATGCCCTCAATCCAATACCCTAAATCATCAACCCTTTAGGTCCTCAACCCTATACCCTATACATTGTATTCTCAACCCTAATATATCTTTGTCCCTTCCTCCTCTTCTCTCCTCTCTATCTCACTTATCAATCCATCTCTCCCTCCCTCTCTTGCCTAATCCCTCAACTGTATATCCTCAACCCTTAAACCATTAAACACTAAACCCTAAACCCTAAACCCTAAACCCTTAAACCCTTAAACCCTCTACCCTCTACCCTCAACCCAATTTCCTCTACCCTCAACCCTAATCCCTCAACCCTTAAACCCTTAAAACCACTTAGTAAACTCTCTACCCTAATCCCTCAACCCTCTTGACCCTTAATCTATCAACCCTCAACCCTTAAACTCTAGTCCCTCAACCCCTATAATATCTACCCTATACATTTGACCCTCAACCCTAATCCCCCAACCCTATACCCTCAATCATCCACCCTCAACCTTAAATACTCAACCCTCAACCCTTAAACCCTAAACCCTTAAACCCTCTACTCTCTACCCTCTACCCTTTACTCTATGCATTAAACCCTCAACCCTCAATTCTCAACCCTCAACCCTTAAACCCTCAATTCTCAACCCTTAACTTTGATACCCTCTACCCTATACATTGGACCCTCAACCCTAATCCTGCAACCATATGTACCCTCAACCCTAATCCCTCAAACCTATACCCTCAACCCAAAACCCAAAACCATCAACCCTATTAGTCCTCAACCCTATACCGTCAATTCTCAACCTTCTACCCTATACATTGGATCCTTAAATCTCATATATCTTTGTCCCTCCCTCCTCTTCTCTCTTTCTATCTATCTCACTTATCCACCCATCTCTTGCTTCACCCATCCCTCCCTCTCTACCCTAATCCCTCAATCGTATACCCTCAATCCTTAAACACTCAACACTAAACCCTAAACCCTTAAACCCTCTACTCTCTACTCTCAACGCAATACCCTCTACCCTCAACCCTACTACCTCAACCCTTAAACCCTAAAACCCAAGTAAACTCTCTACCCTAATCCCTCAACCCTCTTGACCCTTAATCCCTCAACCCTCAACCCTCAACCCTTAATCCCTAATCCCTATACCCATATACCCTCTACCCTATATATTGGACCCTAAACTCTAATCCCCCAACGCTATACCCTCAATCGTCTACCCTCAACCTTAAATCCTCAACCCTTAATCCTTAAACCCTAAACCCTAAACCCTTAAACCCTCTACCCTCTACCCTCTACCCTCTACCCTCTACCCTATACATTAAACCATCAACCCTCAATTCTCAACCCTCAACCCTTAATCCCTCAATCCTCATCCCTCAAACCCTAAACCCTCAACCCTCATACCCTCTACCCTATACATTTGACCCTCAACCCCAATCCTTCAACCATATGTTCCCTCAACCCTAATCCCTCAAACCTATACCCTCAACCCAATACCCTAAACCATCAACACTATAGGTCCTCAACCATATACCCTCAATTGTCAACCCTCTACCCTATACATTGGATCCTCAACCCTCATACATATTTTTCCCTCCCTCCTCTTCTCTCCTTCTCTCTATCTCACTTATCCATCCATCTCTCCCTCCCTCCATCCCTCCATCCCTCCCTCTCTACCCTAATCCCTCAACCGTATACTCTCAACCCTTAAAACCTTAAACAATCAACCCTAAACCCTAAACCCTTAAACCTTCTACCCTCTACCCTCAACCCAATACCTTCTACCCTCAAACCTAATACATCAACCTTTAAAACCTTAAACCCAAGTAAATTCTCTACCCTAATCCCTCAATCCTCAACCCTCAACCCCTATATTGTCTACCCTATACATTGAACCCTCATTCCTAATCCCTCAACCCTATACCCTCAATCATCTACCCCCAACCTTAAACCCTCAACCCTCAACCCTTAAACCCTCTACCCGCTCCCCTCTACCCTCTACCCTATATATTAAACCCTCAACCCTCAATTCTCAACCCTCAACCCTTAATCCCTCAATCCTCAACCCTCAAACCCTAAACCCTCAACCTTGATACCCTCTACCCTATAAATTGGACCCTCAACCCTAATCCTTCAACTGTATGTACCCTCAACCCTAATCCCTCAACCCTATACCCTCAACCCTATACCCTCAACCCTAATCCTTCAACTGTATGTACCCTCAACCCTAATCCCTCAACCCTATACCCTCAACCTTATACCCTCAACCCTATACCCTCAACGCAATACCCTAATCCCTCAACCCTATAGGTCATCCTTCCTATACCCTCAATTCTCAACCCTCTACCCTATACATTGGATCCTCAACCCTCATATATATTTTTCCCTCCCTCCTCTTCTCTCCTTCTCTCTATCTCACTTCTCCCTCCATATCTCTATCCATCCATCCCTCCCTCTCTACCCTAATCCCTCAACCCTCAACCCTCAACCCTTAAACCCTTAAACACACAACCCTAAACCATCAACCATCAACCCTCGATCCTTAAACCCTAAACACTTAAACCCAATACCCAATACCCTCTAACCTCAACCCTAATCTCTCAACCCTTAAACCCTTAAACCCAAGAAAATTCTCTACCATAATCCCTAAACCCTCAACCCTTAATCCTTCAACCCTGAAACCCTCAACCCTCTACCCTTTACCCTCACCCCTCAACCCTCAACCCTAATCCCTCAACCTCTCTACCCTCTACCCTATACATTGGACCCTCTACCTTAATCCCTCAACCCTATACCCTCAATCCTCTACCCTCAACCTTAAACCATCAACCCTCAACCCTCAACCCTCAAACCCTAAACCCTTAAACCCTCTACCCTCTACCCTCTACCCTATACATTAAACCCTCAACCCTCACTTCTCAACCTTCAAGCCTTAATTACTCAACCATCAACCCCTATACCCTATACCCTTTACGTTGGACCCTCAACCTAATCATTTAACCATATACCCTCAAACCTATAACCTAAACCATCTACCCTCAACCCTAAACCCTCAATCCTAAACCCTTTAACCCTAAACCCTTAAACCTTCTACCCTCTACCATCAACCCTAATACCTCAACCCTCAACCCTTTAACCCTTTAACCCTAAACCCTTAAACCTTATACCCTCTCACTCCAACCCCTTCTCTCCCACTCCCTCTCTCTTAGACTCTCCCTTCCACCCCTTCTGCCTCTCTCAAGACTCTATCTCACTACCTATCTACCTCTCTTTCTCTCAAGTCTCTCCCTCCCTCTCTCCTTACCACCCTACCTAGACAACTCTCTCTCCCACTCTCTTAAAATTTTCCCTCCTTCTAAAGACATACATAAATACGTACATACTTACATACATGACAACATAATACATATGTACATATGATCTTGCATACATACAAGCATACATTTACATATGTAGATACAATCTTACATACATATAGGCATACATACAATATACAAGCATTGATACATACATACATATAGGCATACATACATACATACAAGCATGCATACATACATACATACATGGCATACAAGTATACATGTACAAACAAACATACAAATATATAAAAATACATTCAATAGAGTAGAATTTAACATAAAGCAAGACATAATGCAAGTGTGTTATACCATGCTCACATTATGTCTTGCTAGACATGTCTCGCATGAATGCAAAAAATCATGTCAAAACTAAGATATAACGTGCACACTGATGAGGTAAAAATAACCTCATCATAATAAAATTTGAAAAGCTTACTTTTAAAAACTCAATCCTAAGTCTATGCCAATTTATTAAAACTTAGGAGAAATAATTGCTTATCTTTAAGGAAAATTATGCAAAATTTCTTTCTTATGATAAATTGAGGAAATTTTCCAATATAGGTTTAATGGGTTGACTTGAGTGTTTTTGTAGGGAATAATCGGTCATCTAGCAGTTGTTACAAAAATTGAACCAACACGTGCCTTAAGTGTGGGAAAATATAGTTTCTAGGAACATGCTCCTGAATATCGAGCTGATGAACTGAATATTTAGTTACTATTTTTTTAAATTCTGTTAGCAAAAATTTCATGGCTCGTCTTGAGCCTTCTCTATGTTTATGAGTTTTAAAGACATGGAAGTTATTTTAAGTGGTTAAAGACTTTTTCATGGCTATCCACGCCATCTAGAATCTAGGAACTAGTTGTAAGTCTTCTATAAAAAAGTAATTTCAGAAAAGATGAATAAGACTGAATGGTAACGTTATGTTGTTTACATGGTTTCTAAAAACTAATGAACTAGATAGCTTATTTCTATCAATTGATAAACCGTTTAACTATGAATGATGATGATTGTTTGTAATGGAAGGACTCTAGAACCTATAGTTTATGTGATATGAGAACGAAGTGTTAACCTGCGAGTTGGCCACTCGAGGGAAGTTAGCTTTAATAGATAAGTATTTTACTATTATGTTGTTTTATTTGTTAAACATAGATAATTGTTCAGTAGGAAGTAACTAAGTCTGTTAAGAGTTGAGTTTGAAGTTTCAAAGCACCATTTTGTTTAGTTAGTATGGGTTATTCTTCATAGTTCTTAGAATATTTTACTATTTAAAAAGATGTTCCATTGTTTGTTCACTTATTTTTCTACTTCCGTAGTATATCAGTTGTTCAGTTTTCTTGTTTCCATGATTTCTAGTTTAATTGTGATGCTTTCTAAACTAGTTATCTTATGATTTTTAGTTTAGTATTTCCAGTTTTCTTAGAATAATTTTTTTTCCAGCGAAGAAGTTAAATGGCCTTAGATTAAAATTGATTTTAATATTTTAAAGAAAAACATAAAATATAAAATGAGTTATCCAAATCATCTTCTTTTGCAAACTGCCTTGGACACTGCCTAGTCAACTAATTAACACTTAATATTCTAAAGTAGCAGGACCTAAGAACAACCTATCAGATTTTAGCACCGTTTCCAGGGACTTAAATAACCTTTGTGCTTAAGAGTTACAAGGAGACGGTTTGAATACCAATTTTTATACCAAAAAATTCTCCGTCGGCTTCCTTTTCTACATGGTCAGGAAAAGAGGCCCTCACAGACGATTTATACCAAAGAGCCCCCCAAAATAAATACCAATCATCCCAAGGGAGGCCCAAGGCTCAGATGATAATACCTTTGAAGAATTATTTGAGCCTATTCCACTAGAGGCTTTCCACTATTTGCTTGGACATCAACTAGCAGAACAACCAGTTATAGAGGAAATTATCTTAGAGGAACAAAATCCTCTAAAAATAATGGGAGATCGTAGGGCTGAAAAAAATCACCATGATCTCAACCAAAATGAACCTTAGCCTCCTAGAATGTTTACCTATCCTATTACTTTGGATGCAGACAATGATACTATAATGAAGAACATCTCCCCAAGTTTCCTTCCAGCTTTCTGTGGCTTGTCCTCGGAAGACCCATACCAATTTCTTTTTGAATTTCAAGTCTTGTGTCAAAATTATGATTCTAATAACGACAGCCAAAATTTGAAGCTCTTCCCTTCGAATTTAAAGGATTTAACAATGTGCTGGTTTATGGGATTAGGTTCTGGTAGTATAACATCCTGGGGGGAAATGGAGAATGTTTTCTTGCAAAAAATACTAGAGATACTGTAGAGTAAGTGATCTTAAGGAGGAGTTGTTTAAACTGAGACAAAATGAGGATGAAAGTTTAGAGGATTATCTCGATAGGTTCCTCTTCCTCTCTAAAAGGTGTGGAGAAGTGGCCATTAGCGTTGAGATTCTCAAAAAGAAAAAATTTAAAGGTCTTGATGATGATGCTAGAACAAATCTTGATCTGATGGGGAAAGGTGGCGTATCTCAACTAACCCTTGAGGAAATATGTGAGTTATGTTGGAATTTCTCTCATACTCGGGGATGAATCCACAAAACTAATCTTTTTTAAAGGGTCTAATGAGATAGGTAAGCTCCCCAAAGAAATAGCAAATTTGAAAACAAATATTCTCGTTCAATTGAATACTACATTAGATGGTATACAAGCTAAAACTCACAACCCAGAGATCTTGTCAATCTATTATCCCAGGTGTCGAAATAAACACCTATTGCACGAGTGTCCCTTAGATAAAGTCAATGTTTTTCAATTTTGTGAGCAAAACCATCCTACAAATCAGTGTGAGCTTCTGTCTGATATTAAGAATACTAAGAAAAAAGCCATTCAGGTTGAAGAAGAAATAAATGCCTTAAACCAATGTCAAGGAGGTAATTTCTCTTATGGACAAAATCCCAATCCTGCATGTAGACCACAAAATAACTGGGCTCATAATCAATGGACTCCATCTTGGAATCAGTCACCTCCACCGAAACTTAACTAGGGAACTCCATATTGGGGATCCCCTGAATGGGAAAATCACGCATGGGGAAATCAAAAGTGGTTGAATCAACCACAAAAACAATGGTACCAATAACATGCTACTCCCCAATGGAATCGGGGACACAATCAATTTATACCGAACCTAGGAGGAATCAACAACAAAATATGTTACCTCCAGCTCAAAACCCTCCTCAGAATGAACAGGTGAACCAACCTCAGCTTCCAGCACAACCACCTCTCAACCCTAAGAATAATCGCCAGAATACGCTAATCTATTCTATCGAACATGAAAATTTTACAGGGCTTAATGTGATACACTTTAGAAATGTGCAGTTGCACTCTGGTCAAAATCTTCAACCTCCAACTATTGAAGAAATAGTGGAGGAACCTGAGCATAAAAGTCCAATAAAATACATGTTGTCTAATCAGGATACCACTACCAAAGACAAAGAGCCTTTTTCAGCGGCAGGAGTTGATGACTTGTCTCAGGGGGAGGAAGGTCAGTCCTTGAGTCAACATAGGGAGGATCTAGTTCCAAAGGAGAAAACGATGGCACCATATCCAAAAATTTTAAATTCAATAACTCTAGAAGATACTCCAGAAGTATCCATGGATTCATAAACTGCGTTAATTTAGGACATTAAGAAACTGCATATTGAATTTCCTTTATTGGAAATTCCTGAGTTAAACCAGTTAATCAAACAACTATGTATTAAAACGCCAGGTAGGAAGCAAAAAAAGATAAATACTATTCATATCGATGGTTATTTAGCTGATTTTGTGTCTGGAAAGACTATTCCTCTGAAATACGATGATCCTAGGAGTCCACTTATAACCATTACAATCAATGAGGTAGCAATACCAAATGCACTAGTGGATCTTGGGGCAGCTATTAACGTGATGACTATGGATGTAATGGAAAAATTAGGTCTAACTGATTTCATCCTACAACCACAATCTTACAAATAGAAAATCAGTCTATAGCCATCCCTAAGTGCATCATTAAAAACATCCTTGTCAAATTTGATGGATAGGAATATCTAGTTGACTTCCAGGTAATCCAGCTGATTACACCCGAAGATAGGTATCCCATAATTCTTGGGAAACCTTGGTTTGCCACGATTGCTACTAAGATTTTTTGCAAGGAAGGGGGAATGACCATTTCACATGGCCAAGATAGTAAACATTTGTTCTTAAATCCCCCTGCTAAGCCTATTGAGCATAAAATGGTTTGGGTTGATGAACCAAAGGAATCCAATCATCTAGAAAATTTATCCTATCTAGTCATGGTAGTAATTAAACAACATGAAGAAGAAATGGAAGAAGAGTTAGTAAGCAACGTAGCACGCCTTGCTATAACCTTGAATGAGGAAGAAATGATGGATGCTCCAAGGATTTTTGGGCAACCAATTGATATAAGCAGAATGGAGCACAGTTATGCTACAATGGGAATGTCTTGTCCCTTAGCTAACATGATCCCTATAACAAGTCATGTTTCTTTGAAGATGTCACAAGATTTCACCGGCTTATACCTCATAGTTGCCCTCTCAATACCTTGTTGCGACCAATTTATACTATCACTTCGGTCCATCCTGGAACAAAATCGATCATGCTATTACCAAGAAATTTTTTGAACATCAATAGCTGGCTGACGGAAACACAAGAGGATAAGTTGTTCAATGTGTTGGTAAAAAGGTCTAAAGATTTTGCTTGGGATTAAACAGACATGAGGGGAATTCACCCAAGTGTTTGTACTCATGAAATTTATACTAACATCAGTATAAGGCCTGTTCGCCAACCTCAGAGGAGACTCAATCCTACATTAAAGGATTTGGTCAGAATTGAGATTGAGAAACTCCTTTGTGTAGGATTTATTTATCCAATCTTTGATAGTAAGTGGGTATCACCTATGGTGGTTGTACCAAAGAAAAATGGGAAGTGGAGAATCTGTGTAGATTATAGAGAAGAAACAAAGTCACTCATCAAGATTATTTTCCCCTACCATTTGTTGATCAGGTTTTAGACAGCTTGGCTAGGAGGAAATATTTCTCCTTTCTTAATGGATTTAGTGGTTACAACCAGATTCAGGTTGCTCTAGAATACCAAGACAAGACCACGTTTACTTTCCCATAGGGCACATTTGCATACAGAGTGCTTCCCTTTGGACTTTGTAATGCTCCAAGAACTTTTCAGAGAGTCATTCTTGCTATATTTTCTGCACTTGTTAATGACTGTGTAGAGGTCTATATGGATGACTTCACATTCTATGCGTCAACTTATGATGAAGCTCTTCAGAACCTAGACCGAGTTTTACAAGTTTGTGAGGAAAATAGACTATCCCTTAGCCATGAAAAATGTTTAATAATGGTAGAAAAATGAATAGTCTTGTGTCATCATATTTCCTTTGAGGGAATAAAGTTCGCACCCAAGAAAATTAAAGTCATCCAACAGTTGACTATCCCTCAAACAAAAATGGATGTTTGAAGTTTTCTTGGACATGCTAGTTACTACAGAAGGTTCATAGAAGGCTTCAGTAAAATTGTGGCTCCTATGTTCTTTCTTTTATAGAAAGAAGTAGAGTTCATTTCAACACCTAAGTGTCAACAATCATTTGAAGCAATTAAGGAAAAACTTGTCTCTACTCCCATACTGCAAGGGCCAAATTGGAGTCTTCCCTTCCATATCTATGTAGATACTTATGACGATGCTATTGGTGCAGGACTGGGACAAGAAGATGAGAATGGGGGTAAATATGCCATATATTTCATCAGTAGGAATCTTACATCTGCGGAGAGAAACTATACAACAACAAAGAAAGAATTCCTGGTTGTTGTTCACACCATTAACAAATTTTGCCACTATATTACGGGATATAAGGTTACAATTTATACAGACCATTCAGCTGTAAAATACCTAATAAACAAACCCATAGTTAATGGTCGAATTATGAGATGGTTATTACTTCTTCAGGATTTTAATTCTACGATTCTGGACAAACTAGGGAAATATAACGTAGTAGTAGATTTTATGTCACGAATCAGAAATGAAGAGGGTGATAGTACTCCTATATAGGATGAGTTTCCAAATGAAAATATGTTTGTAGTTTCTATAAAATAACCCTAGTTCGCAGATATCACTAACTACTTAGTTGCTTTCGAGCTACCCTTGGGATTCATGACTAAGCAAAAGAAGCGACTAATTAGGGAAAGTGCCCCATTCAAATGGATTAATGGAATGTTATTTCATTGTGGACCTGATATGATCTTGAGGAGATGTGTGAGAGCGATTGAAACCTACAACATTCTAAGGGCCTGTCATGATGATCCTTCAGGAGGACACTACTCTGCAAAGAGAACTTCCCATAAAGTCTTAGGTGCGGGATACTATTGCCCTTCAATGCATAAAGATATTAATAATTGCCTTCATCATTGTGATGAATTTCAGAGAGTAGGAAGACAAACTAATTCTTCGGGAATGCCTTTATTGCCTTAGGCACTGCTTGAAACATTTGAGAAATGGGGTTTAGATTTTATCGGACCCATAGATCCTTCCTCTCAAGGGAAATAATACATATTGGTTTGCACCGATTACCTAAAAAAATGGGCAGAAGTTCAAGCCTTGTGAGTAGCTAGGGAAGAGCAAGCCACATACTTCCTCTATACTAAAATCTTCCTTAGATTTGGAGCCCTTCAAACTATCATTATTGACCAGGGACCCCAATTTATGTCCAAAGTGCTCTTGGCATTCACCAACCATTTTCAAGTAAGCCATAGAGAATAATCACCTTTCCACCCTCAAGAAAATGGCCAAGTTAAAATAACTAATAGAGAGCTTGAAAACATTGTCACAAAAGTAATTTCTTTAGGAAGAAAATATTGGGCCAGAAAAATCCCTGAAGCCGTTTGGGCATACAACACAACTTGGAAATCCATGACTAGATTCAGCTCCTATGAGCTCATTTTTGGAAAGAAACCTCTTCTTCCCATTGAGTTTGAACTACAAACTCTGTGAACAACTATGGAACTAGGTCTGGATTTAAAATGAGCCCAAGTTGAATGAGTTTTGCAATTAAGTGAATTGGATGAGCTTCACCTAGATGTTGTCCATCAAACTGAACTAATTCAATATCAACAGAAAGTGTGGCATGACAAACATATTAAGGAGAGTGAGTTTCATAATGGATACTGGGCCCTGCTATTCGATTTAAGGTACAAAGATCATAGAGGAAAGCTCAGGACTCATTGGTTGGGACCTTATGAGATTTCTGAAGTCTTTTCGAATGGAATTGTTTGGTTGAAACCAATTGATAGTGACACATGAACCCTCTTAGTTAATGGTCATCACTTACATTTCTACCATAAGCCAGTCAATAGGGAAGAATTCTCAAGAATGGTGGAAATGCAAGGCGAGGTCCAATGTATTAAATCTGCCAAGGCAGAGTCTATTTAGTAAAAATTCTCTTAAAAAAAAAAAAATTAAAAAGAATATATATATATATAAATATATCTATATTCCGAAAATGTGTAATAAAAAGACATGTATGCCAAGATAGTTTTCTCATTAATTTTTCTTCTTTTGGACTTAACTAATTTTTGTTCCACTTTGCAGGACTTCTTAAAAGAGGAAAATAACTTCTGGAGCACCCTCCAAAGATGCTCCAAAACGTTATGATCCTGATGGCAGATGTTTCAAAACTTGACGATCCTTATGCCTGATGCTCTGGAACTTGTACAAAACTCATCATGTCAAAGAGGTGTTCCTACACTAAGGTACAAAGCTCCTGAAGTTCAAAATTCTTAAATCTTGTCACTCCACCTTCATTTCATTACTGCTTTGGCTGCATCTTTCGGTGATGCTCCAGAACCTTAATTCCATTGCTGCTCCAATTGCACCTTTCAGAGATGCTCTGGAACCTTCATTCTATTGCTGCTCCGGCTACATCTTTTGGTGATGCTCTAGAACCTTCATTTTGTTGCTACTTCGACTGCATCTTTTGACGATGTTCTGGAACCTTCATTCCATTGTTGCTCCAGTTGCATCTTTTAGTGATGCTTTAGAACTTTCATTTCATTCATTTTCCAGTTGCATCTTATAGTGATGCTCCCGAACCTTCATTTCATTGTCGTCCTGGTTGCGTCTTTCACTGATGCTCCAGAACTTGTCTGCCTTCTCCATCACAAATACAGACCTCTTGCGTGCTCTGGAAATTATGCACTAGTTTCAAGCGCAATGTCAATTGCGTGCTCCAAAACTTGTTCATTCGTATTTCGCCACCTTTTTCATAAATTCAAAATTTTGCGATACTTCCATCAGTATATCTTGTACACCTGTCTTCCTATTTTTTTTTTATCATAAATAAAGCCACTAAGTACCACGGTCCTCATTGATGGATTCATCATCCATTAAATTTTGCATTCATACCATAATAAATCTGTCGTCACCTCAACCAATACTTTCATGTCATCCTGTCAAATCTATAAGGTATGAGATCTTCGAACGATCACAAAATGCAATTAAGTACTAATTTTCAATTTAAGTAGGTAGTTATTTTCGAATAAAGAATAATTAATTGGCATGAACTTCACTCCCAATTTATAAATTTGTGCCACTCGGTGATCAACTACTTGTACGAAAAATCCTTTCGCATGCCTCCATGTAGATTGAAAATCATTGCATAGTAAGCTGCAAAGAAGACAAATAAGTGATTTCAGAGGCAACATTTTCAAAAGTGTTGTGTTAAAGCTTTGTGTTGTGATTGAAATCTTTTGCAAAGTGGGAAATAAGAAAATGGGGGGTGGTAAAAAGAAGTCAGAGCTAGATTCAGCTGAAAAATTTTTGGGGTTAAGTAATATCTCTTGATTGTTCGAAGAGATAGGGTGGTTGAACTTTATTAGAAAGTTCGAAGGTTACAATGAAAAGTTGGTGAGCTCATTTGCTGAAAAATACTCAAATGGTGAAGTGGTACTCCATGAAAATCATTTTAAGGTGAGTCCAAAAATCATTTCTCATTTATCAGGGTTAGAAAATGCAGGCATAAAAATAAAAGAAACCTCTCAAATAATGTACCAAAAATTGTCTAAATTATTTGTTAGAGAGGGAGACCCTCACCCCATGGTAGTAATTAGTACTAGAGGACAAAATAAAGGGTTTGAGAGGACCTCCATACTATAAAATTGGGGTATTTTCATTGCTTGGATCATAAAATATTTTACTTGTGAAGGTCAATTAACCGTTGTAGTAGGACCTTCTTTTCGCATGTTGACCCATTTGCATCACAGGAAGGAGAACCTTGATCTTAGGGTTAATATGCCTAAATTTTTATGGGACTCTCTAAAATCTTCCATAGAAAGATATAAAATAGGGTCTGGGCCACTGAAACACCACAGATTAATTCAATTGATTTGTAAATACCATTTTCGCAAGAAATCCGAGGGTAAATGGGAGAAGTTTTTGAAGAAAATTGAGAAGCCTAAAATCAAAAGGACAATAGAACCAGGGGAACCATCTCACCAAGTTGCTTCACCATCTGGAGAAATTTACCCTAAGGTCTCTCCAGCTCTAGAAGCTCCTAATCCCACCACCCCTGGTGAGGAAGTGCCAAACTCTTTGAATGATGAATTCATAACCCCTGATTTTCCAAAACAGGTTGAGCTTGTTTATTCTAATTTGAGTAAGCCCAGATGAAAAAGAAAATGGAAAAATAGGACACTCATCACCTTCCAAGGTCTTCCTCCATTAAGAAGAAGTAAGCGCTTAGCCTCTGAATTCTCTAAAACCCCAATGCAGGGTATGGAGGGAAGTTCAAAAAAGAAAAACCCCAAGCGGCCATCTGAGCCTATAGAGATTTCAGAGCTTTCCAGTGAAGAGGAAATACCTCTAGAAAAAGAAGATTTAGTTCAGGAGATTCCTTCCCACTCTGCATATGTGGAGGAGATCTTCACTAAAAAAAATTCATGGAAGAGAGCAAGAGGGAGATGATGGTGTGCCAATTAATTTGTCCCCTATTGTTAATAGAATTATTGAGATAGTTGAAACAAGTGATGCCACTACAGAATTAGAAAAATGTAAAATATAAATTGATGATCTAAAGAAACAATTGTACAAAGATAATGAACTTATTGAACTGCAAAAAGAAGAGTGGATTGTGCATACTACTATAATAAATAAAAGGGATCAACAAATACAGGGTTTGAAACTACAATTACAAGAAAAAGACAATGATTTATAAGTTAAAAGAGAAAATAAAAGAATTGAGTCAAGAGCATAAAACTTATAATGTCAACATTGCATAAAAGAAGACATAAATTGAAAGAATAAAGAAAAACTTTGTGCTTATGCTCACAGCCTTTGAAGAAGATAGTAAAACAAGAACTGAAGAATTAAACGCTTCCATCAACAAAATTGTAGAGTTGGAACAAGACTTGGAGGAATGCACTGTGAAACCAAAGATGGAATCAAAATAAATTCAAACTGAGCTGGTTGTAACTGATTGGTTCTAGATTCACATTCCCCCACTGCCAATAAAATGGATGGAAAAGTGTTATTTCCTAAGAAATCTTCAAACTGAAAATTACAGGCTGAAGAAGGAACTAGTACTCCTGAAGGAGTCATTTCACAGGGCATACAGAGGAAAACATGATGCATGTCAATTAGTTGACTATCTATTAAACTGTAGAAGCCAATCTGGATTGTAATCCATGTTTTTGAACAAACAGTGGATAAGATGGAAATTATTTAGAATCTATAATGATATGCCTTACGAGCCCAATGATAAATAATTTATTAAGATATTTGTAGAGTCAACCCCTGAGGATCAAGATCTGATTTGTGAGTTCTTTCTACATGATTTATTATTATAAAATCACACATATTTCTTTATCTTTTTTTTTGTTGGAGGTAGAATTAAGAGCCTTGATGTCTACCATGAGAAACCAGATTCATTGGCAGGAGTGTACAAAAGAGTTTGCACATGCAAAAAAGACAATGGTTCTTCAAATAAGGTCCCCAAATTCTAGGCTTGGAGGTTTCAAAGAAACCTTTTCATCTCTCCTTGTTAATGACAAAATGAAAGAAAGTTATGACAATAGCCTCAAGCTATGCTATAATAATTTCATGGAGCATGGGAAAAAATTGATTGGAAAGGCATGACACACTTGTGAAGAAAGGTTCACTCCACTACCTGCTTACCTCAAGAAAAGAGAGGTCATTGCCCCTCTTAATATCAGGTGGTCTTTTAGAAGAGTTGGTGCTTTAGTCAAAATCCTAAGAAATATTAAGAAAAATTGGATGGGAATGAGATACAGGCCTCCTTTGCTACTTAATCCACCTCCTGCTTTGAATATTTCAACTGATCAGAATGATAGACTTTTTAATGAATGGAGGGAGAGTGTGATATTTCATAGAGGGTTCATCTATGACCCTGTAGCTTTTGATGCAACAACAAGAGAGGTACATGATCTCAATGCCCTATATGAGAAGTGGAATAATGCTCTGGGTTTTAACTATGGAGAAGGAGGACCTGCCAGGAATTAGGTGGGGGAGGAAATGATGAGGTAAAAATAACCTCATCATAATAAAATTTGAAAAGATTACTTTTAGAAACTCAATCCTAAGTCTATGCCAATTTATTAAACTTTAGGAGAAACAATTGCTTATCTTTAAGGAATATTATGCAAACTTTCTTTCTTATGATCAATTGGGGAAATTTTCCATTACAGGTTTAATGGGTTGACTTGAGTGTTTTTGTAGGAAATAATCGGTCATCTAGTAGTTGTTACAAAAATTGAACCAACACGTGCCTTAAGTGTGGGAAAAGATAGATGCTGCGAACATGCTCTTGAATATGGGGTTGATGAACCGAAGATTTAATTACTGTTTATTTAAATTTTGTTAGCAAAAACTTCATGGCTCGTCTCGAGCCTTCTCTATGTTTATGAGTTTTAAGGACATGGAAGTTAGTTTAAGTTGTTAAAGACTTTTTCAATGTCTATCCATGCCATCTAGAATCTAGGATTTAGTTATAAGTCTTTTATAAAAATGTAATTTTAGAAAAGATGAATAAGACTAAATGGTAATGTTATGCTATTTATATGGTTTCTAAATACTGATGAATTAGATAGTTGATTTCTATCAATTGATAAACAGCTGAACAATGAATGATGATGATTGTTTGTAATGGAAGGACTTTAGAACCTGTAGTTTATGTGATTTGAGAATGAAGTGTTAACCCGCGAGTTGGCCACTTGAGGGAAGTTAGCTTTAATAGATAAGTATTTTACTATTATGTTGTTTTATTTGTTAAACATAGATAACTATTTAGTAGGAAGTAACTAAGTCTGTTAAGAGTTGAGTCTGAAGTTCCAGAGCAGCATTGTTTTTAGTTAGTATGGGTTATTATTTGTAGTTGTTAGAATCTTTTACTGTTTAAAAAGATGTTCCATTGTCTGTTCACTTAATTTTCTACTTCCGTAGTATATTAGTTGTTCAGTTTGTTTGTTTCCATGCTTTCTAGTTTAGTTGTGATGCTTTCTAAATTAGTAATCTTATGCTTTTTAGTTTAGTATTTCCAGTTTTCTTAAAATAAATTTGTTTCCAACTAAGAAGTTAAATGGCCTTAGATTAAAATTGATTTTAATATTTTAAAGAAAAACATAAAATATAAAATGAGTTATCTAAATCATCTTCTTCTGCAAACTGCCTTGGACACTGCTCGGTCGACTAATTGGCATTCAATATTTTAAAGTAGTAGGACCTAACGACAACCTATCACACACATTATTTATTTCTTTGGGAATCCCCAAGCCTTAGGCTTGGTATTTGCCTTGGAATACCAACCCAAAGGCTTGGAGGGCCTTCCCAACGACCAGAGACATTTTTTTGCAAATTCTACAATATTTCACATAATTAGGTTCATGCTCACCATCAGGATTGCACGTGTTTCAATTTCAAACAAATTGAACACATAGGTAATGTTAAGTTCTCTCTTAGCTATCCAATGATGTAGATTTTTTCACTTTTTGACAATGTTAAGCCTTTCATCTATAATATCTTTTGTTTGTGTGTCTCTTTTTAAGAAAAAAAGTAGTGCTTGGTGTTTTTTCGTTAAAATTTAACCATTCATCAAAATTTAAAATAAATTAAATTTTCATAAACTAGACTCCATTCTACAAATTTTTAAAAAATTAAAAAATTTCAATTAGTTTCCAAAATATGTTGGGGTAGCATAGCCAAAATTTTGTTTTTTAGGAAGTGTCCACTTAGAAAATTAGCAAAAAATCAAATATTTATTAAAAAATTATCAAAAAAATCATGCATCAACTAAATATTGTTAGTTAATTTCTCATCGGATCGATTTTAAAAATACTAAAAAAAAATTCACCATGCTAGGGACGTACAAAAGTTGCTATGTTATGTTTTTTTGACAAAAACAACACCAATTTTTGTACATCCCTCTTTTGAACCCCTTAATCTCAACCATTTTCAAAATAAATTAGTAGTTTAGAAAGTAGACTCAGAGCAATTCAATCTTTTTTTTTGTTGCATCTCAAAATTTTGAGTGTAACTATCCTCAATTTCAAGTCCAAGGTCAATATTTCCTGATTTCAGAAAAAAGGTGGCCACTTCAGCCCCATTTTTGGTCCCCCATCTTTTTGCACTTTCCCTTGGCCTCTCTTGAACCCATTGGTGTTGCGGTTAAGGTCTTAGCTCTAGTGAATCTCTTGTTTAAGCATGTCCTTGGAGAAGGTGGCTTGATCGTGTGCCTTAACGTTTCCTCTATGGAGCTTTGCACCTCCACAAACTATGTTGTGTTGCAATTTCTATTTGATATAGATGATCTCGTTATAGCTAGCGGGTTCTTTGTGTTGAGTCTATCCATTAAATGGTTTTTTATCGTACCCCTTTTCTCCAAAGTCTTTTCTCTATACTAGCTTTCACCTACGTGTTGCAATGTTTTGTTTGAGATTTTGTTGGTGGTTGCTCATATGAGGTCTATGGTGGACTTTTTGGCTTGATTCTTGGATGTTTCCTCTCTATCTTGTGTTGCTTACCTATTTTCTATAGGCTGGGTGGATGTTATTCATTTATTTATGTGTTCTCTTTTGATCCCTCATGGGTCTTTGTAGTATTCTACCCTTCATAATTAATGCTTTGTTGCTTTGTTTGGGAAGAGTGCTTCTATTTTTTGGTTGCTCTGCATTGTCCTATTCCTGCTCAATCTTATGGTTGTTTTTGTTATGTTTATGGACTCTGGTCTTATTTTAGTTTATGGAATTTTAATTCTCAATATTTCTTTATTCGAGGTGGGTTTTTTGTGCTCTGGTTCTTCTGTTTTGGAGCAGCATGATCTTACTTTAGTGTGTTTCAAGGTTATGATTATCTTTCTGACTTTGGTCACTGGAAAGTATTTTTTGGTTTTCTTTATGTTTCATTGGTTGGTATTAATGTTTGTGTCTTGTTGTGGTGCCATCAAGCATGGTTTGCTTAAGGGTTATAATTTTTATGTTAATTGCACTATCTTCCTACCTCAAGAGGTTTTGGGTTTGTTTAAGGAGGTGGTTATGTTGGATTCTAATGGTCCTTTTACTAAAGCTACTTTGGATGTGCTAAACTTGTGGTACAAGGTCACCTTTGAGGTCCCCTTTGAAGGATTTCTGGTTCCTGTTGTGGAAAGTTTGTAGATGGTCCTCAAGGATGTTGTGGACTCCCTTGTTTCAATAATCTCTTCTCTCTTGTCTGTGGTCTTCAATGGTTTGTTGTTTTTCTTCAAGGATGTTGAGATAAGGTTGAACCTGGTGTGTGAGGATTCCTTTGTGGTCCTCTCTGATGTTTGGGATTCTCCTCTTTTGTTGGGGTTTCATTCCATATTCATCTTGATGGTTCTAAGGTTGTTGGGGTGTGTTGCGTCATTCATGGTTGTTGAGCTACCTCTTTTTTCTTCCTTATTGTATCCAATGCTCATGTTTCCATGGGATGAGGTGTTCTTTATTACTACGAGAGTGTTGACTTCCTACTAGGTTTTACATTTGGGGTCTCCTATGGAGGTGGAGATTTCTCCTATTGAGGTGGAGCCCTCTCCTATTGAGGTGGAGACAATTGTTGTTGTTGCAATGGGTTGTTCCCCTTCTTTTTGTTGATTCCTTTTGAGATGGTGCATGTTTGTGCAAGAGATTGGTGGCTCTTGTAGTTTTGATCCTCACTTTATCCTCTCTTATAGAGGGGAGCTCACTCTTCCTAAGGTAGATATTGAGTTGGTGTTTTGGGCAAAGTGGTGCTTTAAGTTGGTGTGAGCTCCTTAGTGCCTTGTTTTGCTTGTCAACTCTCAATTTGTGGTGGGGAGTCTAGATGTGCTGAACTTGTGATTATTCTTGAGAGCTATTGTTTTAATGGTGTTGTTGTTTGGAAGTTATTGCTTCATGGAGGCCTTGATGTTCAGGTTTTCTTAGCCACCTAGGGGGTGGTTGCTAATAAAGGTTTTTGTTCTTACAACCTGATGGGTGGATTGTAGGTCTATTATCTTGGTTGTGCTCTTGATTGAGGCTTAGAGTTGGTGTTTCGTTCGAGAGGCTGGTGTTGTACAAGTGTTATTGTTTGGGTGGTTATACTTTTGGGATATGCTTTCTCTTATAAAGGTGGAGAGGCAAGTAGGTGAATGGGGCCTCTCTACCCCATTAGTGCTAATGATGTTTTGGTTTTTAATTGGTTGCTCTAAGTAACAGGCTTGATGTGGGATGGTTCTTTCAAGGAGTGTTGGTGGGCTTAGTTATTTTTTGCTAGTTTGGGTTTTAGGATACCCTTAATCTTGCTTGCATGATTTGGAAGTACAATTTATCTTACCCACCCTTGGGCTGGTTGTTGTTTCAGCTGATTATTTTGTTTGATTGGAGGGTGGCCCGTTGGCCTGTTTTGATGATTGTAAGGTCCATTTCGAAAGTTGAAGATGGCCCTCCTTGGAGGGATTTTGTGCCCCAAATTGGTTAAAATTGGTTTTTTTTTTTGCTTTGGTCAAATGTGTTCTCTGAAACTATTGGTGCTTAGTAGTATTTTCTTGAACTGCTATTTCTTGATAGCTTTATTATGGTTTCGTACCTATTGGACTTTTGTTAATCTTATGAATAGTCTAGGTACCATTTTGTGGATTAATATGGGTGTTTAGTTTTTTATTATGCTGATAATGGTTTTATGGTTGCAATTCTAGTTTATTGGCCTACGTGCCTTTTTAGGTATAGTGGTGGTTGGTGCTATTTTTCCCAATTTGTTTCTCTATTTGTTGTTCTTACTTTATAACCATAGGATTAGGGCCCTTCTCGTGCTTATCTAATAAAAACACTTGTATTATCACACAAGATATAAATAGGTGCATCATATGACACACTGATATGTTTCAATGTTTGCTTCATCCACAACACCTATCTACAACAAGATATTGTAGTAATATATTTTTCTTCTATAGTAGATAATGGCATTGAATCCTGCTTCTTACTTATCCAAGAAACTAGTTTGTTTCCAAGGAATAAAGTACCTCCACCTATATTTATTATATCATTTGAACAACTTGACCAATCTAATTTGTACATAAGAACTCAACGAGAAGTTAGTATACTTAGAATACCATAGACCATAGTCTAGAGTGCTCTTCAAGTATCTAAACATCCTTTTGACCGCTACCATATGTGATTCTATAGGTTCTTCTTGAAATCTTGCCACATGACATACTCCATACATAATATTAGGAGGGAAGGCGAGAGATAGAAAGGTAAGATGGAGATAAGTAGAAAGGGATGGAGAGAGTGAGAGAAAGAGGAGAGAGAGGGGGAGGGGAGAAAGAGAGAGGGAGAGGTAGGGAGAGAGAGTTGAGATGAAGACATATAGATAGAGATAGAGATAAAAGGAGAAGGAGAGGGGAGATAGATATATGTAGAGAGGGAAGGATGGAGGGAAGGATATAGATAGTAAAAAGGGGAGGAGGGGGATAGAGAGAAGGATTGATAGGTAGAGAGGCAGTTCTTAAGCTCAAGGGAGAGAGACAAATAAAGGGATGGAGATAGTGAGAGAGAGAGAGAGGTCTAGAGAATACAAGATAAAAAATGAGTTAGATAGAGAGATAGAAAGATGATACAACTTGTTGATTACTAAAATTTGACCTTTTAATTAAAAAAAAAATTAGTGTGTTGATTATTGAAATTTGATTATATAAAAATTATAAGATCTTCCAAAAACTATAATTTGCATTATAACTCCAAGAGATCTGAAACCACTCATCCTGAAACTATATACATAAAATATAATTTAAAGCATAAGAAAGTAAATTTCCATATGTAAATGTCAACTTATACTTTAATTTATATTTCATGTATATATTTTCACAAATAGAGGATGAGAAAGATAAATACAAAGAAAAAAATAAAGAGAAAGAAAATGTATTCTAAAAATTGTATTTTTATTTGGCTAGCACCAAATTTGGTGCTTGCTAAATTAGGCACTTTCCATACTTGGTTTGTGATGACCAAGCCTTAGGCTCATTCATCTGATCCACTTAGTGAGCACCAAAATGATCAATTCAGGGAAAATAACTAAAGTGTCATCTTAATTATGTTACAACTTTATGAACTTACCCCACAATAAGTGCATCATAATAGCTTCTTGTTCATAATGATTCCTAATATTCAAATAAGAAGAAAAAATATTTATATATGAATCCCAATTCACATTTTTTACTATAGGCTGACCTAGCATCAATTTACAATACACAAGGCCAACACCCAAAATATTAAAATTTTAAATAGGTCACACTTAGGTTAAGGTTGATCCCACCTTTGACCGAGTGCTCTCTCTATGATTCCCTTTCTACTCTTTATATCTCATATCTCTATATCCCTACCTATCCTTCCCTCCCTCCTCTCTCTCTCCCTCCCTCCCCCCTCTTTCTCTCTCACTCTCTCCTTCCCTCTCTCTCTCCTCTCTCTAATTCTATATATCTCACCTCACTCTCCCTCCCTACTTCTCCCTCCTTCTACCCCTTCCCTCTCTACTTTTTTATATCTCACCTCTCTCTCCCTCCCTACATCTCCCTCACTCCTCCCCTCTCCCTCCTTCCCTGTATACTTCTCTCTATCTCTATCACCTTCTCTACCTCTCCCTCTGTCCCTCCTCTCTCTCAATCTCTCCACACCCATCCCCTTTTTATATCAAATCTTGGTGTACATAAAAGAGAGATAGAAAGATAGAGAGAGGAGGGAGTGTGGGAGAGAGAGAGGGGAGGGAGGGAGGGAGGGAGTGAGAGGTAAAGAGGTATAATTGAGATAGATAAAAGTAGAGAGAGTGTGGTGAAATAAAGAGAAGTAGTGAGGGAAGGAGAGAACAAGGAAGAGAGAGAGAAAGAAAGAGAGATAGGTAGAGAGGGATAGGTGAGATAGAGAGAAGTAAAGAGAGATAGAGAGAGAGTGGTAGGGGGTGATGGAGGGAGAGGTAGAGAGATGGAGAGGGGAGATATATGGTAGAGACAAAAGGAGGGAGGGAGGGAGAGAGAGGTGAGATAGAGAGAAATAGAGAGAGGGAGATGAGAGAGAAAAATGGGGAAGAGAGGGAGGGAGGGAGAGAGAGAGAGAGGTAGGTATAGAGAGTAGTAGGGATTTATAAAGGGAGAGGTAGGTAGAGAGATGGAGAGGGGAGATATAGATAAGTAGAGAGGGAAGGAGAGATGGATCAAGAGGTAGGGATGGAGAGAGAGGTGAGAGAGAAATATAGAGAGGTAGGTAGAGAGAGGGAGTGGGAGATAGAGAGAAGTAGAGAGTGAACGATTAATGGAGGGAGAGGTAGGGAGGGAGGGAGAGAGAGCTAAGAGAGAGTTGAGATAGAGAGAAATAGAGAGAGGTGAGAGAGAGAGGGTGGGAGAGAGAGAGGGGAGGGAGACGTAATGAGGGACAAGTGAGATAGATAGAAGTAGAGACAAAGGAGTAGGTGGAGGGATAGGAGAGATAGAAAGAGTGGAGAGAGAAGGCAGATAGAAGTAGAGAGGTAGAGAGGTAGGTAGAGAGAGTGGTAGGGAGTTATAGAGGGAGAGCTAGGTAAAGATATGGAGAGAGGAGATAAAGATAAGTAGAGAGGGAATGAGAG